>CM040190.1:28103914-28703914 GCA_022606455.1 Callitettix versicolor
TGAATTAGGGGAGAGTGTAAAGCAAGTCGATATTTGCCGAAATTTTTATTTAGCCAGTTCTTCTGCTGGCACGATATTGAAAAATTAAAATAAAATAATGAAGGCCTGTAATGAAGGGATTAGCTGCAAGAAAATTCGAAATAAAGAATTTGAAGGAATTTGAAGGAAGCGGTTCCGTAGTAGTTTCGGCAAAGTACTGCCTTTTTCTCACAATTACAGTATTTTATTCATACAGTATTATTTAAAAAATGTTTTTTTAAAGGCTGATATGGTTTTATTTCAATAACCTTTCACTCAATACTTCAAATTAAAAACAGTGTATTACACGTTTTACAAATAAAAACACATTTTATACACGTTTTGGTTATGCTCTCTCTATAGCGGAAACCTCCTTACCGCGGCAAAAACTAACGTTCCTTCCGCAATAAATTGTACAGTAAAAAAAACAAAATATATATATATATATATATATATATATATATATATATATATATATATATATGCCTATCTTCCATTTCCCTTATTTCTCAAAATAACTCTACAGTTTTCACTCAAATTTTAATCATAGGTTATTCAAACTCGGCCACAGTCTTACCGTTTCCTATAGGTTTATTTTAAAATTTTCAGGTATGTTTCAAACTAGAATTTTCGGTTAGATAGCCTATACGATATTATTATTATGATTTTTAAGTAGGCTACTAACCTGCATAGTGGCGTAGTATTATAGACAATTTATGCTTTTGAGAGCGAATAATGTAACACACATAAGAATTTCATCTTATGTGTATTATTTCGTCAATAATGTAACACATGAGCAATTTCGCCTTTCAGAAATCGTAAAACGTGAAGATCTGTTAAAATTGCAATCGGTCTACTGACGTTTTGAGACTAACACAATAATGTTTACGGTGTAGCAAAAAAAAGTAAATTTAATGATTGATAAATCATGACTGCAACATGGACTACGGCGGCTGTAATTTACCACCACTTAAACACCGTCAGAGCTACCATAACCATAGACTATAAGGCTAATCACTTCCTCGAAGAATCAATCCCATTAATGGCTCGAAAACAGGTCATTAATGTTTGGCAATGTTTTCAGAATGTCTAATACAGTGCACCTGAAGGCAAAGCCACGCTCACGAGTTTTTCGATGTGCCATCCCGTTTTGGCTGGCCCGGCCTTAACTTGAAACGAGGTTTTTTTCGTCTTCTCTTTCAACAGATAACATTCCTGTTTCACTTTTTGAAAAGTGGTCTCACTGTTCAAATCCCCTCTCACTCTACTCTCTCGCTCGCTCTCATCCGCATTTTTTCTCTTAACATACTGGCGCGGCTCCCCCCTCCCCGACTTTTGAGAACCATACTGTGACGTCACATACATGAAATGTTAGACCCGGTACAGTCTAGACAAAATTAATTATAAACCGTTTTTATCAACAGTTGGTGTTTTTGTTTGCAAAACATGCATCATGTACAAATTAAAAACTTTATTATTACGTTATTAATGTAGGCCTACAGACAACAAAAAATGTAGGGTAACTACCGAGTGAAAATTATTTCTACAATTTTTTTACTGCATGTTAGTTTTCAAAGCGTTAATAAAAGTTGAATATTTATACTGAAGCTATATTTATGGTTTATAAAACAACAAGATTTTTTTAAACTTTAGTTTTTTTTTTGTCGATTACGTATTAGGCGTAATTAATGATGAAGATACAAAATACGTACAAAGTTAGCCTACAACTCTCAGCTATAATTATAATCTTTACAATTTGTTTTTTTAAACAATAGTAAGAAATAAGAATAAGGCTAAATAAGAATAACATTAATAAGAAATAAGAATAACAATAATAAGAATAAGTCTTATTACATTGTAAATTTTAATATCTGGTCATTAAAAAAATTTAATGACACCAATAAAAATAATAAATCATTTAAGTTTATTACATATTTTTATAATATTTATAAATTTCATTTTACTAAGTAAAATCCTAACCATTTATTCATTTGTTGTTTAAAGATAGTGATAATAAAAATTTTATTAACACTTGTTTTAAAAAAAAAGTATAACTAATAAATTAACTAATATATTTTTTTAATTGGTTATAGGCCTACTTATAATCTTTTGCTTTAGATTAAGTCTAAATCACAAGTAATTATTTCAGTTTTATAAAAACGCAGAGGAATACAGAAAAGTTTTTAAAAAACGCTAATAAAATTCAAGAAATTATTAGTCACTACTCATATAAAAATCGATGTTATAAATGGAACCTATGAATACAGAACTCAACTTTTGTGATAATATACTGCAACGAGCCATAAATTGACACTTCAAAGTAGTTTAACGAATTGCCGGTAGAGTGAGCTAGTGAGTAAGCGGTCCGGTGAAGTATCTGCAGGAAAACCGCAAGTGTTTAATTATTGGTAACGCTGTGATGATTGCAGTTTTTATTACAGCAAATGTTTATCCATTGAGTGTTTTTACTAAGAAGCCAAATGAATTAGGCAATCGTGTCTACTTTGTGTTTACAATGTATAATTATATACAAAATATTATACAATATTTTACAGTATATAATAATACAATATTATTTTTGTTCGGAACTACAAAAATTTGTCCACTCATACCCTATTTAACTGTCTTTAATTATATGGTGTATTTCATTTTCAACTCTTTAGTCTTGTTTATTGTTTATGTGTTTATATTTATAAATTTTAATGTTATCCAATAAAGTGAAACAATGTATCTATTTTTTTCGTTTATTTTAGTAGTTAGGCCTATTTGAGCTCTTTTTTGATAAAATTATTTTTAATCGGACCAAAAACGGATCAGAATAATCATCAAGAAATTCAGAAAACAGCAAAACATTGACCTTTGTCCGAGTGTGCCCGGCCAGCTACATCAATAAATAATTATTTCAACCTGTAATAAAAAAAAAAAAATACACCAGCTATTGAAGAGGTCTTTGGCGAAATAGAATTAAATAAATTATAGAAATAAATTGTTTATTTGGAAAGTTTTTTGTACTTAAGTATGAAATTTAATCAATATAATGTAGGCCTATAGCCTGCTGGAGTTCTTTACGTCCCACCACCGTTTCGAATGTTGGCAATGTTTCTTCACTTTTACAATTGTTTACCAAAACAGTTGGATAGTAGTAGGTCTTGAACCACTCTCATAACTTTTCTATTTATTACTGTGACTTTCTTACAACTCATTTCTTTAAACCTTTCCCTGTATTTAACCACTGAATTATCAGTGGTACAGTCATTATATTTGTCTTCTCTCGTTACATGGCCTATATATTTTAATTCATTTTTTAAATAATGAAAACCAATATAGTTTCTTTTTTTATTCTTCTCCTTACGCTTAATTCTTGGATATCCTTTTGTACTCTTCTTAATATTCCTCTGTATAAGCCCCCAACTATAATTCAACGCTTTAACTTATTCATATTTACTTACTTTATTATTCATGTGTCTGGACTTTCTGTCTCATAAAACAGGGCAGAGAGTCAGTAACACTTCACTTACCTATTTTTTTCTAGAAGCTATAGTCCCTTTCACCTCAGAATAAACAAATAGTCACTTTTTAATTTTTTCCTTGTGAGCAATAATTGTATTTTTGTCTTCATTAATTGTAGTGCTCAAGTATACATGTATTTTATACGTTGTCTATAGGCTCGTTTTGTGAATAAAGGACTCCATTATTGTCCAGCCACTTAGCAAACGGCCTGCTTGAGAATTTCTCACGCACGTAAAAAATTTCCCCTCCGTTTCCCTCCAACAATCCAATTACACAGATTCTGCCAATCTGAGTCTACAAACTGTTAATACTCAGCGATAGTGAAGAAAAAGGGGAGGTGTGGTGACTCGACCTCTCACTCGCACACTTTTTCTCCCTGTCCTACTGGTGTTCTTAGCAGAAGGTTTTTTAAGCGGATGACTTATAAATCTCGCTGTTTAAATATTACCATACACAGGGTGAATCTAGGAAATCTTCACAGTTTTGATGGACAATCAGCAACTTGTACGGTTGTTAATGTAAGTATTATTCCGTTTGAATTGTGAAACTATGAAAACACAGCACGACAACAAATTGAAAGGTTGTAGGCTCCTTGGGACAGCAGCCTGGCCACTGCTTGGCGTACGAACGCTTCCCTACCCCCTGGAGGTTCTTTTTCATCACTTAACCTTAAAAATTAGCCTACATATCCATCACGTGCTGGCGAGTATATGCTCGTGGAGTTTAAAATGGCAAATAACTAACTGGCGTTTGTACGCACTTGAAGTAGTTATTTAGTACTATCACTTATTCCCACGGCCACCAACAATGTAGAATATATCTTGTTTGTCTGAATCACCTTGTAATTCGTTTTTATTTACAGAGTCAAAATTCTTACACCGTATTCTGTACTTTATTTACTAACCTGTAAATCATCTAGACCAACTGCAATCATATTGTTAGCGTGTATTTCCCTGACACGATAGGACTTGGGTCTATATTTTATGGCACAGCATAACTTTATTCTTCAATGTGTGCAGTTATTTATTTATTCTCGTCTAGTAGCTATTAACATTAATTTTTGCAATAGTAATTCTGAAAGTAAGACTTACTTCGTCAACTTTTAATCTTGGGTTGTTATTAATGATTTTAACACCTATCTCATTAAATAAATAATATATTTTTGTTCTGTATTTTTGATCATGGAAAATATTTTAAGATGAGCCTTTAACACTTTATTAACACAATTACTTATACCTATAAGCTATATTTTCCACGTTAACAGACAATATAAAATTATTAGATACACGGAATATGAACTTTTAAAAAACAGAAACATTACGAAAGCAGTACTGTATATTCAGTGATTTCTACTTAACATTCCGAAATGGCAGAATGACAGAGCGCCATCTTGAACCAGTCCTAGATAATTCCAAGAAACTTCAACAACAGGTGAGGTTTTAATCCTAGAAGACCACCAAAGCAGACTACCGCCATCTTGGTTACTTGTCCGCTAGGTTTTGTAGAACTGGAAACACGTAGGTCGATAATACCACAATGTCATTCACGTGTTTCTTTTGTCTTAAAGAATGGAATTACAGTATTTCTTTGAAACCAACAATTTTTACAATATTATTTAAAAAAGGAATATTTGTGATACATGTTCTAGAAAATTACTTTAAGACAATGTAATAGTAATTCTTATAATTTACAATTATGAATATTACGATCGAAATTAATTTATCAATCGTAAATTATAACAAAATGTTTATATAAATAAAATTAATACAACTGTAGTTCTTATACAGAATTAATTACAGTTTGACTTTAATCAATGTTAGGACCTATGAGACCTATGACCTAATCTGTAAAGTGCAAAGATTATTTTAAATAATTCTAAATAACTGTAAAGGATACTAAGCGTAATACCGTTTCTTGCTCGATTTCTAAATGCAGGATAATCGTTACAGTAGCCTAAATAAAAATATTATTTATTTACCTATGAAACAATAAACTAAATGATTTTGAGATAACGTGTTGGGGAGTTAGGCCTAGAACGTGCTAGATAACGTGCTTTTGAAAAACTATACAAACTCAAAGTAACAATATTGAAACATAGATATAGATAGAAACCTTTCTATATAATAATTATTTAGTCTGTCATTACGTAAAGACACTACGATAATGAAAAGGCTTACAATTGTCATTTAACGTATTAATTTTAATCTAAAAATAGGACGTGTATTTTTTTCATGACATACCAAAAGTGGTATATTTTGAGTAAAAGGTATTTTAAACGCCATTCATTGGGGAAATCAAGATATTAAAAACCGATGTAATAGAGGCGAAAAAGATGGACGATTAATGAAAAACAAAAATTAACACAAAAATTGTTTAAACTGTACAGAGAAGTAAAACGCCTAACACATTATTAGGCCATTAACAATTTCTTATAAAGAATGCAAACTAGACTCCTTAGAGTACTTGTAATACAACGTGTAAATTAGGTAAAGTAGGAGCGTATTAGTGTGTAGCCTAACCTACATTTTATGCAGCCAAGACATTGTTATGGGACTTGGTAGGCTTTATGACCATGTAAATGACCCTATAAACACACAGAGACCAGTCCATAAACCAGACCCGCTATCTCCCTCTTTGTCGCACTCATTGCTCGCCTCCACGCCGTTCCGTTTTAGTACCTTTTTACAAGGCCATAAAATCTCAACTACCATCCGCCAGCCGTAGTAACTCCCCCTCCACCCCTCCGGCTGTGCTTTTCAGTTTTAGTGAATGAAAACGTTACTGAATGAATGAAAGCACATGCCGGTTTGTATTGGTTCAAGTGATTGTTTATGAACAAAAATTTGAATGATTGTTGGCATATTTTAATTCCTACTTTATACTTTTCTGTCTGGTTTTCATTTAATTTTTAAACTTTGTTTAAAGTTTTCAGTGCTTTGAACATAAAGACAAATAATTTCCTAAAAGAAACACGCTTATTTGATTAAACTTTACTAAAAGTGATAACGATTATACAAATTAATTTTCATAAACAGTAAAATTATAATTAATTTCTAATAATCAGGTATCATATCTGGATAAAGTGAACATAAAATAGCTGTATTTTTAACCTATTTTTAAATTATTATTTCTGATCGTACAGCCACTAGGCAGCTTGTAAGGAAGAATATAGCAGTATAGCCTATAATCCGATTTCTATAATTCACGTAGGCCTAATAAAAAGTAATCAAAAAAATAAAATTTATGCGAATATCGCCTACAGTAGGTATTAAATTACATACAGTAGAGGTAACTAATTTTAATAACGATTAAGGCCGGATTGCCACCAAATGAGGAGTGGAGTTGAGCTGAGAGAAGCGAACTAAACTGAGGCACCTAGGTTTAGGCAACCGAACCGAGGTTCAAATCCGAACCATTGTTTTTAATGTAAGAAAAGAAAAGCATAACGGAGCTAAGCGGAGTCAAGGGGTGTCACTGGGCTCCTCTCCGCGTACTTCGACTCTGTCTAGATTCGGTTTTGTTACTAACTCCGCTTTCCTCACACACTGACAAAGAATTTAAACTTATTATTTCCCGTTAACTATGTTACCGTTGTCTATTTTACGTTTTTAAACATATTAGTTTCCTGGAATCTAGTAACAATAGATCTAAATATTTATATTTAAAAGATACAAACGCGTTCTTTAAACTAACTGAATTCCGCTTCCGCTTGCCGTTCGTCTTCATTTCGCTCATTTCCGCTCTGCTCGGTTTAGCACCAAGCAGCTCCCCTCCGTATTTGGTGGCTGAACAACCTACAACTAGGCAGTGTACCGTAATATTGTATTTTGTCCATGTAACATTAGCGAACTCATTGAATAAAGAGATTCTTCACTATAATATTGATTATGCTTGTTTATTCCTTAAAAATAACAATTGTTTATAAGAAGGTCTGTTGAATGGAGTAGGAGACTATTGCTTTGTAAGAAAATATATTGATATTTTTATTTAGTTATTCTTATTTCTAGTAGAATAGGGCTCAATATGTTTTTATTTTCCGTTAAATCTATTGAAGACCCAGAAAAAATAGATTTAGTTCTAAGAAAATCTCTGTAAGAATAGGCTACAAAGGTGTGTCTGCATTCTTATAAAACACTCTACACTTCACACGTCCGTTCTTATTTATTATCTTAAAAACAAAAAGAAACAAGCCACAAGACAAACTAAAAATATGGCTCCCTCTTTACGAGTTATGGTTACTCTGACCCCTCCCTTTTGTGCCTGACCTATATCGCGAACATGTGTGACAGAGAGGGAGATAAAAGCTTTCATTTACTTTAGCTACGACCTTGAGTCGTAAAATTAAATGATAAAGTCGTAAAATAAAAGGGAACGGCTAGCACGCGACAATTGCAGTAACCAGAACACATCCAAACAAACTATAAAACTCCAGTTAAAATCCCATTCTAGCGCTCGTAAAAGTAGTACCACTTCAGCTGACATGAAAGGGGAATAGAAGGGGAACGAGTTCCCGCCTTTAATGGCGGTTGTGTTCGTACGAAAATACTCCATCAGAGTGTGCTGTGATCAGTGTCTACAACTAGAACACTCTAGCGGCAGGTCGTTATACTACTTCAACGCGTATTAATACAAACCGACATTACAGAGTTTAGAATAACTAATAGAAATTCAAAGGATATTAAATTAGATAACACTCTATTCTTTTAATATAGTTATTGCTATTTCCTGACATACTTTCTTATAGGTCTTTCTTTAATTTTACTTTATAATACGGTATTTAAGTGACAAACGCCGAAGTTGGAACTCTACAGGTAATACAAATCTACATTATCGGTAACCACGCTACTACTCGGAGAACAGATGAACTAACAGAAGGCAGTTTATAAATTCTCCACCAGAATGCAGACACTACTGGCTTTCGAATGAAGTGTTATAGTAGACTTTTATCGACCACTGTAAAATAAAACGTCAAATAACTTTCAAGAATTGTGTGATATAAAATGTCTTGGCAAGCTCTCGCTACGTTTATTGTACAGTTTATAAGATCTAGGACTTAATTTATGAAACGTTTTTGTTTCGTCGTTCGGATTTTTATTTTTACTGTGTGTACAAGAGTTTCTATTTAAATAGTTTGTCTCGTACAAAGGCAGTTTTTATTTTATTTATTAGTTGTGTCCGTTTAATAATATTTTTAAAAACGTCTTCGATATAAAATAATAACGGTGTACATTTTTATCGTAATTTCTTTACTTTTTTATGTAAACAACTATACAAATTTCTGTTTTTGTGAAACACATTGATGTTTAAGCCTATTTTTGCTAGTTTTCCAGATTTAAGATTATATTCAAAACTTACCGTAGAAATACAAAAATAACTGTTTAATGATACAAAAATTAAATGACTAATATTAGAAAAAACCATAATATATAAAAAAAAAACTTCTGCACATTTATCCTGAACTTATTAAAATGTTTATGGAAAAATATACCTGTTGCAATAATTATTCTTTTATGAAAATATAATGTTTTTATAATGAGATAGTCATAACAATCAAATTTAAATGAGCTTATTCTAGTAGCCTATGTGATTTTACTTTGAACCAAATTGTAAAAGATTTAAAAATGAAATGTTTTGTAATTTAAAATTTGACTATTTTAATTGTTATTTTTATTACTAGTATTATTTAAAATAACTATTATTATGGTTTTAATAAACAACAGACTTAATTTTTGTTGTATTTCTCAGAGATAGTCTATAAACAATTTTAACACTGTTCCCCTATCTAAATTTTTCATTAAAGGCCCTATTTAAATTTTCCGTAAGCTTTTTAATTTCAGCACAATTTACAAAATAACACTAAGAATTTTCTTTTGGTTCAAATACAATCTTGCAATAAATGATATTTTTAACGTCTTTAATTTATTCTCTTTATAACTCATGTTGGCGGATGATCAACTTTGGATTAACCTTTGGAGAAATCCAACGACTTGAACCTGAGTTCAGATCCGCTTTGATGTGAATTATTTTTTATTTTCATAACTGAACATTTAAAAAACCAGGAATATTACCGAAGAATAACAGGTTACGTTTAAAATGTTACACAATTTCCACATTATTTATTATTAATCTTTCGATTTGGAAATAATTCACGTAATTAATAGGCTATTCAAGTAGGTAGCCTATATTGTTAGGCTTTATCAAAAGAATTCAGGAAGGAAACAATTTTTAATTCGAATTAAATCGTTTTCCAAAGAAATTCTTAAACCAAACACTTCCAGGCACAGTGCGATATAGCTACAGCCGAACTGAACAATGACACATTTATGCAAATATAAAATATAAATTTCTCTCCACCACACTAGCAATATAAATGTTTATCTTATTACAGCATGCCTCCCCATCCCCACCCCACCCTTACAGAGGCTGTATTCTCAGGGCTGAAATATTTCTTACCAAAATGTTTGCAAGGGTAAGATAGAGGAACGTGCCAGACTCTGAGATACTCCGGAGTTATTTCTCGCACGAGCGCAAACGCGGAATGAGCCAACCAATAGGGTAGCGCGTTATAATTAAGAGTATTAGAACTTACAGGGTGGTTTATCACCCTTGCAAGACGTCTAATAACTTAACACCGACCGCGCTAGCATTTTAAACTAGTTTTTCATCCCCTGGCTTATTTTTCTTAGACTTAATACCCATCTTCTTTACATGCGATTATTTATTTTTATCTTCCCCTCATTAGCTACTTTCCGTCACGTATTTTATCTGGGGGAGACAAATTGGAATCCTCTATAATTCTTACAAGATGCGTACTAATATAAATTACAACCCTTTTTCATCCCTTAAAACAAAGTCACGTTCTTGGGGTTGACTTATCCTTAATTACTTTACTTGGAGTGTTGGAATTTGAATGGAGTTTTGTAATCAGCCTTGCTAGACGTACAGACAGAATACGTCTTTTCCTGGGGGGAAACATACGTTTTATTAAACTACGTAGTTTATATTTAATATTTTTAACGGAATTATTTTAATGAAAGTCATTTTACATTTAAACAAATAAAATTTCTGTTACTAAACTAAAAATAAAAATCGAATATCATGTTTTCTCTTCCGTTTTTTAATTTTAATTACAACAACTTGTTCGAAAACACTACAAACTAACATAGCTAGTTTTTAACAACATAACCTAAAACTTATTAGATGTTCAATGAAATCAGCTAATCTTTACGAATTAATATAAAACAACTGATTTAATACAACTACGAATTAAGTTAACGATTAATTTTCACATACTGTACATAAATCGGTTAAACTTCTTTGCTATTTCCACAGTGTAGTGGTTATCGTGTGTGCCTCACACGCGCAAATCCCCGGTTCAATCCCGACGGAAACACAGAAATTTCTAATTATAATTAATAAATGAAATTAATTAATTAAATAATTAGACTTGCGACGCGCAAAATATACTGTTAGATATCAATATAAACATGTTCCACGTTTCACACGTCCCTTAAAATCCAACATCAAAACCAGACCTAAAACATGATACATGTTACAAATGTTAGTTATTAGCTACTAAACTTGTACTTAACTTGTTATTACTAACTGAAAAGAACTAGAAGTTTAATCAGACAATTTATTAAAGTTCTTTATAAGTACCTTCCGTTTGACAAGAAGGGTAACTAACTGATATGTTTAATTATTTTTTGTAAGTACTTGTCATATTATTGACGTACTTAGTTGTTTATAAAAATATAGACTAATAATAAAAGAATAAAGATGTGTTAACTAAATAGTTGTGCTTAACAACGTAGATGAACCATTTTAAAATACTTTAACAAATTAAAATAAATTATTTTGCAGTAAGTAAACGTTAGACGGATAAGTTGATGTTATATATTTATAATATTTGCAAGGCTGAAAAAAAATATTTTCAGCAAAATAACAAATTTAGTATACATTAAAACTGTCATCAGTTCTAGAATGTTACGTTTGTAATAAAAATTTAAGAAATTAAATAAGACGGAAACAAACTGACCAAACTGTCGAGTCCAGAGAATATTCAAAATACTTGCACAGCAACAAGTTTTTCTCCCCCCCCCTTCCTCGACCCCAAGGGCGTACTCCAAGCGTTTAGCTTTAATCGCCGTTCTATGCACTTTGCAATAATAACAATAATATACGTAATTATAGATGACTATCAATTTTATTCTAACGAAAATTCACAATCATTATAAATTCAAGTTTTTAACTGCAAGTTTATGATTGGCCAGCAGACAGCCAATCCAAGGACGCGGTCCTGCATAATTTCTACGCAATTAAACGTCCGTCCAAGACTAATGAATCTTTATAATTAACAATTTTATAAACTGCACACACTTGCCACCTAATTGTCTTAATGGGTACATGCGTCTCTTTGTAAGCGTACCTTTCCAAGGTTTATTAAAACAACATTATCAGCATTGTTTGACTCTTAAGGGTAATTAAGAACATGTCCGGTAGGGGCGTCCCTATTAAGCAGTACACAGGCTGTAACATTTCGTTAATATATAATTGCAAATTTTAAAGCATAGTAATTATATACAACGCTTTTGAATGTATAAACGGAAAGCTTTTGTTTTGAACCACGCTATGTTCTAATTATAAACAAAGTTATGCACATAAAAGTATAAAATATATAACTAGAATTTCTTTAAGTTTTAATATATATATATATATATATATATATATATATATATATATATATATATATATATATGTAATGGCTACATCTGATGTGTAACCATCTGCCGACCAATACGTTTGTTGTGTTAGAGATTGTAACAAAATAAAATAGCCTACTAAAAACGACATTATTGCTTATGTTTCTTTGACATGATATTTATATCTGCAATACTGTCTACATGTTTTCAATCAAACTTTTGTGAAATAAGTTTTTTCAAATAGCTAACAAATACAAAAATAACTGATATTTTTCAATATTTGTTTACTGTTTACGAGTACATCACACTTTATTTACATTACTGGAAAAATAATTTGTAACCAACTGAAATACTTTGCTTGGAACTTAAAGTTATCACAATAGAGTAATAAATAAAATTATCTAACAATTTTGTTATTAATATATTTCTTGATGTAAATTTCAGACAATTAAATGAAGCTGTCTAATCAATTTTTTTAAAGACAAGAACAGATTAGATCATTATCCCTATTACTCATAAAACTGAATTCATGGTTTTTATTACCTTCACGTTTTGTTAGACTCTATAATAAACAAAATCTAAAACGTGATTTTAAAACAAAAAAAATCTTTTCAATTTACTAGTAGTCGGCCTAAATGCTTAAGTTATGCGTCATGTAGATACACAAAGTCATATGTTTTATTATATTATTGTTATAAGTACTGATTAGTTAAATTGACTTCTCAATATAGGCCTATCTGAATGTTAGAAAAATACAAACGATAAAAATTAAATTTCATCAAAGAAAACTGTTTGCATCAAAACGTTGTTCATAAAAAAGCATTGGTATAAAACTAATGAGTTTTAAAAAATATTTACATAACTACGAGTACAGACATTTTTGACAATAAATTCAGTTTTGATGTTTTGAATTTTTATGGACACTGGAACAAGCCTATGATGACGCTTCATGGTTAAAAAATTCGATTAATATAATTTTGGTGAAGAATTTATTTAAAATACTCGTTTGTTTTTTTTTATAAAACTAACAACAAATTTAAGACTTAACTTGCTCCATAACAATTTACAACCATTTTCTTACAATCCTCCAACAAACCATTACATTTACAAGCCTATTTCAACAAAACCAATCAAACTAAACCCGCCCCAATAAACCCAACTTTATACTGCATCATAAAACAATAAATCGATGTTTTCCCCTTGACCATAAACAAACCACCCCTAACTATAAATCGACCGACCCTATGATTGGCTCGATCAAAAGTGACCACTTAATTCCCTTAAGCATAGTTAACGGCAGTACAAAATGGTGTTTGTTTCGGAAACACTGCAAAATATTTGAAAAGTCTCAAAACGTCGATGATTTTTAACTGATAACCTTCCAAATAAACTTTTATCCATGTGAAATAAAGTAAGTTCAGAAGAGAATTCGTAGTATTTTGGAATTGTTAATAGTTGAATTAAAATATTAGAAAAAGAGGTTTTCCCCATATGCGTCACTTGTTTTATTATACCCTATTATATTCATAATGGCATTTATACTGTCATAACATATTTAAATTTGCCTAGTCAAAAACAAATTGGCAAGAATGTTTACACTTAATTAAATTAAATGTTTGTTTACAAATCTGTTACTCGTAATGATCGAAGAATATGCGTGCGTTGTATTTAAAACATTCAAAAACATTCGTGTTTTTCTACCAAAATGTAAACAAACAAATACATGTACAGACCTGTGGTAAAAATTAGAATTATTTAAAGTCTTTCCTTAACTTCAAATATTGTAATAAGAACTGTCAACAAGTAACTTATTTATTGACTCTTTCAAAGTTAAAATACATGTTTTGGAATACTTAAAAGTTTAAAAAATTTAAATTACAAGTGCGAAAATTTTAATGAACTAAATTTAACATGAAAATTGATTCTTAACTTTGTACTACCCAATGTTTCAAACTGTAGTACAAGTTTTTTACTTTTTAGCGCCTTTAGTACTTTACTAAAAATATAAATTATATAATTTACTAATGTGCTAGCAAATTACTAAAGCTGTGACATTTTTAAGTATTACCTACTTTAAATATCTGATATGTTAAACTTTAAAGAGAATATAAGCTCTGTTACTAACCTAAACACTTTGTAGGCCTAATCGAAACGCTACAGATTTTAAGCCGTTTCGAGTGTTCCGAATGTCCAATAAATTAAAATCAAAGTGGCAGGTTTTATTTTTCCTAATCATCCGACAAGTGGTCACGTTGAAGTGGACAAGTTTTTGATATTTTCCAAAGCCTTTTAAATCATGTAAGTATGACGTAATCACGCCGGAGAATTTATAAAAACATGAATCATTTGCATATACACGAATATGTCAAGGTGTCTCCTGTCTCCGGTCTTGTGTGGCAGATTCCAACTGGTCTCAAGAGTTGGCAACAGTGTAAGGATTACTCACTTTTATCTGGATTAATGTAGTTTAGAATCTGTGAAACGTACGTTTTATTTGGGCTGTCAGACGCCATAGTCTCTTGATAATATTTCTTTAGTGTAACAGTACTAAATTACCATCCGACTTCTAAAATGTGCGTAGAAACAATTCAAAGACGCTGAAAACAAATACAAAGACCGTACATACTTTATAGCCTAATATGTACGTAAAACATGCACAGTTTTGTTAGTCTCATTTGAAAATCTAAATCAATAGGTTTAATCATCGTTATATTCTCTTTAATTTGATATTAGGCCTACATTTTTAACACTTTTTAATTCGTAAAAAATAATAATACAAAATAAATAATTTTCTAAAATATAAAGTTAAAAGTTAAGTTTTCACCGATTCTTGGATGCGACTAAATAATTGATACAAAAATAAACGAGAACACGATTTAACATTGTTATTACATTACATTTAACACATTTATTCATTATTTAGACCTAAACTTTCTAATTTATTAAACAAATATTAAATGTGTGGCCATACACTTAGAACGGCAAAATCATTAAGTTTATCCATTTTTTTAAATATTGCATTTACTTGAAAACGTGAGAATATTGTTTTAACAATATTATTACTGTTAGACAATAATATTATATAACTTTCCTGTACGTGTTTTTACTACAAGGAACTTCAGATTATGTAATATGCATTATACAAGCCATAATTTATAATTTCTTAAGACTGATACACAGTAATAACCCAACAGTACTTGTTTAGATGATTTCACTGTGTTATTGTAAATAACCTAACCTTTAATTTATTTGTTCAATAATGGCTTTAAGGAAAATATAAGCACAAAGTAGTAGTATTTTAATAAATATTTTCACACTATTAACAAACCATTTCCATAAAACTACAGGCTATAAATACAATATATATTTTAGCAACTAAAACGTTAAACTCAGTGGAAAGACTTAGTGTTGACATAGAGTCACTATTTTCGTTACTGTTTTAATTTAGTTTCAATCTTGTTACTCCTTTCTACTCTTTATAATCAGTTGTTTTATTCAACACAGGACTGTTCACTTATGATTGCTTTTATAAACTAGTATCCTGCCCTATATTGCTGGTTGATATGATTAGCCACTGTGGATTTTTCAATCTCCCAATATTGTTAACCTACTCATGCATAGGCTACTATCGATCCGCTGCACAATAATGCAGACAATAGATGACGTCATTCAGATATAACTTATTGGAAATTAATTCTCAAAACAAGTAAGTTTCTGCCCACTCTTACATGATGTAAAACAACTTAATTACAATAGCACATAGGCCGCATTACGCCTCTAACGCACAACTTATGAAATAGTCGTGTTTCTTTTGCAATAAATTAACAATAAAATAAAGATATTATTGAACCCAGCCGACAGTGAAATATTACTGTGCTTTATCTTCGTCCTATGCCAATTATCCTGCGTACCTAACCTAGCCTAACTTGGAGAGCATTGAGCGAGTTGTCGGTACGATGGCCTCGGCCACTTGAGACCTCAAATCAAAATATTTTGTTTTAATGATATTTGCTTTAGCTTTCAAGAATAAAACATAATGTTTTCGCAATAATTATATTCAACGAAAATTTGTATAACATCTACACAAGCAGCAAATAGAAGTTTTTCAGAAATAAAAGATTAATCTACTTTAGTAAATTCTTTTTTAATTCTTTGCAATTTTTAACAGTTTTTTTTAACAATATGTTATAAAACGTGACTTACAAAATAAATTTACAACTGCACTAGACTTATCTAGTGCACTTTAAAATACGTACACTTAGTAGTTTAATAAAACTGTACGTAAATACGTAGGAGTTTAATAAAATTCTTAATGAAAACATTATCTAGGCCTACATTATTTTTATAGAAACAAACTATTTATCGATGTTAATAATTTCAATTTGTGTCTGATAGAAATTATATGAAATATTGATAACTTGTTTTCTATATGTACTTTAAAAAAAACTGTTTGTTCATTCACTAAAATTGTTGCATTAGACCTACATTTTGATCACTAAAGTAACAGAAGTATCGTATCACCTCGCTAATCCTTTACCACATAACAATAAATATTTGAATGCAATCTTCGTTGAGACCAAGTATAGAGAATAAAACTCAATCAGGCAACGCCAAGTAATGTATTCCGTGGCCCCCTGTACCCCCTGTTGCCGCTCACTGCTTTACATAGAGTCATGAACCAATTTATGCAAGGCTCCGATAGCATGCAACATGGGAGAAGCAGGCGTACCAACTTAAACATTCAAGTTCAATGATACTTGCGAGTAACTGAGACTTGTGTAGCGAGTTCGAGCCGAGCGGTCAAAAATCAGTGTTACTATAGACGTTATTCAGTTACTGAAACATTGTTAATAGACTAACAATCGTTCTAGAAAAACAACTTTATGGATCTATGGTTTCTGGGATCAGTGTAGGCCCTAAGTATTATTTCCGGCACTTGAAGTTTAAAATAGCACTTCAAACTAATGTTACAAACATAATTGTAAAAGGTTTTTTAAAATAGCATTATGTTACTCACAACAGAAATTTATTGTTTTTGTTATAAATAATAAATAATTTTATCTCAGTATTACCTTACAAATTTAATGTTACTGTTAATAAACCGGAACTACGAGAAACCCATTGTTTCGGATATCTTATTTTTAAATGGTTAGTACTCAAATTGTAAAATCCTACAGCGAAAATGACCTAATAGGCTTTCGGTCGTGATAAAAGTCACCAAAGGAACATAGATCACGTACAGATGATTGCAACTGAAGATTTGACCTTGAAGCTTCGTGACTGATAACACGACAGTGACTTAGCCTACTAAATATAACTTTTGACGTGATGTTATTTAAAATTTTACTAACGTAAAATAAATCTTAAAAATTGTTGTCTATAACTATGCAGAAGGAAACAGTGGTTAAATTTATAAACGAAATAATTTTCAATACTTTCTTTTCTTGTCGTCGTACTATATATTCTTTTGCAAAAGAACTTTATTAAAATATAACATTCTTTTAGCACGTTTCTAGAAAAACTTTTGAAAAGAGCAAGAGATTATGCAAAACGACATTTTATGTTTTGTATTTCTAAAGTAACAATTAAGGAGTTCTTGTAATGGTTTGTGCCGAGTGGCAATCAAATTCTGAGCGTAGTTGCGTTGAGAGGAGCGGACTACCCATTCAGAAACTATCTTATTGTAAGTTCGGCCACTGAAAGCGTAACGGAGCTGAGCTGAGTCGTAAGGCGTCGCTGGGCTCAGGTGGACATAGCTTCGACTCTGTCTAGGTTAGTTTTGAAGCTGACACTGCTTCTCCAACAACACTGACCACGCATCGAAAGTTATTATTTCTCGTTACATAGGTTACCGTTGCCTAGTTTATGGTTTTTAAATACAGTAGTTTCCTAGAATCTGTTACAGTAGGCCTAAACATTAACATTTAAAAGATACAAACGCGTTCTTTAAACTGACTGAACTCCGCTTCCGGTTGCAGTTCCGTTCCGCTCGTCTCAACTCGGAGCAGTTCTGCCCCGCATTTCGTGACCCCCCCCGTCTTAGTGTTAATTAGGTTAAACTGGCCTTTTTAAGTGCTTTTCTATGTAAAGAACGTAACAAAATTCGTTTCAGAAACATCCAAGAATTTTAGTTCTTTTTTATGTAGGGCCTATGGGCATTAATTTTCATAATAATGTACTTTTAAAATGTCTCGTGGTTTTTGTTGATTTTTTTTACAAATCTGAAAGTAATTGATTTAGACAAACTTAAGTGTTTTTATCTGTCAACCTAAATTCCTGTACGAACGTTAGTGAACAAGTTACACAATCTGGATTTGCGCATAGAGGTGCGCTGCACGCCACAAACACAAAAAAGCTAACATAAATACAAAACTAAGTTATATCTTCTACGATTTAAATTCTGTCCAAAAAATCGATACTTTTGAAACTATGAAACGTTTCTCTTCTAGATGGACGCCAAACAGAGGCCCAGAAGCCTTGAGGGTGTCTCTGATTATTAAGACATTAGCGCTGGTTCGTGCGTTTCCGATGCACACACTAAAAGCTATTATTACGCGCCTACCTGCCTTACCTGGCCGACATCGATCTTAAACATGATAAGTTAATTTTTTTCACTCTAACTTTATAATGTCGATTCTTTAGAACTATAGTTCTACTTGCGCAACCCAATAGTTTCCACAAAGTTTTGCTATATTAATTATGATATCACTACATTTCTTTCACATTGTGCTTAATATTATTACACGTTTTGAACACACAAAGTGACGCGATTATTTTATAAATAAACATACAAGAAAATGATTAAAGATAATCAACGCAAATCTTTGCATATTTGAATGTAGGCATAACTGATTTACACTGACTTGCGTCTCTTTATTTGACAATCTAAATTCCTGTACGAAGGTCAGTATATAGCGTAAACTGCAACCTGGGATTGATAACGATTTTGATAAAGTTCTGCATTTTTTAACTATTGTCTCCAAGAACAAACTATAATTAATGTTCGGGTTCTAAATAGTTTTCAAATCTGTTACAAAATGCGATATATATAATATTGCACAATTAGGTGAACATGTATGTTTTTAACAATAAATGTATACATAAATAACAATATACAATAAGTAAGCTAAATAAATACTACCTATATGCGAAATTATCATTAGACTCGTAATTTCCTATCAATGGATAAGTTAATGACTAATTTCTTAAGTCTTTAAAAGTTATAGTATTTTATTTGTAACGAATGTCGTACAAAATTAGTTTTTCTACGTTTTGGACATTATATATTTCTTTGAAAACAATGTTTAAATTGTATTTCAATATTAAAATATAATTAAATGATATAAGATCATAATAATATATTTTAAAATAAAAACATTTTTATTTAAATACTTTCAATTACTTGTATTTATTTGAAGCTTAATTTATTTGTACTTAATGAATTAAAAACAATGTTATCAGAAAAAGTAACATGTTCTATTCTAGTTAGAACATCTCATTTGAATTGCATTAGTGTAATTAAAAATACGCATTTCATACCGACAGACAAATGCATTGCTGTGAAATTATTAAAGTTAGTTTTGTAATTAAATTTTATTATTCATTAGTAAAAATAGTGTTTGTGCTATTAATTTAGTGAAATAATATTGTAAATAAATAATAATAAAAAGCTGTAACTTGTGTACAAAAAATAACTAAATTTTCACAAAGTTTATATTAAAGTTGTTTTCAACTTTTACATTGTTGTCTATATTATAAAAAGTTTATAAAAATTGTTAATATAGAAATTTTATACTAAATTTATAATTATTTGTGTATCATGTTTTTCTTAAATTTATTTAGTACAAAAAAACGTATGTGAAATTATTACAAACCAAACAATAAATAATATCCGAGAGGATAAATAAATTAAACAATAATTTGCAATTAGTTTTAATATTTAGAATAATTTGAAAAAATCAATTAGGAGAAAATTATCATAAAAAACGTTTATTTTACGTTTATAATGTAAATACATAAATTATTTTGTATGTAGTCTAATTATTAGATTATAAATAAATTAAAACAAAAAATAAAGGAATTAGTCTCCTACCTTGGAATAGCAGATCCCATCTTGGATTTTAAAAGAATTGGCTCCAAGTAATATCCAAATGGAGCACCAGGTAGGAACGCCAATCCACTGCACTCACACAAACACATACACAACAAGTTTCCCCATACATAATAAAAATACGATCCCCCGAAAATTAAATCACAATAAAAAAATGTTACAAAACATAAAAGTTTTGACTTTTGGATTGTTAATGATCTTGTTGCGCTTGCTGGGCTGCTAGCGCCGCGGCTTTTTGTGCTTGTGCTTGCTTCTCTTGTTCGTTCAGCTCTTTGATCGCTTGAATTTCTTTTTTCAGTTTCATTCTACGATTCTGGAACCATATTTTTATTTGTCGTTCTGTTAAACAGAGAGCGTGCGCCATTTCTATTCGCCTTCTCCTTGTCAGGTAGTGGTTCGTGTGAAACTCCTTCTCCAACTCGAGGGTTTGGTAGCGGGTATATGTTTGTCTTCCTCTTCTGCGGAGGCCATTTGCACCTGTTGGTAAACAGACATGTTTCAGTAATAAATACTTGAAAATTTTTAATTTTTTAAAATAATGAGTTATAACAAACTTTATGATTATCAGAAACATAATTTTAAGTAAAGTAGATATTGTTTTAAAAGTCCGATACAGAAATAAATGAATTCGAAGAAAGCCTACACAATTTTAACAACTCCTGTCAATATATTTTGCAAGTACAAAACACACTGTAAAACACACTTTACCAACTAACTTGTGTGCTGACAAAAATTATTTCAGACATGTAGGTACAAGTCGTCACTTTACCTCTGAAGATCTTTAAAACAGATTTCAATTAAACAGGTAACTAGTCTTAAAAAATATGCAAAAATATGACCTTTATTGTAAAATATCGCGTTAATTTTAAACAAGTGTTGAAAATCCATTACTTATGTTTTTAATAAATGGCTGAGAAAATGTTACTGAAAATGTGTTTTTTTGTTGGTTTGTTTGTTTTTTATTTTTAACGTCCGACTAATGTGCACACATGGGCTAATGCAGTCATAGGATGATTTATAGCGTATGAAAATGCCAAGCCATGACCGGGAATCGAACCCGGGTCCTCGGGGTGAAAGCCCAGTACGCTATCAACCAGGCCACCGAGGCGGCTACTGCAAATATATGACGTAACCGACTTTATTTAAAATTGCATTTGACAATACTTGTACGTTTTGAAGAAAAAGTAGGAAATGTGTTAGCAAAACTTTACTGAAATAAAAATATAATACTTAAAGAAAAAACGAGCTGAAATTTAAATTATCTGCACTGCAGATCACTTGTAAAGTTCAAAATCAGTTGCGAGTAGTAAACGGCTACAGTGGATTAAAACTGTATTTAATTTATAAATATTATCAATTCAGAAGTATTACTTAGAACGAAATTGGATCATTTAGACCTACTGTATTCATATTTACAAGACAATATACAATAATTCTTACATTAGATTATATTATTACCTAAACATTTTTACTCTACTTAAAGGGACCGGGATGTTCCTATCTCTGCAATGCTAATTTGCCTATATTTAGGAACTTTTATCTCAGAAACTAATGATTGTAGAAGCATAATTTTTGTTTGTTCTAAAGAATTGATCTTTGTGATTATTTTAAGGAGAGAATTTTTCTAAATACGAATTTTTTTCCAAATGAGAATATTTTTAATCAGAGACCAAAATTTTACAAAACATGTTTTTGTAATATTAGATAATTTTTAAATGAAGAGGAATTTTGAAATATGTTCTGTTTTGAATGTAGGCCTACAGGTTGGTATATGAAACAAAACAAAAAAAGTTTTTTATGAATATCTTTTTAATAGTTTTCGAGAGGAGTGTTCCTGTATTTTAAAAAACAACTGGTTTTTCAAGACATAATACGGTATAATTTTGAACAAACCTTAAATAATTGAAAGCAAATAATTAATATCTTGTAAATTTGTGAGGTCATTTATATTACTAATTTCATTTTCAAACACTTCATAATTACGTAAAAAGATTCTAATTTTTTTTCAAAATGTACAGAAAACAAATACATACTTCAGGAAAAGAATACTATATATGAAATTACATTTTACACTTGGCAAGACTAGGAAGTATGCTAAAGCTTAAATAGACCCGTATATGACAATACAAAACGTTTGTTATTTATGTTCAAATGACAAGCATAGAGAACTTAATGTCAAAATAAAGTGTGATTAAACAAATTATAAAAATCGATTATTATTTTTTTACCAAAATAGTCATCCCGGTCTCTTAGAGGTTTTTTCAGCGAGTTGATTATATTAAATTACACAAAAGTTTTTAGTTTTGCACTCATTAAAAATAATCAGCACAGGGAACTAATATGACTTTCAAAGTGAGGTAATATGTATGTATAAGAAACGAATAAAGTTAGAATTGTTTGATTTTCACTACATAAATACGCACTTTCTATTCCCAGGATCTTTGTAGAATTTATTAACTATAATTTTGTAACATCTGTATAATGTGTGTTATAAATTAATAAGGGCTTAACCTACAGAAGTAAACAGACAGCTAGGTGCTTCTGTGCTTAATCCTACAGTAACATCTGTAAAGAGTGTATCCAAACACAAGTTTTAATGTTTATTTAAAGCAATAATGTACTGATGCATAAACATGTTAGCTTTGTGACATTTCCTCGAGCTACTTGAACAGTTTCCAAGATTTTATCGGAAACTTAATTTCACTTAAATAAATAAACATTGCCTACGTTTCATACCGAAACAAAAATTTAGAAGTAAAAAATGCATAGGCTATTTCTATTAATGTAGGCCTATTGTTTTCCATATATAAATTGCGATTTATATATTATAAAATGGTTAAAGAATGAATAGTTAATTGGATAACCAATACAAACGCTGTTGTTTAACAAATAGCGAAAAATGTATGCTTAAAAATTATAAGTTAAAAAAATTAAGATGACTATGTTTTACGCATCTCTCAAATGAAACTATTCCAAAAAATTGCTAGCTGTAAATGAAACTGTCATTTTAGCTGTCACAACACAGTTAATTCCGTACAACGGATTTCTTTCATTCATGAGTACAGAACATAGGCCTACACCCATCAAAGATATAAAACTTTGGCACAGCTAATATATTCATTACACACACTACTGTATGCTTTACGAACTGCAAATAAGTAGTGTGTCTTTCACTAACTCAGAAATATCCCCCTAAATAAAATGTAATAAAGCATAGTAACATAAGGCGATTGAAGACAATGCAAGAAAATCGCTTTCTATATTTTATGCTAGATGATGGCATTTGATGCCATGCTATATTTGATTTAAACGAATAACATGTATTATACTATCGTTAAAATCGTATCCAATAAATGTGCACGTTAATGCAAAATACGTAACAAAGAATTTATTTAACATTTTAATTTAAAGGAAGCAAAAATAAAAAGATATGCGAAAGTCCAGGAAACAACCAATTTTTTTGTTTCAAATCTCAAAATATTAAAAAAACACAAAATGTGTACCTGACTTTCTATGACAACAAATCAAGGTCAACGACCTGCAAACCCGTCAGACAATCAAGGCCGCCATTTTACATCCCTCGTCTATCTTAATATACTTAATTAATATGCGACTGCAGGACTGCAATGGCGATAATTAACCGGGAGAATTCTGTTGAGGTGGTAAAGTTGGCTGCAGTGGAACCCACGCGCGGAAGAATATTTATACTCGCATTGAGGAACAATTATTTATTTACATATTCATGCGCTTTGTATAGAGTTCCCTCTTTGTCTAACACACGCCAGCGAAACCTTTATTAAGATGTCAATAGAATAGCTGGAGCCGCTGTCCTTTGCTATACATTATCCTGTATTGGATTTATTTAGGCGAGTACTCGCTTGGTTTATAGAGTACCCAGGACTCGCGGAATATCTCAACATCTTTACAAAGAGTTTCCGATACTTTCAACAAGAACCCAACGTGTTGAACGTCTACCAGGAGGCATAACAAAAAAAAAAAAAAAAAAAAGAAAAGATTTTATCAATAATAAATACGTAACTCTTGTACAGGAAAAGTATTATTATTGCCTTTAATATGGGAAATGTTTTCCTTGCATTTATTTTTGTTTTTTGTTCCACTGCTTTCTATTTATTCATTTTTATTTTAATAATTAAGAATTTTTTTACCTTTATTCATAATTAAAGCATTTTTATATGCTGAAATATAAAGTGCTGAAAAAAAATTAAATTTTCTGTACCTGCTAAAATAAAAATTAAAATAACGTAAATATGGTGCATTTGTTATTGATTTCATTACGATGCATTAATTCAAAGACGAAATTAATTTTCGTTAACGCAGTTTCTAAACATTGTCTGTTTTTAATAAATTACAATTTGACCCTAAGTTTTTTAAAAATAATTTACAGAAATCAAACAATTTACTATGCAGGTATTTTTTTAAATTTTATAATGTTATTCGTATGTGTTTTATATAAATAGGCTATGTTTGTTTATTACAAAATAATATTTATATTAGTGTTTATGGAAACCGTGAATAAAAACCCTACTGTTTTGTAAACTAAAACACTTCAGCTACTTTCAAAACGAATGTAAAAAGAAATAAACATGAATTGTAATTGATTATACTTTATAACTACGTTTTCATATTTAAAAATATGTAGGTACAATTATTGATACACTTACAATTTCAGCAGTAATAATAATACTGTTAACTTTTGGTGCATGGCATATATAAGAGAAGGACTTCCACATTAAACGTTTATAAAAAAGTACAATGTTTACTTGATTCAAAAATATTACATTAGAATGCACTTCTTCGTGGTTTCAATATATGTTTTTTTAGTGGTTTCAATATATGTTTTTTTAGTAAAGTGCTTTGTTATCAATATAGTGATATTTTAAAAAGAAATATCACATATATTTTTTCAAGGCGTCAATACTTTTACACTAAACTATTTTTTATTATTTATCAATTTTTAATGTTTTTGGCCTTATAATTAAATTATTTTTTTTACAATAATTCACTCTCTTTCTCATAGTTAAACACAATACAATTTTAAATGATTCTTATAGAGCAAATCAGCTGTATAACTTTCTTTTCCCATCGATTGAATATTCGATTAATCGAAATTATCGCTAGCGGTGCCTACTTTCTTGACATTGTTCGATTGGAAAGAAGGGCGCATAAAATATGTTAATTGCGGCAACAAACGCGAATTGTAAGGTTAGGCACGGACAAAGGATATGAAGGATCAGGACGCTAGTTAAGGATGTTGTTATAACGGGGAGTAAGGATCTTGCCGCATTCCTATCCTGTGTAATGGACGGTAATAAATAGCTACAGTATAAGGAAACATTATTGTTCTGTTAATTAAACAGGAATTTTTATTTTATCATTGTTAATGTAACTAGTAATCATAAATTGTTCAGTATTATTATCCGATAGCCTAGTTTACAAAACGAAATACTGACAGTTTGTTATGAAACAAATCTGTTTTTAAAAATACGGCAATATTAATTAAGAAGAAAATGAAAATATAAAGGTAAGAAAACTTAAATCACAAACACAAAATGTTTGATAGAGGCTAAAATTATATAAAATGATTTTAAATTTCTCACTACAGGATATAAAACAAGAATAAATTATATAAGATAAAACAATCTATCAATTTTGATGTCGTCTGTTTTAAGCTCGCTTAATTTCATTTTCTTGACTGAATTTAAATACACTAAATTTAACTGACCGATATCGATTATTTTGGTTTGCACGTTTACGTTATACAAATCCCAATTAAATATTAAAAAATAATAATTGTATACCTTTTTTCTTACAACAAAACCCTTTTAAAAATAACGAAAATCGTATTACCTTGAAATCGACAAAGTTTTTTTTTGTGAAATAAAGGCCTCAAATATCTAAACGTACATGTCTTTGTCTTAAAACAAATCTGATTCTAAAGGTCTCAACAAAAACTGGAGAACTACGTAATTACTAAAAAAAAGGCTGATCACACTTTACTAAAATGTTGGTTATATAAAGTTTCCTAACTAAAGTCAGTGGTACTAAATTAGAAATTAAGTAAACATACGACTTGGGAGTAAATAAAGAAAAATCCTGACCACGATAGAAGTTTAAATTTTTTTTAACAATTTATTTTGTAATCGTGAATTTTTAATCGTTAACCGACTTTTGATTGGACTAACAAAAAGTGAAAATGTTGTTGAATGTTTTTATGCGCCACGTATTATTTTTTAATTTTTCATATCAATTATTTTAAGTTAAATAAATTTATTTTTTTATAAATTTAAACGGCATATGTTTCAAAACACGTGACAACAAAAGCACATTTTGTAGAAGGGAAGTGAAGGTCTTTGAATTGTGACTGTGTCAAACAACACAAAGGTACAGCAAGCCCTAAGCCTATGCGCGAGAGAATATACCAAGATACAGAGCGTGTAATAAATTGTATTCTCGCAAAGTAAGATATCCTGTATTTATTCTTGGTTTCCTCCAAAAATAATAACTTTTCTAATTAGAGTATGTCTCATTATTAAAATGGCGGCAATTATTTTAATACACGTGTAGCCAGGGTGCTCCATAATTCCTGTTCCGCTGCAGGACCCAAGCGGCGAGGCCTGTTTTACATATCTGTAATCTGAAGATCAGGTTTGGTCACTTTTTACACATCAGATTATTCGCAAAATGCAACTTCTTTTTTCCTTTTTTAACAAGTCTCACTTACGGACGCATTAGCCGCAAAATTCAAATTGTTTAATTTAGGCCCATAAAAATCCCGGCCGGCTCGTTATTTAAAACACTTTTTTGTGCGGGGATGTTTATTAACTAGTTTCTTTTGGAGAGCTACCTGTTAATAAAAACACCTGCTGGAAGATACACGCTTCTTGTGTATTTAATACGTTGACTGCGAAAAGTTGTACTTAGGGAGGAGATACAGCTGGAATAGCCTACACGACAATGTTTGTACTGGTCTAAGAAACAATGCATTTTTTTAATCTTTAGTCAACGAAACTTGCTGACAAGAAACGTTGTTGGCAAAAACAACGTGACAATCTTGTTATTGTCAGCTGTAGCTTACACGAAATCTAAATAGAATATTATAGACAGTGAGAGATCTATTTTTACACGAAATCTGAATAGAACTCTATAGACAGTGAGAGATCTATAGAGACCTATATATAGATATATTAAAACCCCTAAGACGTTTTAGCATTCGTTTTGAAAGAATGACGAAACATCATGTTTTGCAAGAGTTATCAACCTCGCAAAATATACTGCATAAGTTTGAATTTAGTTCCTACTGCTTTTAACAAAACTGAATAATAAAATTATAAAATATATTTTTGGCAGATCAACTAAATGAAGCTGTAAATTGAAAAACAAACAAAAACATTATCGTCATATGAATGTACAGACTGATTCAACTTACCCAGAATTTGAAGATAAAAAACTTTAACCAGTTTTTTAAAATGTACGATTTTGAGCGAATAAACTTTATTTAGATACCATTTCAAAGATATATTTTGAATTTGATGACGTATTTTTAATGTAAAGAAACTTTTTATTAAAACTGATTTAAACTCACAAAATTCAGAAGAAAGACGTCTGTATTTCTTTTGAGTAATATGTTTTCGTCCTACCATCTGTCAATACTTGATTTTTTTCCCATTTATTACTTTCTAAATCTCTGTTTTCAATTCTTAAAATATTTTTTCAAAAGTTCTCAACAGTAGTTTAATCTCTCAAACAACAGTTTACTGAGCACCTAAAATAATCATTACGTTATACTTTATTTGATGCAATAAAACTGTGTTGTAACTTTTCCTTTGAGATTTTTAACTTTTTATTTGATAACGGATTCTCAAAGTACACAAAATTTAGTTTTTTACAAAGTCTTTAATTTAAATTTCTTTGATATATAACAGACATTAAAGATCAACATTGTGCCTTTTAACACAACAGAAAAAACTATTAAACAAGGAGATAAAACCAAGATGTTTCTCGCTAAAGTTTGATTTTAGAGTACAAACTTTTACTTTTAGAGCTAAAAGTTTTATTTACAAACAGTGTCGGTAAGAAGTTGAGTCTTTTACAAGTAACGCATGAATAATCTAGATTCAGCAAGTACACAAAATCAAAAATCAAAGGACTTGACTTGTGGGTTCACTTTATTCTTCACGTATTTATTTAACCCGCGTCATACTTTTTAAAGTAATTGAATTAACTAATATTTCTACATTTCCGAAAACCATAAATGAAAATCAAGGTTCAGTCCCGCCTCGTTCCTATTTCAGTAACCGAAGCACACGAGAAAATGTTTTGTTTAGTATAAAATGTCTTCATCGAAATCACAATCTTATGAAGATATTCGTTATAGACTGATGCGGGGTGGAGGGGGTCCGGCCAAGGCTCGTCTGATTGGCCCAACCAGAGATGGATGAGAAGGATGTTTTACTGGTTCGACTTCAAGGACTCGAGAAAACCAGTCTCGGAGTACACTCCCTGAAGTACTCCTTGTACAGTCACTCGGAAAAACACATTAAAATATTATATCATCATTAAAGTTATAGGATCGGATGGTGTGTATATTTGCTAGCCGTGCGAGGATATTTTTGAAATGTAGCCAAGAGGATTTATAAGGGATCGTACGTCAGGACTTCGACAACCGACACGATTATAAGACATGTTCCTGAGACGGGGATGAAGGACGTTCTGGCCGCGGATGCATTCACTTGTAAAAATATCACGAACTTAAACCCATAAATTTATAAAATTTTTAATTACTTTAAGCAGTTACAATATACATCTTTATTCTTTTATATTTTGTTGTCACCTAATGAACACATATATAATCTTATGATTACACATTAAAAATTAAAAATCCTAAACACAAAAAATTAATGATCTTTAAAATTACTGCAATTATTGATAATGTGTTCAATAAAGATTTGGTAATACAGTAATGAAAATTAACTTGTGAATCTAACCAGCGAAGCCAGATGTGCCAAATTTAATATTTTTTATTTTTTATTTATGTTACCGACATCGAGAGATGTTAGAGACACATTTCAGAAAGTAAGTTTAAAATTAATATTTTCTAATTTTTTTAATTATTATTTAATATACGACAATATTTTAGAAGAAATTCTATAATTAAGAAGCAGCAGAAATGTTAAAAAAACATACGAGATAGGCCTAATTATTAGGATATATATTTTTAAACACTTTTTAAGCCGTACAAATCATAACAATTACAGTATTAGGCCTACTAAGTCCGAATATGAAAACAAAACTAAATATTTCGTTTAGTTTCCAAAGTTTTATTTATGTTGATTATTAATAAACATGTTTATTATTAATTAAAAAAACACAATTATTATTTTTCTTAAATTTTTTATATCATAGTAACTATTTAAAAAGTTTTCGATAATTTTTCTTAAATTTTTTATATCATAGTAACTATTTAAAAAGTTTTCGATAATAACACGTTTTCTTATGCAGTTCGTGTGTAACGTTCACATATTAAACAAGATTTAATAAAACTTGTTAAATAAAACAACTTAACAAACTAGTTAGAAACTTATTGTTGTTGCTGCATTTAAATACAATTATTCTAATTACGAATTAATTAAGATTATCTTAATTACCCTATTCTTTCTGTCAAAAAAGCAACTATAAAAAGAAGTAAAAATTATATAGATTTGCAAATGATTATTTTACTTGAGTTAAAAACGAAACTTTATAATTCAATAACTTTGTCCCTCAGTATATAAATATGTGGATGTTGCCTGTGTTTTCGAACGAGTTTTTCAAATCGACGGAAGCCCCGCGTCTCAATTCTGCATGACCGGATCGCCTTGTTTTATTTCCAACAAACACAGATCGTATTTTCAACTCGGCGTCTTGTTTCGTTTCTTGTTATTCTTACACGCCTTGTATATCTTTGTTCCTTTTCAGCCGTATTTATAGGTATAATTTAACCTCAGTAAAAATTCAATTCCGGATTTTCTAGATTCGGATTTATCAACTCCTTCCCTCTCCCTCTGGTATCCTGTTCCCTCCCTCCCCCGCTAAAAGTAATGCTGCGAACTACGTCAAAGAATCCAACATGTCGCCCGGCAGCTCTAGAAAATTGCTTCTAGTTTTTTGTTTTGAAACCAGTTGTTTTACATCAGAATTGAAAATTCTCGGACGCTAAATTGTAACGTAACAACTTAATGACAGGTTCTGTAATTGGAATATCACATTTAATTACAGAAAAATACTTTGAATTGCCTCCTCGTAAAAAGAAGATAAATGTGAACGTTTAGTTTTTATAAGTAATATTTTTACACTGTTTTTAATATAAGCAGACGTAATTTTAAAATACAAAAACATTGCGCAAGTATTGCAAGGTAAAAGAATTTAATACAAATTTTAAATCAGTATTTCCTAATTTCATAAAAATTTGAAACATTGCAAAATATATTAATTTAAACTATATTTAAGTAAAATACAATATACTAAGTACTTACAATAACATATTTTCATTATTTTTAAATTCACAAAAAACAACTATTTTTTGTAACACATAGCCTAATTGTATAATTCGTATAGTCCATTAATGTTTTAATTATATAAATTTTATTATTTAATATTAAGCTGTAACAGTAATAAAATATACATTACAATCAAGATGCTTCGCAAGAATTAACATTTTTTTAAAAATAGCCTACTACATGGTAAAGATACATAGCCCTAAGCTCTTTACACCATTATTAGGCCCTATTTACCATAGTGATATTTTCTATTTAACAAATAATAAAAATTGTACTAAAGAAGGAACTGTTAAATGCTTAAAATCAAACCGGACAGTAGATCTTCTGACACTAACTGAAAGTATTACATCAGAGCTGACGTACATTTTCCTCAAGGGGGTAGCTTCCACCCCCTGTCTATATTTATATGTCTTTTGTTATTTAAGGGAAGTGCCGTCGGGGTTAAATTCCCAAGTTTATTATCTCCGAGCCAGATAACGCTTATTCTGCAAATAACGAATGGAGCTTATTGGATTGATTTTTGGCTGAGAGGGTTGGATAGAAACGGCAAAAATAATGCAAAGTGGTAGGATAGTAAAGGGGGAGAGTGAACGATACATGTTCAATGGTTGATCCAATGGTGCTTTGGTTATATTTACCACTGAGAAAAAGGGATTTTAAGTGGTTTATTTTATGTCGTAAACACGTATAAAAAGGCTATGGAGTTAAACACACATGCATGATGGCACTGATGGTAATTTCCATTAGAATAATTACTAGAAAACAATTTAAAAAAAGATAATAAAGATTTAAAGTTTTATTAAAACTAAAATAAATAGAATTGATTAAACAAAATATTTAATAAAAATAAATATAATACCTTAAAAAAGAAATAATAAATAAATAACTTTACAAATATTATCTGCACTGTTTTTAATTGATTTCGTCTTTTGACTTTCCAACTTCTTTCAGTCAACAATACCTAATTCTGCGTTAGAAAAATATGTATAAATCATTTTGTTAAGTGTCTGTTAAAATTATAAAATACACTCTGTTATTATCAGTTGTTTTATCATACATTTTAAATAATTTTAAAATTACATTGGCAGACAATTAAATAACATTGTTTTTACGTTGTGCGAACAAAAAGAGGAATTGCAAAAAGACATTTTAGGGGAGTTCGGGCCTGTAATAACTAAAAGGGTAGACTCAGGGGGTTGACTTTGGAATAGGCTCTACACTGTAACCAATTAAACTGGGGTATAAATTGTCAGATAGTGGAAGGAGGTGCTAGTTTGAATTATTTGGAAGATGGGGGTGGGTTTATAATAGGGTATAGCGGCAACTGAAATCGCTTTCTTAGTCAACAGTGTTAAGAAAGGTATTGTCCTGATAACTGTGAACCTATTATGATTTAATTAGTTATTTTAACACTTTTATGATAAAAAAACGGTTGCTTATTATTTAAATGCTGGTGGATAAATTTAAAGGTTACTCGTACCAAATAAAACACTTTTTCCGTTTATGATTTATTGTAAAAATTAAGCCAAAAGTTATTCAATAACATTTTCTGTTATTTTTATTATAATGTTTTATTAAAATTTTAAAAATATAATGAGATTCTAAGAACAAATTGTTTGTTGAAAAATTACTTTATTAATACACAAACTTGAAAATTAAAAAAAAATGATAAGTAAATAATTAATTATAGGGAAATATGTAATATTAAAAATTTTAAACAATTTTACTTTAAAAATAACTTGTAAAACTGTTAAGTACTAGTGTAAGGTAAGAGAAACTAGTAAATTATTCAATAGATAAAGTGAGTTAACGATTGCCTTCATCAATTCTAATTTCAAGTTCCCATTCTTAAACTTCCTTAAAGTTATATTAAGGCCTAACCAGATCATGGTAGCAGCTGTAAGTTCCAGTCAAGCAACCTTGGAGGGTTATACTTTCACATTTTTCACAGAAAAACTAAACGCCATTGGTTCAGTGTGTTGCGATCCTTCAAACAGTGCAAATATAAAGTATTTGAAGGTTACTGAGCTGTTTACGGATTTAACATACCATTGCTACGTGACAAGTTGCAATTTTCGATAACCTAGAAAACTGGCTGCAACCATTTACGTCATACCTTCAGGACGTTTTTTTGCAATATATTTGAAATTATCCTTCATAGCAAAGTTAGTTACTGAAATGTAACAACTTACCGTCATTCACTTTGATCTTTAAGTATTAAAGTCGTAAAAATGATTAAAAGTTTGGAGTTAAAATTAAAATGGACTTACTGTATTAGTAAATTATAAGCATAGGAATAACAAAAACAACAAACTACATGAAATACGCCAATTTAAATGTCCTTAAAAGAAAATTATATCTGTTTTAGTATATGTAAAATTTAGAAGAAACCGCTTATTATAAGTGTATGAAACACCATAAGGTATTTTTTTTTTCTATAGAAACTATTTTTTTACACTTAGTATTTCTTACTTTTTATTATTATATTATGTAATTATAATTATATTATAATTATTATTATAATTATTTTATTATAATTATAATTATTATTATATAATTATATTTTAGAATTTTAATTATGGGACTTCTAGTGATAGGGTTTTATTTTCAACAATCGCAGCTTGCTCTAAGTATAGGCTAGCAAGTACTAGAGCAAATCCCCTTAAAGTATTTCTGCGAGTTGAATGTTTCCTCCAGCCTGATCCCAATGTTTCCCCTCCGCCGATCCTGTCCCGACAACAGTTCTAAAATCATCAATCCAGTCTCTTTTATCCTACGACTGTATATTCGCTCCATTTAATAGCACAGTTCAGCTTATTTCAACTGCTATACTAATATTGTGTTTCTTTCACTGCACTGTTTGAAACGGAGTAGCTTATTAAAGTACTCTACAGAATTAATTAAATTCTGCAAAGTCCAATTGCAGAATTGTTAATTGGATGCACTTTAGAAATGGTTAATCACTTATTACTCAATTGTGTAATCAATATTTTAATGAGAATTTACTTTAAAATTAATGAAAGTAAATTTAAATGTTTTTTTAATAAAAATTAATTATTCACAACCTGATAATTGGACATACATTTCAATTAACAATAACATCGTAGTACATATATAACGTATTAAGGACTAATTCACACCCTGACGTACGACAGTGCCCGTCTGCTAAATAATTCCTTGCCCAATCAAGATGCCCGGAGACCTTAGCTCGGTCGTTAACTCGAGGTAAGTCGATTTCCGTGACAAACATCGGGACATCGGTTAATTGGGTTTGGAGCACTTAGAGGTCGCGATAATTGTCCCGTAATTGGGTTTAATGCAACAGTTTCGCTCCGCTTCGCCAACTATTTGCAAAACTTTTCTAATAGTCTGGAAGGCATGGGAACTTTAATGCTGTCTGTGAGAAGTAGAAACGATAGCTAGCATCCGTTCTTGGTCAATCGAACTGCGTTTATTTTCCGATATCCGTTGATACGAGAACCATGTTGACAGATACTCATTTTTGTCACAACACAAATATTTTCAAATTATATTTTCGCTGCTTAACTGGAAATGTTAATTTTGGGAAATTTATTCTTTCACACTACTTTCATTTCCCAATGCAGATCATCCAGTTTTCGACTTTTAAGTGCGTTCGTAGATTGAAGAAGTTTATTTGATGATTCCGTTATATTGTAGGCCTACATCAATTCAAAATTCAACATACGTAGGGAAAACGGTAGGCAGGATAAACAATTATGTGGCATCAGGTAAAAACACGAACCTAATATATAAAGAAAAAAATACTGAAAAGCACAAGATGATGACGACAACTATAATTATGAAAATAAACAATGTAAATGAAAATAAAAATATTCAGATTTCAAAGTTGTTTTATAACTCATAGAAATGTTAAGAAGAGGTAAAACTAATCAGTGATACAAAACGTGTACTTGCGGAATTAGTTAAAGCATTTTAAAAAAATCGATTTGGTATAGGTCATGATATTATTATCAAGTTGTACTGATGATTGGTATATTGGTTCATATGTGATATTTTACAAATGATTTTAAAATCAATCATTTGATAGAAATATCAATGATAATCTAAAAAGTGTGAAGAATCTAGAAGGTATTTTAAAGAAACACGGGGTAACACTGTTTTTATTTTGCACATTTACATATTTAGGCTACAAATATATAAATATAAGGCCTTTATAAGTAAGAAATACTAGGCCATAATTATTATTTAAAGACTAGTTTACTGATATTTTGTAAGTTTTAAGTTTTAAAAAAACGAAGTATGGATGAAAGTTGTGATTTTTTTAAAGAGCTATCCCGTAATTCTTTATCTTATTAGATTCCAGAGTGAAAATCATAAGATTGAGTATTAGTGGCGACGGTTAATAGTTTCAGGCGCACTGCTAAGAAAGCGTTTGTAAACATTGTAGGCTGTGCGCATTGCAATCTGTAATTTCATCGGTTCATAAGTATGTGCATATTTAGCCGGTAAATAAGTATGTGATTGTATTGTGGCCGGTATATTTATGCACGCCGGTCCCGCAATGGTTGATTGTATTGTACGCGTTGCATCATAAACCCGGTTAACACTATAATTATCCAAGCCATGTCCGTTGTTCGCACTGGTGTCTTCATTTAACACATAATTCGGATGGAAGTACCGATAATCCGGCCATTTAATACCCATATATTTTAATGCAATCTGAGTTCATTGCCTATTTGTTCTTAACAGGCACAACAGTTGTACAATATATTAGTTTATATTAAATAACTGAATGCATATGTAAGTAATATTTAACATTTTATTTAAAGTACTGGACTATACAGCCTACTTTTTCATACATGCAGTAATCCATATTATTTTATTTTGTACAAAGAACTACATAAAATTTAAATTAAGTAGGTTCGGAGGTACCATATATTATGAATATATATTAATATCGTAAATCCACAACTAAGCAACTTTTGTAAATGAAATTGAGGGAAGCGAAGGGCATGAACCAAGCTAAAGTCATACTCCCAGACGCGTAGAATAACACTCAGATATTAAAGCAATAAAAATACAACTCCACCCCATGCTCTCAGTTTTAATTGCTTTATAAAACCTCAGTGGTAAAATAAAGAAGGGACAAATGAAGGAATTACAGGGTGGATTGACTATGAAGGGCGCACGGAGAAACAAATTAGGTGAAAAGAAAACAGAGACTGAGGCCAGAAGGAGGGAATATTCACGACATTGCAAAGGGGAGCTCTTTCTCCCCATCGTCTGTCCTTAATTCTAAGATGGAGAAAACGTTAAGTTGAAAGTTTTTTTTGACAGAAACAATTCTAATGATAAATATGAACCCCCTCTATTTTAGTTTTACCCTTGCAGAAACTAATCTTTCGCTTCATGAAGTTGTCCCTATCTTAGCTGCCGTTGTTTATTGCCTGCAAGGCAGCCTTACCAACTTACTGACAACTAAAACAATACGGTTTTACTTTGTTTGATACTATTTATAACGACATAAAGGCATTAAGTTTGGAACTGAAAAACAACTGAAGTAAAGAATTAAAAGTTAATTTTAGGATTAAACACAAATGTTTGTTGGGTTATATTAAACAACGTAATTTTGAGGCTAACCTAATAAAAACGCAGTTTTAATTCACCTGAATGCTTTTGCCTGGTTATGATTTTCGATTTTTATGCCTATGTGTCATTTAAGTATATATTACTTTTAATGAACATATCAAAGTAGGGAGTATAGATCTTGTGAACAAAGTTTACAGTGGATTAAAGCTGTGTCCAGTGGTTTATATGTGGATATAGTATAATGTAATATAATATGAACTAAATCTACGAAACGCAGAGATACGATATTTTTAAAAAATATTAAATTTCAAAGAGAGAAAAAGGCAGATAATAAAAAATGATTCAAATTGGAAACATTTCTCTACTACAGCCTAATTGTTGAACCAATGTTCGAAATTGTTAAAAATTCCATTTATTTTTAAAATACTATATATATATATATATATATATATATATACAATTTTATTATAAAAATAAATGGAGCTTCAGCGTTTTCGTGTCTACGGGTTAAAAAATGATTCGCTTTATCTGTTCTGACTGTACAATTTGCTTTTTGCAAATAAACTTCAAAAATAAGTTAATTCACAAATGTATAACTAAAAAAACATCATTGGAAAAGGGAAAGTTTAAAGATTTACGTTCCTACAATGACTAGTTTTATTTGTCATTGTTACATTACGGTTTTTACATTAAGAAAATGTTAAATTAAATTTTAAGCAGGCAGATAATAAAAATGATAAAATTGGAAACAGTGACGCTCCTACTGCCTATACTTCTGAACCAATGTAGGCTACATCACTAATTTTATTCATTGTGGTTGCAGTATTTGCCTAATGTATATAAATTACAAAAATAAGTAGGCCTAAGTTTACAAAGATAAAATTACAATAAACTGCCAAAACCTATTTCGTAGTTTTATATTTCAATTAACAGAACATCTGATCTATGACAGTAATTTAGGGCTTATACGTTCAGAAAAATTTTTAAAATACCATTTAGGTTCTCTACATTCCTAGTAAAAATCAGCTCTCGCAGTCTTGGACTTTATAATAAAATGTAAGCACTAAAATAAATTTACGCATACACATTTCGTTTGCTTCAGCAGTTATTGGATAATTTAATTTATTATGATTATCGTCCGCAATATTTGGTACCAGTGACACTTCAACAAAAGTTACTGCAATCTAAACAAAAACCGCCCAGTTTAAAACGTTCCCCGTCAAGCCTACAATAAAAAAAATTAAATTACCTTTACTGCTTACACAGTTTACTGAACAATATCTACCTTTACAATTGGCCGCAGCGTGTCTGTCAAAATTGCTGCATGATTTCTATCAAGAGAATCAAGCAATCTCTTATTTTAAAGATTTCATGTCAATTTATACATGTATAATTTATTTTATATGAATTAGGCTACTACAGAACGAATAGGTCTTCGCAGTGTAAGTGGCCTCCTTAAATAATAAGGTTTTGGTGTCGGAATTAATCGGATGGTTTGAACTCAAATATGTATGCGGTTAAAAACAAATAACCTCATCATTTTACACCTAGACTGATGCATATTCCAATATGCTGAAAACAGTGAAGAAAACATTGTCATTACAATGGGTAAATGAGTAATATCAGGAAGGCACGCCTCCAAGTGCGAAGATTGACATTGTTCAGTAAATTTCATGATTAGGTGTTTTTGGCATAATGATAAGGTGAATTAATAACTGTTTTAGTTGCAGACTAAACGGGGAACTTTTTACCACTTAGTGGTTTTCTTTTTTTATTAGTCTATGTCTACGAAACATAACCATATTTTAACAGAATTTTTAATACTTAGATTGTCAATATGTTAAAGTTACCAATTACTTAATAGGATACATATAAAGCCATTAAACCCTAAATTTGAACTTCCGAAAACTTTGTTTTTATTAAAAGTTTTTTAGTTTAGTAGATCTAGTGGTTTTTTAATTGAGTTTTAAAACAAGAAAGAAATTCGTTCTTATAATAAAGAAGAATTGCTTAGGGATGCCCGTTAAAGGGGTGACATCCCAATACATTAGGAGAACTTGGCAGAATAAAGATTATTTTTTATATATTTGTTAAAAGCGATTCTTTAGAGTGTTTTGTTTTAAAAAAATGTAATTGTGGTTATGGACGAATTTATTTTCTTAATTTTATTTGTATATAATTTACAGTATATATGAAGTAGCTTGTTAATATTAACAACTATATTACATCTTCATCTAAATATGTATATTGGCGCTTCTACCAGTATAAACCTTAAGTGAACAATTTTTTTCAATTCTTATAAAAATTTAAAAAATATTTCTGTAATAAATAAACAAATTATAATAGTAATAATAGTATAGTAGTAACCAACAGTAGTTGGTTTTATCTTTAACATTTTTCCATTAAAATACCAACAAAATATCAGATGAATGTTCTCAGAAATAAATTAAATTTGACATATTCACTTAGAGTAACAAGGGAAAGTTTATAATACTTTTTCCAAGTAACACCGTATTAAATTAATAAGTAGTTGGTTAACTTTCAAGCTTATAGTAACCGACATGCTGCGTAATTATATACTTCGCTTGTTAGAAATCATTGCACAATACAGAGACCTTACCTTACATGAGCATTTTAGACCTGTTGGAATTTAAATTTTCAATTAAAATCGAACTGGATAAGTGTAATAAAACGTAGTAAGGTTATCGGCAAACCTAACATGCAACCGTTGGCCACGTTCCCAGAAGTAATTTGTGTCACGATTAATCAAAAAGTAACACTACTCGGCATAAAAACAAATCATTAAATGTTTAGAATAAATAATACCGCACAATTAGTTTATCAGACTTTATATTCTCACAATATTATCATCAAATTTTACGTAAATGTATTCCTATAGTGAAGGACACATGATTTAAATGGTGGGATAGGAATGTTCATATTTACAAACTTAATATTACAAAACTTGTATTTCGTTTAACTTTTCGGCTAAAATAAATAAAACAATTATGAAATATCAGCTATTAATTTAATTTCTATACTTATTTTAGAAATCCAACTACAGTACCAATACATCGTGAGCTTAAGTGGAGGGCCTAAATAAAAGGCCAACAAGATTAACTCCGCTTTGACCATGCGAGTAGGATTTGGCCTTTGCCAACCCCTGGGGAAGGGTAAACTACCCCCACTAACCACAACTGATGGATGACGAAGCAGAACACTTTACTCGGCCCCTGATCTTTTAACAAAATTAAGCTAAGATAGATTTATAAATTACTTAGTCAAGTTGCAGTAAGAAAACAACTGATTATTTCGGCCGGTTCTGTTGGCATTACTTAAACAAATTGCGCCAATTGCTTGAGCAGTGTATTTTGACGTAAATTTAATTTGTAGCTTGTCCACTTGATCCTTACTATTACACTAATGAATTTGTAACAGCTGATGCTGTAATTATTTACAAAAATAATGCTAGTAGTCCTACGTAAATATTTTCCAGTTCAACAAAATCATTCATTTACCAACTTTTCGGCATAAAATTTTTGTATTTTGTTCATTGACTGACTGTGAGTTGAAATACGAAATATAAAAATAAGAACATGATGTATTAATCTACAAAAATATAACAATTTAGATTTTACTTATATTATAAATTATTAATGATAATTTGTCTTCAAAGTAACACCACAACTTTTTTAAATATCCTACAGTCCAAATATATTCTATCTACTTTACACTATAAGAGTAATTAGCCCCAAGATATTGTCAAACTAAAAAGACCATTATGGTGCAAGTTTTATAATAATGGAATACAAATTAAGTAATGACATTTTGTAACGGTATATTATGTTCGTGTAAACTTAACATAATTTATTAATATATTTTATATTAACACAAATTTGAAATTTCACAAATTTAAATAATAAAAAAGCTCTCACCTCAGAAACAAAGACCCATACCTAACCTAAAAAACTGAATAGAGATCCTTTCTGGGTGAAGTTGTACAATACACTGGTTGACAGGTGCCCGGTGCCCAAACCGAGTTCGGGTGAAAGTTCAAGCTTTACGCCACGGTCCATAACGGCGAAATTAAGTTGGAACCGTGAGTCTATAATTTTTCAACTCTGAAATGGCGCCGAAGCGGGGGCGGATTCTCATTAAATATATTTCTGAAAGAAATTGCTTCCACGGACCAAAATATTGCGAACCTCTCTGCACGATGTCGGGAACTGTTCTCTAGCAGACTTACTGAACCTCATTTACCTAATGTTTTAATGTTCTAAATGGTAATTAAAAAAAAAACACTAAACCCATAGTAAAGTCGTGATTATTTGATATAACCTCTTTGAAATTATTAGATTAAAATGGAGAAAACAATGTTTAATATGTACTTGGTTAAATATCAACACAATTTCTGTAACGAACTAAAAATAAAAATCATGTATCATGTTTTCTCTTCCTTTTTATATTTGAATTACTATAATTTGTTCGAAAAGACGACAAAGTAACATAGCTAGTTTTGAACATATCTTAAAAGTTATTATAGTCTATCACCAGTTCAACAAAATCAGCTGATCCTTGCGAATTATTATAAAACAACTGATCTTTTAATGTTAACTACCAAAATAACGATTCATTTCATATACTTAAATCGGTCGAACTTCTTCGCTGTATCAGTAGTGTAGTGGTTATCGCGTTGTGCCTCAAGCTTTCCGGTTCGCAAGGTTACCAGTTCGATCTCAGCCGAGACGCAGACATTTTTAATTATAATTAATTTAACATGAGACTTGCGACGCGCAAAATATACTGTTGTATATCAATATACACATGTTCCTCGCATCACGCGTCCCGCAAAATGCAACATCAAAACCAGCCCTAAAACATAATACATGTTAACAACATTTAAGTTTCGTAAAGTAATACGAATTTTACGAGATGTTAATTTTGTTCAAATAGTTTTGAAATAGAAAAAAATATTTTCTTTTAAATAGTTATGTTGTAATTGCTTTAAAAAACAGCAAGGCAGTAGGTCTAATGTCCCCGATTGTTGCATTTGTTGATAGCTTGCTAAATGTTGTCTCAATCGCAAGAAAAAATGTTTAATGAAAAATATGACTAAGGAAATATTTTTTTTCACTTATTGGCTATTTTATTCAGCTTTAAATAGATATTTACCCTGTAAAGTTTTCATAACTAAATGTTTGTAAATGTAAAGAGTAAACTAAATATTAAACGGAAATGTGACATGTGGTAGAGTAGGCGTGAAGCCAACGTCTCAAAAAGGAAGGAGAACAGAACTAGGACCAGAAGTCCTGGGTTGTTATGTCCTGGTGGAACAGCTGATTTTTATTAGAAGCTATTTTGCACTTGTCGGCAACGCAAAGGCGTTAGTTGTCACATAAGTCAAGGGTTGTAAGTTTTACACTAATTAGGACCAAATGTATTTACGCCATTTTAAGTTATCAGTCAACTGGTTATATTTCTGGTTTTCTCAGATCCAGGTGAGAGATGACCATGTGTCACTGGACACATATTTTTTTTGCGAACTGTAATAACAAAAAATGAAATTTATATTAATATAGCCTGGACGTACACTACACTAACTATTGAAACTACTGTTTGTTTTGTAATTTATTTATTTATACCTCGTAGGCTACTTCTTTATTTTTACAAGTTAAACCTTTGTACTGCATAAAATAATGACTTTTGCATCATTAGCTTATTAAACTTTAACCACGCACTTTTTTGAGATTAAAATACAATTCACTCCGAAACCAAAACCATATCATTTAAGGGGGCAATTTACACTGTAAAGCCCAATCCTTCCCTTAATAATACAGATAAAATAAATTCTACAAAAATAAATTCATATAAAAGCTTTAAGAGAATGCTTAGTCCAAGAACAATTTCAAAACCGTACGTATATATTTATGAAATTTACCCGCGCCTGAAATCAGGCTATTTTGATGGAGAAAGACACGCTATTTAAGGAGGTGACCGGTTCTTGGCTGAATTTAAAGATTATTTAACAGCTTTTTTAATTGTAGACTTGGCGGTGAACTTTTTATCACTTGGGGGTTTTTTATTTAGATAATTTATACATAGAAAGAAAGTTTTATAACGTACTCAATGCTTAAATTTATTACCAACATAATAATTTTAAAATACAAAAATTACCCCTCGGGCTCTATAGTTTTTATACTCCATAATCTATTAAAAATGGCGTCTTATTTCCTTATTCCTTAATCACTGAAATTCTCCTACCGCTGTTTGGCAATAAATCTCTGTAAAACTGGTTCTAAAACTAAAACCGCCATAACTTAATTTAAATTAAATCAAGCGTAATAAACTAAACTTATCTAATAATTACAAGAAGTAGTCAGTAGCCCGAGCAACCTGAAGGCTGATGAAAGAGTGGTCAGCAGCCAAGTCTGTTGGAGATGCCTTCATTAAGGAGCTCATTGGGAATAATTATGAACAAAGCGTTATTTGTTACAAAACAACAACCACCAGTTATTACGTCTAGCAACAGAACATTCATGTTAATTTTCTTAACTGTATCCCTACTTTACAATAACATCTTCATACATTGGTTATATTTTATCAACCTGTTATTGTTTTCGTAACTAAAAATGTTTATAGGATATTTTTCTGTTACGCATTTTCTTTTTAAAGAAATTTTTAGTTTAAAACTTCAAAAACGGTTTCGTTGTTCTTTACCACCTTAAACATGAAAGATAAAGTAGGCTAATTCTGAACAGATATCTATGAAAGAACTTTTCAGTTAAAAGACAATTAAAACTTTAAACTGCATAAGTTACGTAGGGTGCTTAGTAAATAATCTTTATAACGAAATATATATATATAGGGCCTATATATATATATATATATATATATATATATATATATATATATATACACGAAAAATGTTCAGTACCACTTTTTTCAATTCGCCCTAGTTTAGTCGCAATTAGCTATTCTGTGTATTTTTTTTTATAAAAACTGCCTGTAATTCCAGATATAGATATTTATTTTACATTTTGTATAAGCCTTTTAGGCTAATATTTTACAATATACAAGTGTTAAAAGCACAAATATTTCTATAATTTAATTTTTAAAATGGCGGCCGTTTAAAATTGCCGAAGTCAAATGTTGTTTTTGAAGCAGTAAATATTACAAAACCTGTATGAGACAAATGTTTTTTACTTGTTAACGACAAAGAAAATGTTTTTTTAAAAAACTTTCCCGTAGATTTGAAAATAACCATGTTATCGTCGAAACAACTATAGCCTATAATACGAAATAACTAGTAAGCCTATCACAATATTTTTTTGTGTGCTCAACCGACTTTTTACATGTTATGTTTTTGACGATAACTTGATTATTTTTCAAGGTAGGCCCTACAGGAAAATGAAAAAAATGTTTGTCATTAAAATACATAAATATTTTCTTTTTTAAACATTTTAAAAAAATTACTGTTTCAAAGATATTTTAATTTCAACAATTTTAAACGGCAGCCATTTTAAAAATTATAGAAATAAAGTCTTTGTATCTGTTACACTTATAAACTGTAACATACTGAATTATACAACTAGACTTACACAAAATCTGAACTCAATACCTTGGGGCCTATATACTTATGGAATTACAGTGAGATTTTTGTAAACACAAAAATGGCGGATTGCGATTATACTAAAGCGAATTCGAAAAAAGTTATTGAACATCTTTCACACACTTATTTTGGTATACAGAATGCGATCCAGTATACGTATTACTGCCTATAAACTAACTTCAGGCTAAATTAATAGTCGGATGTGTTAATTCAAGCAATAGGAATATATTACTTAGCACAATAGGAGAAAATATCTGAATATATTATAAACTGTTATGTTGGTAGGCATGATTCAGAAGTGCAAAATCACGTGTATTGTGTTGTGAGACAAACCACTCTGGTAATAACAAAAATAAAACTTTAAAATTAACTTAGAGCATATATCAGTTGGTTCACTGTGTACAATTAACTTTAAATTATTAATAACTTCAAATGTCATTGCACAATAAATGTTCAATTTTATTGAAGAGAATAATAACTAGAAACTTTTGTCATAAATAAAATTTGATAATATATTCGAAGTTTTCAGTACGCAAAAGTATTGATACTCGAAATTGATTAGCCTATAGTTTTGGTAAAATATTTATTATAAATTCTGTATCGTTTATAGTTTTCCCCGATGGATTTCTTTATTAATATAGCCTAAACAAAATCTTAAAGATAAATTACTTTCCATATTTTGATATAAGCCTATTAAAAACTTAAAAATAATATAATTTCCGTATACGAGATTATGTATTTAAAACAATTATTATAGCTACAAAATTACGTTATTTTTAAATAACTCTAATTTCCACTTGCAAAAATTATTGAAAGCTTTACGACTTCGATGACATTTCTATTCAAATAACAGGACACCTTTGTAAGGACCGAAGCAGGGAGCCTGACCCTTCCTACGCCACCCACAACAACACCTTCCAGACCAATACAAAAGCAAGATTGCCATCATTGGTGCTTTAAACAAATATTATAAAAGATAAATCAACCACTGTCAATTACCAGCTGATTCCGATATGTTTTATTGTTTACGAGACTCTTGTTGTGACGCGGTGACTTTAATGACGCACTAAGGATGGAATATTAATGTCCCACCCACCGGCCTGGCCACACACTACAAATGAAATCTAAGTAATAAAATATTCTTTTTTAGATAAAATGTTTTTCATTTTTAAAACGTGTATATTATTTCATAAAATAATTACACAAACATTTGGTTTTCGATTTTTGTGAAACGATAAACAGGCTGTAATGTATAACAGTCTAATTTATTTACACAATATGGCGCTGTAAATTTTTAGTATTACTGTTATCTTACACTTTAAGTAACATAACAGTAATACTAAAAATTAGGAGCTAATATAAGTTACTTTGTAAACAAATAATTAACTTTAAAATCGTTAAGTTCACCTTTTATTTTTTAAATGTTAGGATATATTATCAGCAAAGTAATATTTCCAGCTATTTTGTAATTGCCAATTACACTTTAATTGTTAATTTTTAAATCAATATGAAACTTACTAGATAGTCTAAACAAGACAAGCGTAAACTATAAAAATAATAAATTGCTTATTATGTTGAAAGCAGTTATCTACTATTTTAAACATTACAAATATTAGCACTCTTTTATTCCAATACAGCATTCATTATTTTTATTTATTATTCAATTATGTTAATAAGTACCTTTTAATCTCAAGCTTTCTAATCAAGCACCTCATGTAAGCAGATGTAGTAACGTTTTTCTTATATATTCGTTAAAGAATCCGTTTAAAGTGATCTATTAGTGACTATGCTGTATAAAATTACCACAGCTATAAATGCAGCTTTGCTTTTTCGAAATGAATATTTCCTAAATATTTTGTAACGAAACGAATGATATTTGAATTGAATACAATATCGAAAATAAAATGTAATACTACGTTGCAGTAAATGTAATGAACACATTAGTATCGGGCAACCAACATTGAATACTCTATAGTACTGGAGCAGCTAGACAATAAATAAACGGTTTGCATTTCTCAGCAAAGGGAAAACCGTCACACACTACATCTAAGTCATGCAAGAATGAAGAATGACATTTGTATAGAGGCTAGGTGTCACCTAACATGGGATACATCCCTACTTTGCATATCCAACCTGAGTACTTACACTAAATAGACTATACACGCTACTTTATTACAGTGATACACCTTCATTATTTGCTAGTTCTTTTTTCTGGTTTATATATGAAAAGCGTATATAATTATAGGACTGTTGTGAACAGTAGCAGTTCAACATTTTGAATTAGGCATATAAACTCTTAATGTATCCAATGCAATGATCATTATATACACAAGTAAAACATATTTTTATTGTTCGATGACGGGTTCTTTATTTTAAAAAATATTTCTTTGCAAACGCTCTATAAAATACAGATTAACCATTATGACCATTAAAACCATAAATCGATCATTTTATTTATGTTAAGATTTCGGTAAATAAAAAAGTACAATTTTCAGTAACAGTTACCGAAAACGTTATTCTGTATATATATATATATATATATATATATATATATATATATATATATATATATATATATATATATAGATAGACAGACACAGCAGACGATCTTTCGCTCTCATAGCATGCGAGTTGGCCGCTTTTCATTAAAAGGCGACAATATACTGCATACAGTACGATTATGTATTATACATTAAGTAAATAATTTATATAATTACTACCGAAAAATTGTTATTTATTTTTACCAAAGAAACATTTTAGTATTTGCTGAATTATGCTGTACTATAATTTAGTTTTATAAACCATAATTAGTTTTAAATTACTTATACAAATATCTTGTTTTGTTAACTAAATAAATACATGGACCTAGCTTAGATATTATTTACTGCAGTTAGTAAAAGATCAGTTGTTTTATATTATTCCGTAACAATCAGCTGATTTTATTGAACAGTTGATAGGCTATAATAATTTTAAGGTTGTGTTGTTAACAATTATTATAAACGATTAGGCTATATAAATATCGAATGTACTATAAAAGGTTACAAAGTGCATGCGTTCTTCAACTAAATAAAATTACCGATACGAAAGTAACACATTTTCATATAATACACTTGTGTTGTTATCGAAAAGAGGGGAGGAAAAAGAAATAAACGAAATTTGTTTGCTCGTTCGTTACATATGTCCGTTACATTCTTTCGTTCGGTAAACTCTTTTCTATTAACTCCTCTCGCTTAAGCTAAAACTTCAAGTTAAAAAAAGGCCAACTAAAATGTTGGCTTGAAAAATTCTTGGAATAACGTACTTTAATTGTAAAAATTAGTTATTATATATCGTACATGCTTTTACCAGGTTAGCCTATATTTGAAAGATAAACTTATTACGATAAACTTATAATAACGAATAATATTTTTTTAAAAAAATTGTTTTTTTATTTTTTATTACAGCTTACTTGAAAAAGGTAAATTTTTTAAGAAAGGTAAAATACCTAGGTGTAGCAAAAACGTCAAACTAGGTTAGGAGAGAATTTTTTAACTCTCATAGACTGGTAAATTCAGACGTCAACAATAAATCATAATCTTATGCAAAGTTTTACTTCAAGTGTCGCCATTTTTCTTAGCGTGCTGTTATAAACAATGTATCCCAGCAAGCGTTGTATTATTTAGCATAATGCTCTCTTCTCCTACCCACCCACTCAAGTCTTTTAGACTAGACGGTGCAAATTGCACTTCAGACATGCAATCATTATTCTCTAGCCGGCATGATGTGTTCATCTAGCCATTGCACACCTAATGAATGCTATTAGTCAATCTTCTCTTCCCCATCTTTATTATATTTTTCATGCTAAATTTCACATTTCAAGGTTGAATTTGAAATGTGTGTATTTTAAACGGTTTTCATGCTGGTCGTGGGTTTATAAATAAATTAGTTGCAGGTTAAATTAATAGTCGGATGTATTAATTCAAGCGATGGGAATATACGTAGCCCAATAGGAGAATATATCTGAATACATTATTAAATTATTAGGTTTGCAGGCATAATTCAAGTGTGTTGAAGTATTTAGGATACACATTTATCGTAAATGTACATTTAAAAGGTACATTTAAAGGTATTATATTTTGAAATACAACTAATAATAATAACTAAAAATTTGAAATTAATTTCATTTTAAATTTTGAAGTTCAAATAAAATTTTGATTAACGAAAATTAAAATATGTCCTTACAAGTAACACTATAAATAATATTAAGAAAATCGGACCTGTACTAAGTTAAACAGTAAACAATATATTTAAACAATATTTTTTAAACATTTTAAGGCTTTATCCCAAAACCTATATTGAATAAAAATCATAATGTTTTAATCGTATTTTAAAAATTAATTTTCATGACATGTGTAGACTATATAGGCTATAACTTATTACCACTCCTAAATTATTATTTACAGGACCTATTATAAGTTATATTTGTTTCTATTAAAACTAGAAATGCCGATAATAGTTATTATTTTTTTAAAGCGGAACCTGTAAATAAGGCATTTTGTGTATTAATGTTAAAGCCAAAATTCATCAAATTGCGTTAATTGAAATTACACTGTACTCATTGCAAAAGATAATGACATAGTTAGCTATCTTATCTAACTATTTATACCTTATTTATATTTCTAAAGCGTTGTCTCTTCCAACTAAAATATCAAAAGCTTTTATCGAACAATGCGCTCGGCTAATTACTTTGGCATCTCACCACCAGATATCTCCACCGACACATTGATTGCGACAGACAAAGTTCTTCCAATTAAACGGAATGCGCGGCATCTTTTTTCTAATTTAGTGTTAAACCAATAAAGCAGACCAACAGGAGATCCATCCTGCATCCTGGATCGTGGCGACCCCGAGCATAGCCTATACGTCCTGATACCGCAGTACTCTCGACCCGTGACTTTGCTATTATTTACGCTCATTTGACTCTCCTCTAATCTGGGTCTAGCGTCTAGAGCTATTGTTCTTTGTAAAGCGTAATCTTGAGTAAATTTGGTCGCGGTGTTTTGTTCGCTAATAGGGTGTACTCAAGTGAAACAAAGCAGGTGAAATATCATAACATAGGGCCTATCCGTAAACAGGCACTCAAGTAAATATATATAATTTTCTTTAAAAATAGTGAAGCCTATTAAAGTAGTTGAAAAAATATCAATTCAAGAAAGTTTAAAACTAAAATTGTTTTAAAAAAAAAATAATTTGTACTGACTTAAAGTCGACTATGTGCATATAAATTTACAATAAAGCAAGTATAAGTCTCAAATCAGAATAGATATAAATAAATGCACTGATTGCATGAAGTCTAACTAAAAACAAACCGCGTCCATCTTTCATCTCCAGTGTAGGTCTTATAAAGAAGTTGTATATTGCAAAACCACTGTACTCCTACGTTGTCTATAGGAGACTGCAGTCTACCCCCCGCATCGAGGTTTTTAATAAATATATTACATGAACAAATGAATTATTCAACAAATACAATATTAATAATTATTACATTACAGTTTCTAAGTCAATTAGAGAGAAAGAAAAGGGCGGTCGGTTTGAAGTACGATCTATAACAATTTGCTGTCGACCGTCCCGGGCGTACCTCCAGTAATTACAGTCCGTTTTATAACTTGATCATAAAGTTCTGATATTTCACTTGTTCGTCGAGAAAGTTGCATTCTGGGTTTTGAATTTCAAATAAACTATTTATCAAGGTTAATTGGATTTCTATAAATGCAGATGGATTTTGAGGCAAGTTTTTGAAAGGTTAAATTAAAATTTAATTTGGTTTGATTGTCGCTGTGAGCACATGTATTAACATAATATGATCTGTTATCTTGTAAAATGAAACCAGGTGTTTATCGTATGTATTAGTGACTTTAATGGTAGTACAGAAAAGAAGTAATGTACGTGTAATTTTATGCTTGTACAGATACTTCAATATCATTTATTAGATATTATACAGTATTCTACAAGAAGTTAAAAATAATAACAACACCCATAAAATAAACAAATAATTGAAAAAAGGAAATCTAAAGTAATATATCCTACTAAAATTAAAAAGTCATCAAACAAAAATATTTATTCTGTAGAAAAATTAGAAAGGGTGATATAAAATATTTTCATATATTTATTTCACAACAACCTTAATAATGTACTTGTAAAAACACTAAGTTAACGTACCTTATTTGAAACAAAGGTACATATTGCATAAAAATTCAATGCAATTTTAGTAACACATATAGACTATTATATAGCTGTATCCTCAACGATGTTAAAACAAATAAATATCGTTCATCGTGTAATTATTTTTTATTTTTTAAAAGCGTTGACAAACGTTGTTATTGTACCTAACAAGTATGCCTAATACTAATGGATCATGCGCCATATATTTATCGCTGTATAACATGCTAACTTGTGCGAAGCGGCTAAATATTAATATTTAGTGAAATTTCTCACTCTTATTTATTCTGCAACGGCAACAAGTGAACATTTATTGGGATAACTTATTTATTACTTAGTTAATGAACACATAGTAAAACAGTAAACAAATAACTGTATTTAGAAATTAGTGACAACTGTCAGAAGAAGACTCCACCTGCGGAGTTTAAAGACAGTCGCGTCTGTTTAGTGAAAGAAAAAACAAGTGGAAGTGAAAAATGAAATAAACGAACACACAGTAATTGCAGGTTTATAAAACTTTATTAATCGTACTGATACACCGGCGAGCGGGGTGGGTACATCGGCCGGTTAAACAAGAATAAGGAGTCGGTTACAGTTGGAGGGGGGATACAAAAAGCAGCGTCTCATTGTGAAGTCAAGTGGGATTCGCACAGCGTTCATTAGAGGAGAAATGATACGTGCAGTTGCACTTTTGATGCATCTCCGCTATTGCACATGCGCTCGTCTGGCTTTACACGTCATTAAAATAGTTGCGACTTGGGGATAAAGTCTTACGTAGACGCCGCCATCGCTGATTGCAACTGCCAGTCGGTTAATTAAGTTAGGCATTGAGGACTGATGGTACAGAACCCAGCGTTAAGGTTTTTTGAGATCTGTTTGTAAATTAAACGGTTGTTTCTTATGAATTATGTACGTGAACGACATTAAAATCTTTTAAAAACATTCCAATAACGGTTGTGAATTACAAGAAAATGCGCTTCTAATATCCTATGTACAGGCTTAATGTAATAAAATTAATATTTACCAAAAGAATGTCGTGTTGGTATGAAAACAATTAGGCATATGTAAAATAATTTTATTACTATATTGATCTGATATAGTCATACACTCTATAATACCGTATTAGAAAGGTACAGTTAAAATAAAAAATAATTTGTTTTACTCCTTGAAGATATTTTTACTGAACAAAGTACACGTGTGCAAATTGGGAGGTTACCGACAGAAGCGAAGCTTTTATTAATGATTATCTTTGCTGAATATATAATTAGTTTGACGATATATTTACAAATATCTTGTTTTTTTCAATAATAAATACCTTCCAATTGACGAAAGAAACATACAATAAGAAATCCCTTTCATGGGGGTCCAAAATTAAACATTATAAAACAGTGATCAAGCCGGAAGCACTGTACGCAGCAGAAACATTAACCATGAATCGCATATACCAGATAGAAAAACTTGAAATAACGGAAAGGAAAATCTTAAGAAAAATTATAGGAACAAAATTTCAGGATAATAAGGTTGTATATATAAGAAATGAAGCTCTCTATAAGAAAATTGAAAAACTGTCCGATACTATGAGAAAAAGGAGAATAAATTTTTACGGCCATCTTCTTAGAATGAACTCCAATAGATTGACGAAACAGGTGTTTGATTTTTTCCATAATCGTAAAACAAAACCGAACTGGTTTAAAGAAATTGAAAAAGACCTAATAGACTTAAAAATTACAGAAAATTCACTGCTTGACCAGACTGCTAAGATAAGTACCAAGGACGAAAGAATAAGATTCCAAGATAAAACCAAAATAAGACCTAAACCTGTCATTTCGGAGGAGGAGAGGAAGAGAAGATCGGAAAGAATGAAGAGCTACTGGGAACAAAGAAAAGTACAGCGCGCAAGAAATGATTGATTCAGCATACCCCAAAGAGGGTGAAACGAAAAGAAGAAGAAATACGTGAACCTAGCTCAGATAGAGTATTATCCTACTTATTGTATGCGTGGTTATAGTAAAAGATCAATTGTTTTATACTAATTCGTAACGATCAGCCAATTACATTGAATAGCTGATAGGCTATAATAAGTTTTATGTTATGTTGTTAAAAACTAGCAATTTCGACAACAATTATTCTAAAAGTTTACATTATGTTCGAATGTAGACCTATTATAAAATGTTACTAGTGCACCAGTTCTTTATTTAAGGAAATATACCAAAACCCAAGCAAAACAACTTTTCATGTAATACGCGTGCACTGTTATAGAAAAGGAGGGGAAAAGTAGATGGAAATAGAGACGAAATTCGTGTTTTCGTTCGTTCTATATTTTCGTTACATTCTTTCGTTCGACAGACTTTTTTTTATTCCCGCCAAAGCTAACATTAATAGCTCTGCTTCAATAACTGATCAGTTAATGACTAGTTTAGGTGCTCATGAAAATTACGAATGCAACAGTTTCCTTCAACAGTTAATTAAAACCATTGTATGCAATAAAACATATTGTACTAAAACAAGGAAATATGAAATATTTAACAATCAGCAATTATAAAGAAGCAATTAATTTATGGCAGTACTGAATGTCTTTTGTTGCAACAACAGAAATTATAAAACTCTCCTTTATTGAAAATATTTGTTACATTGTGTAGACGACATAATGTATGAATATTATAGTCAAAAATCATAACCTACATTAAAATTGAAAATATAGTACTTGTGTAATTATTGTATTGTTTTCGTATAGAAACTAACAGCTAAAAAATGTTATTTAATTGAATGTCGACCATTTTCTTAGTGAATAGAAAATCTTGAAAGTAAGGCGGACCGACATGAACATTCAGAGCAAGTCCAGTGGTACAGGTCCCTAATTGGCTGTATAACCGGAGACCAAAACAAGCGACCAGTTTTTACCGAACCAATCCCCGTCATCAGTCATGTTGCAATGACGGACGGCTTCGGATAAAAACAAAACAAGAACTTCAAAAAATAATAATAAAAAATTGGAAATCATTATCAATTCGAAAACGAGAACGCTGGAGACGATTTTTTCGACGTTGGAAAAATTCTCAACGTTTGTCCTTTTTAGATACCGCGAGAGTGTTTCTATTTAATTGGATAAAAGCCCGAAGAGACTCGGATAAGAAACTTGTCTAGACCGATTCCAGTTTTTGCTCGGCCGAGTAGTATGTCCCTCCGCGTCGCCGAACCGCCTTCTTTAATTTCAATTCCAGAGGTTTTTCTTCAAAACATGAAACATTTACAAAAGTTTTCTAAAGTCTGAACTCCTACTTTTATTTTTATTATTTATAAATATATTTACTAAGGCTGTACAAAATACCGAGCTATGTATACTTGAATATCCAGCCCACATTGCAAATGAACAATTATTGCCAAAGTTAAACGTAGGATGTCTCTTAAATGAAACCAAATTTAGAAGTAAAAATAACACATATTTTGTAAACTTATTAAACTTGTGCAAGTTTATAGTATAAACATTTGGCATAAAAACATACAAAATATTCGACATATTAAGAGATATTTTGCAGTGTGAGTTCAAATATTGTTAAAAAAATTCGCTTTTGTTTCCTTCATTTCTTCAAGGAGTTAGGAGACAAGTGTTGAAAAACTCACCCTTAAAATAGAGCATTTTCCTTTAACAAATGAAGGCTGATTGTTTTTAGTTTCATACAGGACCTGTTAGTTAAAAACAAAATAACAGTTATTCTATACAGGGTTTTATGTGATTTCTTTGGTGCGGGTAACTTACACAGGTGTCTAGAGTTCATCATAAACTTTTTCTGACACACAACAAATGATTTTGTCTGTAAATATTGTTGTATGGCCTACTATGAAATACAACCTTTTTGTTTCTTTGTTAAAAATCATTTTCCGAACACTTGAATGACGTAACAATCAGTTAAGTGGTGAGGAAATAGTGGTCAGCAAACTAACTGATAGAAAAATTAACTAAATAAAATTAAAATTACAAAATTTAAATTGAACTTAAATAGTAACTAAGAGCACGGTAGCCTATACAAGCAAATAAACTGTAAAGCAAATATTTGTGTATTAATTTGAAGTACGTTAAAAATATTTTATAAAATATTTTTAAAAGTATTTTATTACAAGTATTTTATTTATAAAGTACTTTAATAAATTCTTTTATAAAATATTTTTAACGTAACTTGAATTTATACACATTTTTTTACAATCTATTTGCTTCATACCGTACTTCTAGTTATTATTTATTTCAATTTAACTTTCGTAATTTTAAATTTACTTGGTTCATGTTTCTATCAGTTAGTTTGCTGGCCACTATTCCCTCTCCACTTAAGTGAGTGAAGTCATGAAAATTATTTTTAACAATGAACAGAGACAAACACTTGCTTACATCAAAAAAAAAATTCACTCATAATTTTAAAGTATCTTCAGACTCCTTTATTTTGTAAATTATAACGCCTTTTATTTTATTAATAGTATTCATAATTAATTTTACAAATATAAAATCAATATCATTCTTCATAGTTTGTCATTTAAAATTGCTTTGAAGGAAAATGTTTGAATGACAAATGAATGTTGAAAATGTTGAAGGAAAATGTGTTAAATTTTCCTTTTGAAGGATGTTTAACCACATTTGGTAAAACAAGTTTAAAATGTTTCCAAATTCTAACTTCAAACAGCAAATCCATAATGAAAACATTCAACTACTTGAATTTCACACAAATCGCCGCATCTCCGAACGTATAATTTTCTCTCACTCGTCGGAAAAAAACTAAAAATTACTTCACTCTTTCGAATTTATCGACAATGTAATTGCATAATTTGAATCTGAAGGCGTTTTCAAACAGGGAAAACAAAAGTTTAATAACATGCAAGACTCCCTGACAGATAAACCGAGGTCACTGCAAATACCTCGGGATCAGGATCATGTGTTCGCCCGTCTATCCGCGCCACTTGTTTATTACTCAGTAGCAGACTTTTTAACTTACGGCTGGATTCATCATTTTCCAATTAATTTTTAGAAGATATGTTTATTGCTTCCAGTTTTTATTAGATAACAAATAAAGTACTGTCTTTGGGTTTTCTGCTTGTCGGATTAGGTGTCAGCAAGTTGGAGTGCAATAACTTTTTCAACTCAAAGGATTTTAAAGTTCCTAGTAGCACATTTATTCTCCTTGGAGTGTTTTTATGAAAGCCTATTTATTACAGTATAGTACTACCATCACGGTTAATTATGCATCGTTATAGAATAAAAATTTTTCTTTGAAAATAATTTGTATCGTCTTTCTTATGAACATAGTTTGGATTTTATCCTCGGTTTTATTTCAAATAAACTAACTATTAATAAACATCATTTAAATAAATTAAATAAGATGGTATTTGACTTTTTAAAAAAAAATTAAGAAAAGGTAACACGCAGATTTTAAAGACGACCAGCTTACGATATTAAAAAACATGTAGGTTTAAAAGCTATGGCTCTTTGTACGAATGGCTCCTGTTTTGAAGCCTATGAACATATAGCGTGAAACGAATTTGTCCAAGCTATTAGATAAAATTAGTTTTCGTGACTAAATTGTTGAACCTTCTCACACACATTAAAAAAGTATAATTACCGCAAACGTATATCTAAAGGTCACTTTTTTTATATCCCGGGAACTGAGTCCTTAACATGTTGTCCAAATTTAATCCGAAGTTCATTTTGTAATGGACGTTCACTAACAGGCCCTACGTGACTGGCAGGTATGAAACAAAAATCTGTTAATTTATTTAACCATCAAATTTCATTTTTTATTTCGTAATCATTCATCTACTTGTACTTTAATTTCATCATAAAATTATGTAAATTGGAAGTGTTTAAATCTCCAATATCGTTTCTATTAATTTCTAAAACAGATCCTAGCATACGTCAATAATTTAAAAAATCGAATGAAATAAAAGATCGATTTTAAAGCACCTAAAACAAAATTTACAGATTGCATATTCATCAGAAGACTGATCAGATCAGATCCGTAAAATTAGCAATGTGTTTCTGTACATTCGACCATGATTTAATGCGGCAGAGAATGATGTTAACTAATTTTGTGTTTTATTGTCTTTAAGTAACAATGTTCACAGCATCAGTAAATGACGTGCACACAACTGCCTAAAATAAATGATAACATTCTCTGGTTGTAAGCTTCTATTTAATTAACATTAAACTATGTAATTATTTTTGCTATAATTGTCATAACCGCTAAACGTCCATTGAACATCCTTAAGTAAATAATTTTAACGCCCAATTAATACATGCCATCACCAGACAACTGTGAACAATGCATGATATAAACAATACGAAAATACTGAACTCATTAAGCAACTGAAAAAAAAAACGGAAGTTCAATTAACTATAGATAAAAAGTGGTTTCAAATGTGAGTAAAGAAACGATAGCTTTTCCTTTAATTAAGTAAAAATAATTAAAACGATTGTTCATTATGTGATAATAAGGTTATGGAATGTTTAACTTAATTAACTGACAGGTGCTTCAATGACCGGAGGAAGTACAAGGAAATGCATTTTGGCGCAAGAAAGAGAGCGCTGAAAGTAAACATTTCTGACAGAAAATTTAAGTGCATGTATTAATAACACTAGTCGGAAGTGTAACGTCGTGAAACTATATGTACCATTTATTTTATGATATTTTGTCAATATTAAAGATAAAATAAATAGTAAAATACTAAAAAGTAGTAATTTTCCAAACATAAATATAAAATAATTGTTTTATTTTAATCACTAAAACAATGTTAAAACATATATTATTCAAATGTACAAATGTTACAAGTTTTTGCATTTAATTATCATATTTCTATATTATATAGCACAACAATGTTTACAAGTATTTAATTTATATTACCAGCAAGAAAATATTAATTTATATCATTAATGCTTGTTTTTATGAAATTCAGATATTATGTCACATAATAATCGAATATTTTTCCTTTTTTTAAACTGATATTTCTAGTACTATTAAACGAAAATAAATACGTAATGAAAACAACGAAATATCAATATACAAGAGCGTTATTTTTCAAGTAAAAAATAAAATATGAATTACTATAACAAAACTTCAAATAATCTTCGTATTTTCTTAACAATATTACTGTACTTTAAATTTTGTCTTAATTCAATACTGTTGAAATGAAAATAACAAACTTTAAAATATTTAAACATTTTATAGACACATAAACTAGCGCCATGTTCTATTTACTGTTTAAAATTCATGCTCTGGAGCCTTTCCAGCATAAATAGAATTGTTCCAGTCAGACAACATACAGTATAATGCAAAGTCTGGGTAACAAATATTTGACTTGTTATACAAACGGCCAATAAATTTGTACGGCTTCAAGTGGCAGGATAGCGGGATATAAGGATAAAGGAATACAGGATGTCGGCATGTTTGGTTTTGGCGCGCAGACAGGAAGACCCCGGCGTCGGATGACTGGCGACGATACCCCTACCCACCACCACCCCACCTTACTTTAGGGATATCCTCTAACGTTTTACACATGTTGCATACTTTTATGTATTTTCATAAACTACATTTTAATGTAACATCAATGAAATACTTTGAAAACCGGCTAATAGGTAAACAAAACAGAGGATAATCATAATACATTAGGCTAACTGTATTATCAACATGCTGAATTGTTATATCCTGAACAATAATTCAAAATCCTAATAGTGGATGCTTTAAATTAAATATTATTTTTTTATATAGGCTATATGTTGACCTAATATTATGACAGAAAATCAGTCTAAATACATTACTAACATCATAAAACAGAAGTAATCTAAATATTTCACTAATATCTTCAGAAAAAAACATTATCTGTAGGCCTTTGAAGAATTTATGCTGTAATCTGCAATCTTAACTCACTTAAAAAAGGTGGTTTTCATTTTTAAGTATAAATAAGTTAAGTTTTACCTTAGGACTGACTCTAAATTCATATTGTTTTGTCTATTTTATTTTCTCTCCAAAAACTTATCAATGGTCAAAAGATACGTTTTTTTAAAAAAAGATACTACTACTATATGATCCTGTAGCGACGACTTCTACAGATTTTCTAAAACAAAAGATTTATTATTTAATTACACCTTAATAACATAATAAGTCTTTCCAAAACTTTGTCCAGCAAATAAATGATAAAATGTTTAAAAACAAACTATTTTGTACTTCCTTGAAAGACAACGTTAACCACTAAAACTCGGCCAGAAGAATAATTTATCTGTTTGAGAAAAGATATTTTTCTAAAACATAAAATTCCGTAATAATAAAACAGAGGAGGAACTTCTTTCTGGCACAAACGGAAATCACCGGGAGGAAGCAAAGAGACAAGACCGAGAATAACCGAGATAATTTAGCGAAGCGAGTTGAATCGCCGCCAACTCTAGATAATTAAATACATGTTATTTCATGAAAACTATACTTTAGTGGAACAATTAGCAATCGATTTCTGTAAACACGGGTTCGAGATATTGCTATTTAACTAATCGAATGAAATCTAATTCATAATTTAAAGCTGTTGGAATATAATGAAATTAATATTAAAATATTTATTGAAAATCTCAAATAATTTTCAAGTGAACTGCACGTTACATATAGCAAGGCATATACATTGATAATGTTTTATTTACTACAAGCTATGAAGAAAAAGTTAGTTTATAGAGCCATAATGAACGTTATTTACAGAATAATACTGTAAAATATTAGTTTTTATAATATTTTACTCAATTTTACATTTAACTTTAATCTGCAAAATTAAAATTGTTGTCATATTCAATTTGTATTTTATTCACAAGTTATTTTCCCAGGATTGTATCACGAATACAGTAGTTAACAAAATTTACAACAATAAAAGTAAAGATAACCTCCTACTGTAAAACAAGAACAATGTAAGACTATAACAGTAGTTCGGCTGGACTATAAATAGATGGTGTTGACAAGACAGACTTGCTGACACCCAAACACCACTCCTGGGCTCTTCAAACTGAAGTGCTGTAGGTGTCATGTAGTGGGATCGAGAAGTGAATGATGTTTTACTTGATCACAGAACGGGTGTACACAGAAGCGCTGACTGACAATGTGTTTAATGTTCCATAATCTGTCTAAAAATTTCAGAATAAAAAAGTAAACTCGGGGAGTTGCCGACAGAAGTGATGCTTTTGTTAAAGCTATCTTTGCTAAATGTATAGTTTGAAAATATGTTTACAAATACCTTGTTTTATTTAAATAAATAAAAACATGAACCTAGCTTAGATATTATTTACTTTTGTTATAGTAAAAGATCAGTTGTTTTATATTAATTCGACAGCTTATAGGCTACATACGTTTCAGGTTATGTTGTTAAAAACTAGTAATATTAACGAAAATTATTATAAACGTTTGTATTAACTTCGAATGTATTATAAACAGTTCCTTAATTAAACGTGTTCTTTAATTAAGGAAAAATACCGAATCCAAAAGCAACACAACGTTTTCATATAACACGCATTTACTGTTATCAAAAAGGAAGCAGAAAAAGAAAAAGACAGAAATAAATAGATGGAAATTCGTTTGCTCGTTCGTTACATATTTCCGTTACATTCTTCCTTTCGGCAGACTTCTTTTCTGTTCACTTTTCTCGCCAAACATTAAAAGCTTCGTTTCAATAACATTATGGTTGAATTTTTTTTGTGATTTGGAATTTAGTATAAAGCTACATTGCATCCAATTTACCTTATTGTATTATTGGACATTTTTTCGCCTCTGGGAAACTAATATGTATTTTTCATACCATGATGATCACAGATGGTGAAAACAGTGGAAAAACAGGACAACTTTTCAAGAAGTTCAACAAATGAAGAAATTAAGAATATGTCATAAACATTTTTTGATCTTACATTAATAGCTGGTTTTGTTAAACCGTGGTTATTTCAGTTGTGAAATTTTATGAGAAAATCAATTGCAAAGCAGTTTATCGATTATGGCACGTGTTTTATAACAGGTTTCATTTTAAAAAAATAGATATCGCTCATCAGAAGAAAATATTATTTGAAATAAACAGTTTTGTAGTTGTTCTTTAATTAACTGTTTTGAATGTTTTTATTCTCCAGAAGAAAACTTCAATTCCAAACAAATCAATTCTGTCACCTTACATCAGGAAATATCAATTTAAAAATTTGCAAAACAACAACAGTAAACGTATAAAGTTCTACTAGGTAACAGATGTTCTTAAAGAAGTTAAAAACAAAACCTTCCGATGTACCCTCATAGTGTGTTAAAAAAGCTCTTGTGTTATTTACATTTCAGACATTTCTTATGTACCAGTTTACACACGCTGCTGATCAATATAGCTGCCATGTACAAGACTTCAATGCGGGTCTTTCAATTCTATTTCTCCGTTATTAAAAGGTGGATTTCTATTGGCGCACCGGCAATTACCAACATTGAAATCGTTTTTTCCATTTTACCCTAAGCAAAACATCGCATTAGCCGACAGCCGCAGACCGGCGCAATGTAGTTAGTGTATGATTATGAATTTTCCTTTCGACTTGTATATTTTAAAGATGGAGAGGAATTGAACGGGGCTGGCAAACTGTAATTGCGCGTGGTATCGAGATGGCCGCGACTAAACACAGGTATTACGGGTAGAGTTCGCTCATAACTGCACGCAAAAACTTGCACAATATTAAATGTTATATAATCTGTGCTGATTTTACTCGGTCTTATGTAATTTAACAAACCTGGAGTCTGCAAAGTGAAACGAGATCGGAATTATGCGTTTTATTTTTGTTATCCGCGTTTTAAGGATTCGTATTGTGTACTCAGACAACCGCAAACAGAATAGCGTCTATTTATATTCTAATAAGAGCTTAAATAAGCTTAAGGGTACAGTAGCCTACGTGATACAATTTAGTAATCACTTTGAAACGGTTAAAACTTAACACTCAGTTTTTATAGTTCTTAATTTAACCAAATATGTATATTTATTAAAATGCTATTTCCGATTAACGTGTTTTTAACGTGTAATGTATTTTCCTGTAAAAATGTTACTTGAGCAATTTCTTTAAGAGCAACAATGCACTTATAGTAATAAAATAAATATAAAGGCCTGTCAACAATGATTATTTAAATATGCAGTGTGTATTTATTGATGCAACATCCTTTACTTTACGTGATATCATAATGTTGCAAAGCACTTGTTTATTATTTGCGCATGTACCGAGTTGGTATAACCATTACCATTACCATTTTTTTTTAATAGATTCAAATTCAAATACGTACTCAGATACATGACAATTGTTTTATATATTTTATTCAGTTTAAATTTCTAAGTCTTAAGTAATAAAATACAACGTCCAACTAAACTGCAACTAAGACTTGAAAACTTTCATAGTTTATTAGTTTTTTGTCTATACCATACTAACTATAATAAGATTAAGAGATAAAATTAATTAGATAAAGAAGAAACGTTTATGAAAACATTTGAATATATTTTATCAACACGTAGCTAAAATAAAATAACGATCGTACTTATCCTGCCTAAGGCATTAAATGTTCTCATTTTCGGCGATGTTATCACACAGACTTGTAACAACTACTGAACAAAAACTGATCGAATTTCTAACCAGAAGCCAAATGTACGAGCCTCAAATATAATGACTCAATAATGAAATAATTTATTTTTTAAATAAAAAGGCTATTTTAATCGTGCCAGTCCGGTCGGTTGTCGAACCGGCCACTAGGATATGCCGACAAAGACCTCAACACCTGTAATTTTGTTTACTGGGCTCAGTCTAGGATTATTTAATCAATGAGGTTTTACTTCGGGTACTAGTAAAACTTAAGGGTTCTGTTTTCTCACAGTTGCAATTTCAGATTTATTTGTTATTTTGCAATTCGATCGTTGCGCTCCGCCTCCTTCCTATTGCCGTTTCGTGTAAAACCCACCGGTCGCATGATTAATTCATGTTGGTATTGTATAATTTATGCAGTATTTCTAATTTAAATAAACCTTTATCACAGAGACTTGTTGAGTTATGGTCTCACTTCTGTAGTGTAGTTTGACTTCTTCAGAATAGAAATCTTTGTTTGCCGAGTTGCACAACAAAATTTCCTCAGTTAACAAACATACATATTGAAGCAATATTGAATGTTTTAATATTTAATTAGCGAAGCTTGCTTGTTATCTACTACTGAGCTGAGCTGGTACTAAAACATTTTAGTAAGGTAGAAAACCTCCTTTAGTATTGAAACAGTGAAAATATGAAAACCATTCCGTATTTTTACTAGCTACACTTTTTTACTCAATGAAATTTGTAGCTAGATTAATACCTCTAACAATTTAAAATTTAATAAAATAATTTTCTCTGTTAAATTCCATCTTTTAATTTATAAAACTAGCTTTATGACAAACCTAGTGTTTGTATTACTCCTGCTTTCATTTATTTCACATTGTTATTGTTTTGAAGCGACGTTATCTGTGAATTTCTCTTCGTGTGTTTCCAGACATGAAAAACTATCAATAGTCCGCAAAAGTTCTTAGAACAGAAAACACAATACAAAACTGTTCTTAAAAAAACAGGTAAAACTTTCAACTTTCTCTGGAGGGTATTTCTGTACACAATAGAAATAAAAAACGACCAAAACATAAAGAAAACTTTCCTTTCCTTTAAACCTCGATGCGCTCCGTCACAGGGGTTAGAAATATATCGAACCCTTGGGATATTTTGTTCGGAGAGGGGGTAAAATCTGAGATGAGTTCGGCAGGGTGTTTGTTGGGGGACGCTATTACAAACTTATAACTTGTTTTGGTAGTCTACAGGAGGCGTTTGTCAACTAACTTTGCAATCGAAGCCAAAAATATGTTTTAAGTTTTACACTTTATTTAACAATTGGCTTCAGATAATATTTACTTCACGTGCAGTATATCTCCACGCTCTAATTGATAAGCCTTTTACTTCAAAATAAAAGCTAATAAGAACTTAAATTTCAGCTTGAACATATCGCCTATATCTAAGCCCTTACATTAACGACACAAGTTAATCTTAAGCTTCTTTGCTTTGGACTGCTTCATTTTATTTGGTTATAATTTTGAATATTATAACACACAGTTCATAAACGTAAAGTAGGCTTAAACAATATTGTGTTTTAATTGCAATTGGAATATACGCTAAAATGAAGTTTTGGATATATTTTGTTAAAAGTAGTTTATTTCATATAAATCACTTAAATATTATTAATGATTGGAAAAACTAATAAATTTTGAAACAATATTATAAAAATGGAAATTTTGTACAGACACCTAGTTCAACTTGGTCTTATAAAACAATTTTATTTAAAAAAAATATATATATATTGTTTACATTATAGTAAGTACCTTTCCTACAGTTTTACGTGGAAAGTGAAATCAAATTATGAAGAAAGATTATAATAGAAAAATTAAGCAAAATAGCTATTTTAAATTGTTTAAATAGCCTATACTTTAATATTTACAATTAGAGTGAAAAAAAAGATTTATTTGTTTGTTAAAAACAAATTAATTTTAAGATCGAATTATAAGTTGTCATTTTTATATTTCTTACTTTTAACAATTTTTGGAAAGTATGTATCCTTATATTAGATTAACTGTTTTTGTTTTTATTGTCCTTAAATTGAAAGAAGAATTTTGAAATATCATATTATACTCGCAAATAATTTAAAAGGATTAAGGCATACCCAGCGACGTGTGACAGATCGGCATAAACAATGTTCGGATAACTTTATAAAAAGTAAAAAACTCTCTCATTAATTAAAAACCCGTCCAAATTAGAAGACAGGAAAACCAACATCTATATCATCCTGAATGCAGCAAATTCTTTATCAGGATCAGACAATGAAGTCTCAGCGGGTGCGAAGCCCTGAGGTACGACAGAGGGACATGCGAGAACGGAAGAATCCAATATGGCGTTAGCGGAACCATCTGTTCGAAAATGGCGTCAGAAATAAATCACAGAGTAAAATTAGAAACAGATGAAACCTTGTAAAATTAGGACACTATCCAATTGGCGGCCTTCTCTTTGAATTCGCTCCCGAAAAATTATCTGTGCGCAAACATCTGCTGTTTTTACATAAAATGGGGCGTGAACCACCCTTGATCGGTCATTACTGATGCGCAATCGATTGGAAATTAGTAATAGTTTTCGATACAATCAATTAGATTTCATGTTCAGTTAATCTGGTAAATAAAATAGGATTGCGATCAATCGAGAGATTAGCAATAGCGTGATTTAAAATACTTAACAAAACAATAAACATAAAATATTACGGTACGACAGTTAAATCACTACATAAATGTATTTACTTTAGCAAATCGTTTACAATTACTTGAAGTTATTGTGTAAATATAAATGATTTAAATTAGGGTATCCAAAATTAATAGCGAACATAATTAATTTATTGGATATTACGGCCTAGACCTACTAATAAATTTTTAAATATTAAACAGAAATTTAATACTTCAATAAAAATATAAATATATTAAAAATTATAAATGTAACTGTCAACGGTTTTTTTAAATTACTGAACCAAATCACATTTGAAAATATTTATACCCATTAAATATTAATGTTAATAATTTAATGAAATGATTTTGAAATGTAATAGGCTATATTTATTATTGTAATTTTTGAAAGAGAAATAAATACAATATATATTACAATAGTATAATACATAGGGCACATATAAAAAATATTATACGTTTTTATTTAAAATAAATTGACACACTAATAGCATAGAAAATAAATGGAATGGAAACTGAATTTTGCTATTACTTCATTTACATAAGCAATACGTTCAAATAATTTAAACAAATCAAAAGCAAAGACGAACATATAAACAGAAATATTTACGTTAAAGTATGTCTACTTTTTTTGTAAATAGCGACAATTTATTTTCTTGATAAAATATAACTAATTAATATACAAAGAATTAATAATTTTTTTAAAAATTGTACTGGTCACGATGCACACGACCAACACGATATTTTTAATCGCGCCATTTTGTTTACTGGTTGCTATGGCTACGTCATTGATTATCGTGTTATACGAGAATAATACAGATCCTTCCGTATTCCTTTCGACAATATTGAAATTAATTAAATATAACTTGGTGAAATTGAAAATAAAAGCAGAAAATATTGTATTGGAACTGACAGAATCTAAGATTTTACGAAATTAGGAGGGAAGTACAATTTTGTTTACTAGTTGTAAAGCTAAGTAAGTGATTGCAGTATTATATGAGGATAATTTAGATCCTTCCGTATTCGCTTAGACAATTATATTAGAAGTAATTAAATATAATTAGGTAAAACTGAAAATTAAAGCACAACATACTACATTAGAGCTGACTGGAGAATCATAAGGTTTCGAAATTAAGAGAGAAATATAAAAAATAAGAGTAAAAATTGTAATTGCAATAAACTATATAAGTGTAATACTGTATATTATTTAATTCTTATAATATGACGTTCATTCGTTACATCAGAAACATGGTATTGTACTTCTGAACAATCAAAAACTATTTTAAAGTAATAAAACTATTTATTAGTCCACTAACAATACTTTTCAGTTGACCATTCAATTATCCGATAAACTGTAACGCCGTCTGGTCAGTATGAATAGTGAATAATTGTAAAAGTAATAAAATATTTATTTCTAGGAATCCGGACAGAGGCTTATTGTTGGCTACGGATATAACATTGGTGCATATGTCACTCAGCGAGCGGACGCTTTATCAGTACGGGGAGCAGAGGCTAACGAGTTTTAGATGGAGACTATTGGAAACACATCAAAACTAGAAGGGAAGTTCTGTAAGGCTAGTTTATGGAACCAGGTGTTTGAGGAATGATTTATTGGGGGGAGCTCAAAAATGTATTCAACATGAATGATTTCGCTTTATTAGCGAATTTCCAATGGAAAATTAGCTACTTGACTCGTCATGGTACGACCCAGACCCGGAACCTTGAGTGACTTTCTCAGATTTTGAACTTCTGATTTTTTTTATCGCGACCAGCGTTAAAATCGGATTCATCATTTTATATTTTCAAAATCCATTGAAATTATGTAAATGTATTTTACAGCGGTCATTGTTAATTTTCGTAATTTCCAAATAACTGTAAAGCTTGTCATTTAATGCATATTTTAATGCTGATTATTGTAATGAAATATTTTTTTAATGACTAAGATAAACAAAACAATGTTGGAATTTACCTTTTTTTATTCTGAAAAACTGCCACAAAACTACCTGCACACTGAATCCTGTTTTGACTAATCTTTGGATCATTCTCCGGTTATACAGATTGTGTTAACATAGTCCTCAAAACAAGACCTGTAAATGTTTCTAACAAGCTTACAGACTGGAACTAAATCCTTCTACAGATTATCAAGGTGAACATCCGCCTCCATTTTCCGGAAATAGAAGAAGCAGTGGAAAACCTGACAAAGCAAATCCAAGGTGCTGCATGGCAAGTTGATCCAAATTGCTGTATGGCAAGCTAATCCAAGGTGCTGCATGGCAAGTTGATCCAAGGTGCTGTATAGCAAGCTAATCGGTGCTGCATGGCAAGTTGATCCAAGGTGCTGTATAGCAAGCTAAATCCAAGATGTTGCATGGTAAGTTGATCCAAGATGCTGTATGGCAAGCTAATCCAAGGTGCTGCACAGTAAGCTAAATCCAAGGTGCTGCATGGCAAGTTGATCCAAGGTGCTGTATGGCAAGCTAATCCATGGTGCTGCATGGCAAGTTGATCTAAGGTGCTGTATAGCAAGTTGATCCAAGGTGCTGCATGGCAAGCTAATACAAGGTGCTGCACGGTAAGCTAAATCCAAGGTGCTGCATGGCAAGTTGATCCAAGGTGCTGTATGGCAAGCTAATCCATGGTGCTGCATGGTAAGTTGATCTAAGGTGCTGTATAGCAAGCTAATCCAAGGTGCTGCATGGCAAGTTGATCCAAGGAGCTGCATGGCAAGTTGATCCAAGGTGCTGTATAGCAAGCTAATCCAAGGTGCTGCATGGCAAGTTGATCCAAGGAGCTGCATGGCAAGTTGATCCAAGGTGCTGTATAGCAAGCTAATCCAAGGTGCTGCATGGCAAGTTGATCCAAGGTGCTGTATGGTAAGCTAATCCAAGATGCTGCATGGCAAGTTGATCCAAGGTGCTGTATAGCAAGCTAATCCAAGGTGCTGCATGGCAAGTTGATCCAAGGTGATATATAGCAAGCTAATCCAAGGTGCTGCACGGTAAGCTAAATCCAAGGTGCTGCATGGCAAGTTGATCCAAGGTGCTGTATGGCAAGCTAATCCATGGTGCTGCATGGCAAGTTGATCTAAGGTGCTGTATAGCAAGCTAATCCAAGGTGCTGCATGGTAAGTTGATCCAAGGAGCTGCATGGCAAGTTGATCCAAGGTGCTGTATAGCAAGCTAATCCAAGGTGCTGCATGGCAAGTTGATCCAAGGTGCTGTATGGTAAGCTAATCCAAGGTGCTGCATGGCAAGTTGATCCAAGGTGCTGTATAGCAAGCTAATCCAAGGTGCTGCATGGCAAGTTGATCCAAGGTGATATATAGCAAGCTAATCCAAGGTGCTGCACGGTAAGCTAAATACAAGGTGCTGCATGGCAAGCTAATCCTGATCGAATGCTTAAACCACGTTTAAAATAGGTTTCCGATATACATTAGATGTAAAACTGAAGAAAGCTGAAAAGAATTTGATAGCACAATAGTTATCCAGCTGATAAACTGAGATTTAATAGAGCTTCTCAAAAGATAAAAAGCTCATACAAAAATTTAAAAACAAAGACTTCCAAGAGTACGTGGAAAGGTTATCACCGACAGGAGCCACTAACTATTCTTTATGGAAAATTACCGAGGCTGAAAGGGGATGGCAGCTGGGTAAGGCTTAATAAGAAGGCTGAGCTATCGTTGAACATCTTGTTCAGATTTTTCAACCGTTTCCATCTTAACTGGATGAAGGAGAAGATAATTATATTGTGGAATACTTGGACATCTCCACCCACTAAATTAATTTCATTCAAAGAACTGAAAAATATTGTGCAAAAAACGTTAGAAACGAAACAAACCAAAACCTTTTGGATATGGTTTAATATCTGCTCGTGTTTCAAAAGAGTTAACAAAGAAGCATTAATGTATTTTACTGCCGTTTAAAATGCAATACTTACAATTGGATTCTTTCCGGGAACGTCGAAGATAGTAGAAATAATTGTAATATCAAAACATGGAAAACCATAGAATGAAGTAAAACAATACCGGACAATAACACGTTGCTACCTAAATTGTTTGAGAAATTGCCACTGAAGAGATCAATCCCTGCCTTGTCTGCAGTGTGCCCCATTTACCAATTTGGCTTTAGTCCACAACACTCAACCACAGAACAGGTACATCGACTAGTTAATATCATTTATCAGGCACTTGAAAGGAAGGAATATTGTTGGTCAGCTGTATTTCTAGATATAACCTAGTACAGGCCTCTGACCTTTATAACATTCTCAAATCATGCACAGAGTACAGATGCTCCAAGTAAAATTTCATGAACTACTTTTGATGAAGCCTGCAGTACCTCAAGGTAACGTCTTTGGTAGTGTTGTGTTATATACTGCTGATAACACATCAGTAATGGCGGTAGACAACGATCCTCCAGCTACAACATTGGTCCAAAATTTTCAGTATTAGACTTAACTAAGCAAAGAACAGCCATGTTATGTTTGTTTTTCTAAGACAAGCTTTTCCCCCAGTGAAGCTGAATGATAACATATTTCAACAAGTTGATGAAGTGAAGTACTTTGGATATGTATCTTGACCATAGATTAACTTGGAAAAAGCACATATAATCACAAAACAGAAACAACATGAAATTCAAACAAATGGCTACTAAATTGTAGGTCAAAGTTATCAACAGAAAAAAACTAATATTATACAGATATATTAAAACCAGTATATACATATGGTATAGAATTGTAGGCTACTGCAGGTAATTCCAACATCCAGGAGTTGGACCGATTCCAAACAAAAACAATAAGGTCTACTTTCAATATATCTTACTACATTAGTAACACACCATGATATAAATATCAATAGCATCAAAATAAAAACTATGAGATTCAGTTAAAAATATCAAAAGGCACTGAAGAAACGAACATCAAAGCTCTTATCACTGAACTTGTTGAACAATGGTGCTGTTAACCATAAAAGACTAAACAGACTTTATGGATTAGATTTAAAAAAAAGATGACTTGTGGGAAGTTGTACAACAGTCAAATAGTAAGATTAGTTGCCAATGAAATTCCTAATTTGTTCATGAAGAAATGCTATTTAAATTTTATTACACTTGATGAGTATAAATTATATTTTTATGTTTAAGTATTTCGAAAATAAAACTTTTCAGTACCAAAAATGTAAATTATTAAACAAAACTTTATTTAGAGGGCCTAAAGTAATGCAAACAAAAACGCAATACTTGGAATAATTTTAAACCATTAAAATATCAACAATCGAGCAATTACAAATTACAAACCGACAAAGCATAAATACAAACTGCAAACGGTACGTTAAATTTACAACGAAAACAAAGCGGCAATGTTTGGTGGGAGTTTTATTTTCGCGTAGAGGTGAAAGTCTGGCCGCAGCACAATAGTAGGAGTGTCCAGGGTGGGTCGCAACTCGGCTCTGATCATGCAATGTTCACTGCTCATTTGCGCCTGCTTGCAATTCCAAGAAGTTAAAAATCACTCGCAATGCACTGGAATACTGCAATAGAAATAAAACCTTCATGTTCAAGTAACTATAGGCCTAAAAACTTACTGGAGGAATCTTCTAGAAAAGAGAATTCATTACACAGTTAATTATTTCAAAATATTTTCAATCTTGGCTTGTTCGTTAATAACATAAACACAATGAGGAAAAATCACAAAAGAACATCTAAATGGAGTAATATCAGTGGCGTATTGAAAGATGAAGATGAGGGTTATTGCAATTTGTTTTATTGTTCTAATATATTATACCTATTCAAACTATATACATAGGCCTACTTATTGAAATTTACAAATCAAAACAACTTTACTCAAATAGGCTAAATGAATTTGTTAACTAGAATGACTTACAAAATGTGTCAGTGAAATAATAAAAACTGAGATATTTTAAAAATCCAAAGATGAAACAAAAATTAGTCTAATAATTTTTCTGATTTCATCTCTTTACCTGTTTTTTAATTAAAAGAACAACCCAATGAAATCACTGATCACATGTACCATCACAAAATTTTTAAGGTTAGACCCTAACTACAAAAAATAGTTTTTCTAAATAAATTATATAAACTACAATAAATAGGCTTATAAATAACTATAATAATAATAATAATAAACTAATTATAATGATAGAATTAAAAAATGTTAACAATAATCCAGGGTGACACAATACCAAATAATTCATCAGTTCTGCACACCAGAAAAAAAACTAAACGCTTAAACATAAATAGTTTACAAGCACTTTTATGCTAGCTATTAACAAAGCGAAGACTTCCTGTGTTTAAACATCATACTCCCTTCTAACTCACTGTTGCTGTAGTTAGGCTACGCCGCTATGTTAATAAAGGTGGAAGTCTTCGCTTCTGTTTGCGAAGACATGTAAAACTGGTTACCGTAAATTAGAAGCTGTAATGCTGCAAGGGATAACTCGTAAAAAAATATTAATTTTACATTCAAAATAATGTTTAATTTTAATTTTTATATTCGGAATAACGACTAGTACGTGTAACTTTATATGACTGTAGCTTTATAAATGTATGTTTGTTTTTTGGATATGACTTGAATATTTAAATATTTTAATTAAAATTAGAAGGAATGAGAAAAATTATAATTAAAAATGATTTTTTTCAATAAACGAAGTTTTATAAGAACTGCATCATATTCCTTTAGGTCATGAATTGTCATCTTTTAAGTTTAATAGTTGCAAGATGGAAACACGTCAATTAACATAACACGAATAAGACGTCAGAGCGGGAGAGAAAGAGAGAAAGAAAAGTAAGGGGTGAAAGAGAGGGAGAATCGTTACAATGCAAGCCACGTTCATGAATTGATCGCACCATACTGGGAGCTTTCAAAGAAGCGAAGTGTATCAACAAATCCGACTCGAAGCCTACAAAGAACTTTCAACTCCATGTGTTGATGGTTATTTCGTTTGTAATTTTTTTGTTAAATTACTTTTAACTAGTTGATTATATTAATACGTTATTAAAGAATTTCCACTTTAAATTTGTGTGTATGTGTGTAAGCGCGCTGTGTCAGCAATTTCAGTTCGGTAATTTTTGGTTCTACTTGATTCAAAATTGGTTCAAAAATTTCGAGACTGAAATTGAAAAATTGGTTTTAACAATTTCGTTACACGGCAAAGTTCGTTCCATAATTTAGTAATGGCTGCCACTTCAGTTCTTTTAAAAGTAATAACTTTTTCTCTTACTTTTATATAAAGGTCTCGCAATCAGCATTAAAATGTGTATAAATCAGTATTTAAAATTTTCAAAATCCCCTGAAAATAAGAGAATAAGTCTGTTTTGAATTCTCATTCTTTAACTACATGGAAGTCAAATATTATCAAACAGAATGCATCCGATGTCAGTGAGAGTTCATTTCCGCACAATTAATGTAATTCTAAAAAGAGAATTCACGCATATTTTAATAGTGTGAATGGTTTTAGAAATAAGAGAAATATTATTGTGATACTATTACTTTCCTGAAATTCTATTCCATCACGTCAGCGATACAGCTACGTGCCCCGATTATTTTGTGAATAAACGATAAAGACTGGAATCGATAAGTAATTTTAAAAATTATTGTAAAAGAACACCGAGCGACTTGTACAAGGGATATAAAATTACGACACTCTAATGCAAGCAAATCAATCTAGCTGCGAGCTCTCCGAAGACAATCTCCCACTATTTCCGAGGTCTATGATTACCATAAATCTAAAATTATCCTACTTACATTTATCATTTTTTTCGATGTTTTCCCGCGGATAAATCGCAATCTGCCAATATAAACTTCTCGTGGCCACAATAAATCCACCGACAATTTAAAATTGTAATGAGCACTATATAATTATTAAAATGCAATTACTTTGAACTTTTTGTTGAGTATGCAAAGTAACCGAGTACTGAAGTAATAATGTATTATTTCGTACATACCCGGAGGCAGCCACGCCTCGACTCCAAAGTCTTTCATCTACATAATAGTTAAGGATTACAATGGTATGTAATAAAGCCATTCGACTCCATTAACTTCTTTCCACCATTTTGACGGGTTCTCGAGTTTAGTTCAACCTCGAAAAAATGTCGGCAACCTGAACAATGGTTCGGTTGGTGTTCAATGTAAGTTAAAATCAGCGGTTTCATTACTTTTAAAAAAAATTTAAATAACAAAAACTTTTATTTTAATAGTCTTTATAGATTATTTATTACTTAAATAATTTCCAAGTTAAAAATTTTGTGTTTTCTTATATACTCTTTCTTGTTAAATTCATTTATAAACATAAGAAATAAGGCATTCGTAAATTAACTTTATAAAAACAAAAATTTAATAGGTTTATATACTATGAATAGAAAAACAAGGTGCTTTCAATTTAAGTTAGAAAACATTGACTTACACAGGTAATACCATTTTTACTTTCTTATCTCGATGTCACTTTTAAAAGTTCTATTATACAATGCTCATCAAATGATAAATGAACCACGATATTAGCAATAAATTCGAATCATGAAATTATAATTTTAATCAAGGATAAGGAGACAAAACGAATGACGAAAAGAAGATGGAGAAGGACAAATCCTTCATCTAGACCAGACTTACAAGTCCTTATTTCAAAATTGGCGGAGTGCATAGCATGCAGTTTTGATTAAGTGTGTTGTCAAGGTAGAGGGATAGGGGGACAGTGGGGTGGGGGTGGGAGGGAGTTCACGATTAATTGAGCGATATGACGCAGGTCACGTGGGGGGAAGGGGAGACTGTGTGTGTGGTCCACGACTTTCAGCATTCCGGCCAGACCTATGGACTCGCAGCCATTCAACAATTAGGGGGACCCACTACGCCAACACCTGAAAATGATTCAGGAAAAAGTATTTTAATTGTTTAAAATCCATTTGGATGGCGCTCGAAATGCTCTAACAGCAAATTTTAATGTGCTGTTGGTCGTTTCAACTAGGTTTGTAACATTTGTGTCGACGGAAGCTTTTCGAGATTCTGCTATTTCGAAATACAGTAAAATATCCTCGAAATAAATTAATTAATTTTGCGCAGAATAATTCAAAAGTTTGAAAATATCAAACAAAATCTTCGTTGTCACACGAATCAGAAAATTACAGTAAGAAACTAAGAAATCTTAAAATTGTAATTATTGATAATGAAATTATGAATGATGTATAGTAAACATAGAACTCAGAGTTTAATTTTACAATTTTAACAAATCTGGAGTTAATATGGTTTTCTTCTAAAAAATCTATTCTAAAATTATATACTTTCATTTTTTTAATATACATTGCTTTGGAGCTAATACAGTAATTTCAAATTCGGTATACCCTTGCGCAGGGGCCATGCTAATCTTCTCTGTATCGTTCCAATTTTAGTATAGGCCTATGAACTGCCGCCAAGGTACAAGGCGATAATGGCCTCAATGTGTTTTTCGCCTTAAAAAAAAAAAATCCAAGTTTGGTACAGAGTAGTTAAAAATTATTTTGTTAGTAGGTAAATTACTATTTCTTAGTGGAATTACTAGTAAAATATGGATAAATAACATAAACTTATATTTTTATTTATGTAGGCCTACATTATTTCAAGAAATTTCTTAATGTACTGGAGTTTACGAATGTCACATTTATAGCCTCTGTTTCATATGTAAAGCCAATACTGGAATTATGAAGTAGTCATATACATATACAGCAAGTTGACTTCAGTAGAATATGCAAAGCCTTAAGGCAGCAAGTAATGGTCCGCATTAAGCCCTCACAAGACTTAGTTAAGTCCGATTGTTTAACAAGTTAAGTTTAAGTCTTACACTCAGAATCAGAACTAAGTCTTACAAAGCAATATCAGGTCGAGATTATCTCTAAGTTTAAACTTGTTAACTTAAAGCTTAGCTTTTACAACAGAGAACAAGTTAGGAGACAGTTTGACAACATTTTACAAACGAAGGAAATTAGGGAGTTTTGTGCGTATTGTGAGGCAAAACAAGGAAATTAGTGATTTATATTGTCTTTAGTAGGCTAAACCCGTATTTAAGCTCATGCTATTTTCGTTACTACAATATGTTTAGGAAAAAAGTAATTCCTATGACATGTTATAATAAATCATCAAAAATAAAAATGTTTTAGTAAATTAATTAAAAGCATATAAAAATATAAACTAATGACATTATTAAAATGTATGAATGAAAATATTTCCTAAATACTGTGAAGCTGGAAAAATTAAGCAAAAAAATGTGTTGGCAAACATTAAATAAATAAAATATTTTTTTTAAATTACTTATAATAATTTTCAAAAAGATGTAATTAAGCAATATATTTAATTACTGCGTTATCCTATATATTCTCAAAAGTACAAAGATGTTTACAAAATGATTTTTTTTTTTATTCTGGAAAATTATAAGTACCTCAGTTTTATTAATCGAGAGCGAAGTAAAAGAACAGACAAAAAAAATTAACCGTAAAACTAGACAAACCTATAAAAAGGAAAGAAACAAAGGAAACCTGAATATATTTAACAATACCAAAATTAACAATTATAATGAAACTGTTAAAACGGAAGCTACTTAGTAGTGGTAAAGATAATTCAAAGACAATTGTTTTGATAATTTCAAAATACAAGTGAGACGCTTTACATTATGAGAGCAATAAAAATTAATACGCCATAAACTGTACGACTAATTTGCATAATTAAAAGTAACATTAGAGGCTTTCCTCATATATATTTAAAATGAGAATAAAACCGGTAGTTTTATTTATTCATTTACTTTGACAGATTATATTTCGATTAAAGTTGACAATTGTTATCATCAATTATTTTTATTAAATTTTATTTTACTTTCTCACATGTAATGTAAACGTACGGAAGTGAAATTTTCATAAATACACTATTTATCTAATGTTACGTAATCCTACTGTAACTATCGTTATTAATACAAATCGGCAAACAGGTCGCTGACATGCAGCGAATTTCAAGATAATAAAAAACAATTAATAATAATATTACATCGCCTACTACTGCAGTAAGTTACACGAAAATCAAACTTAAAAGAAAAAGTTGTTCTAATAACTGTATGACCTCCTTTATTAACAACGAAATCAGTTAATTGTTTTCAAAATGGCGGCTAATCAAAACCATACAATTACAATTTCTACTCGAAATTTGAAAATCTGATTGCACTATATCGTTATCATCATTAAAAGCTGCATGAATATTCTAAACATTATTTAATTTTTAAATTTCATTAAAGACGCGAAAATGACCACTCACATAAGCCTCTACTAAAATAATGTACGCAAATTGTTCACGCTTATCACAATGATTATATAGTTTAATATGTTTACAGATTTAAAATTTAATGTAAACGTTTTAGAATGATAACCCTTATGAGGTATGTGAGCGCTCGCTTCTGGTGGTACCTTGCGGCAGAGTGTTAAGTACAGTTAAATATATAATAGTACTGTCTATTTTCTCAAAAGTATTCCCCCTGTCCTTGCAACGTGCAGCGTACGTAGCGGCAAATAGTCCAATTACTTGATACTGGTTAAGCTTTTTATAATGGTGGCTGTATTTCTAGTACATTTACATTCAATGATTTTACTTATCTATAATTACTACGCTTTTTTAAGTGTATAATAAATTGTATTTTCTGTTGCAAGTTGGTCAAAAATCATAATGGAATTAATAAAAAACGTTGACGTTTATAAATACAAAAAAACAACTTCGGCAAACTTTATGAACTTATATTTTAAAATGTAGGCTATTTAAATTAATGATCCTATGAGATTTAGATTTAAACTGATTTAAATTTAAAGCAAATGGAGCTTTCAATATCATTTGCCCCATACTTTATTTAAATGTGTGTAGCATTTTATGTTATTAAAACACAATTTGAAAATATATAACTACTATATATGTTTTAACATAAAACACAAATCGGCCATAACAATATGAATAGCAAACAGTAACATATGACGAAATTTTCCCAAGCTACCATTCTATTGTTACAAAACCTCCAGCTTTAATTTCAACACAAGCATTAACAACTACCTACATAACATGTAAGCAATACACTATATTTCTCTCGTATATCCTTCGTCCTGGGCAATAACTCACTAGAGTTCTGTTATAAAATTCTTTCATCTCAATTTGTTTTATAAAAGAAATCGATTGCAACCTAAAGGTTCGAGATAAAGCAGTGCAGTTTTCGCCGACATATATAAGATACAATCGACTTCTAAGCCCCGCCCCTTAGTGCAATAATTATCTGTCTAACTAATCGGCATGCACCACAGACCACATGCAGAGCGCCATTATTAAGCTGTTTTGTAGACTTTGCTTTTATTATATTTTTTTACCCCGTTGTTGTATTATTATATATTAAAAAAAAAGTCATGAAGTATGATCGTGGTATTATTCGCGTTTCAGTTGCCCTTGCCAAGTTCCGATTACTCCTGATAGAGTTATAAATATAGATGTTTTACGTTGCATGCTTTTAATTTATAGGGCTTTAAATTAGCGGCGGAATTTACAAATACTGCCCCTTGCCAAGTTTTATCGATAAGTCAAGATGTCTGCCAGTTTTTCCGCCCTTCGATTTACTGTAGTTGTCGGTTTTGAGTTATCGTCTTTATTAACAAGTTATTAATTTAATTTTAAGAAGAAAAGATTTTAATAGTTGTATACGCAAATGTTCATATTTCTACTAAAAAATGAAGTTTATTTAATAGTAAAATATTTATACTTCATTTAATAAGAAGTAAAAGTAAGTTCTCGTAGAGTAAAAATAACATTCATAACCTTTAAAAAGTTTAACCTAATTCTAAACGTTAAACCTATTTACATAATAATGTTTAGTTTAATAGAAACCACTACAATCAACAATTGCATTTCCTTATATAACAATGAAATAAACTAATGACAACTTGCACAGCCTATTAAAAATTGTTCTGATATCACTTTTCATTACATATTTTTTTTCTTCTTATTTATTTTTTTAAACGTTGTATATGGGTTTGTTAAAACAATTTTTAAACTAGTGAGCATAATATTACCATAATTATTTAAAATATTAATATTACAGGGAAAAATTGTTTAAATGTCTAAAACAGATTGACAGTAAAATATTTACACTCGAACCATAAAAAACAGTAAAAATCCATTACTTTCATTGTTTTACAAATTTATGATAAAAAATTTCTCATTTAACCTTCTAAGGCAGTTCTGTTCAACTTGTATTTCCTATTATATAAAAGTTTAGTTATAAATATTTATAAATAAGTTAATAGTATTGTTTGTATTTCGATTGGTAAATGTTCCATTAAATTGTATTAGTACATCTATCATGTCCGCTTGGTCTCAATGCGAACTGGTAGCAACACAACTATGTCATGCATTTAAACATGCATTGCAACATTTCAGGGCAGGAAAAACATCTGACAACTTTAATGGCACAAATATTTATGGCTTGTGGAAAGTCAGTAATTAATACGTTGACGGTGTGGGAATCTAAAATTGCGGAAAGGCTGAGTAGAAAGTCGTCGAACTAGGATTAGAGAATAATTGAAACTAGTTGTGGATGTGTGATCCTTGACTACTTGAGCTGTCTGTAGTCAGGTTGCTCCAGGATCAGTGTTTGCCCTAGAAGATTGAAAACGGAATTTTAAGTTAAAAAATCTACAGGGAAGAGACAATGGGGATAAACGAACTGTATACAAAATAGTTTTAAATTATTGGAAGACAAAATTTAAAGTATAATTTACATAAAGTAACCTATATTTATTATACTTTTACATACTGTTGTAGTTTGAATTTTAAAAAAATTTTAAATGAAAAATACTGAAGCAGCACCAACAGGAATACTTGACTAGGCTACATAAGTATTCAACAAACGGGTAACCGAAATAGCACAGCATAATTGAAATTATCCGAATTAGCATTCGTAAAATTTAATCTCTGACATTAATTTTGTGAGAGATAGTTCTTGGAACATTTTATATGAGCCCTTATTCAAAGTAACATTTCACCCAATGTTAAGCAAAACAGTTGGAATCTTTAATGAGAGAATTTATGATTTCTCTGCCTTTAATATATTTTGCTACCAACCTAATTTCAAAAATCACTCAGAAAAAGAGAAATAAAGCTTAGTTCTTTAGTTGAACCAATTTGTAGTAGCATTTATTTGTAAGACGAATAAAACTAACACGAACCATTCTTTCTAAACGACATGATGCTTAGTATTTTCGACGTAACTGACGATGAAACCTTATTTATAGACTTTTAGGAACGTTTAGCGTGTTCACTTTCATTGTAGAACAAAAATCTTGTTTTCATATTCAAAATTTTTAAAACATTATCTAATGTAAATATAGTGCTTATAATATTCAGAACTGTTAAATTTATGAATAATTAAAATCACGATTTTATATGCATAAGTAGGTATATTACCCCTAATTTAAACAAAACTTTACCTAAGTACAAAATATGATCCTTTGAAACCCGCTTCATTTTTTCATCCAAACATGTTTCACCTACTGAAATATCAGTTTAGTCCAACCTTTCGTCCTGGTCAGGATAACAACTCAATGCATTTAAATGCACTTATAAAAAACAATCGTGATAAAATGGCGAACAACGGTCAAACAAAAAGTGCAAGGCTAAAAGGTGGGCGTTCCATCGTATCCAAGGTTAAAATCTTTGAGCTCGTATTATTATAATGATACGTTGTATTATAATGATGACGTTTGGTTGAGTTATTACATCGCCTGCATCAGGTGCATATCTCCATGACGGTGCATCAAATGCATGGATGCACTTTTATCTCATCAGAGTGATAAAAAAACCATTCTTTAGATGCGAGTGATAATATTAATTGCTTATTAAGAAGTTCTCAAGAATAGTTGGAGTTTCGTTAAAGTTGTTAATTAAATTTTAATGGTTTTTATGGAGAACGAATTGAAGCGATAATTTTAATACATTGTTTCCTCAGTTGGAATATTCTAGTTTAGTATTTTATGTGAGATACATAAAACGTGTAGGCTATCTCTTATTGTAACGTTCTAAATTAATCGCTTACCATCACAACTTCTCTATTGTTTTTACATTAAGTAATCAGAATATCTGTCTTTTGTCTAGCTGTCTTGCTGACTGGATATAAAAGAATTTCCAAAAAATATTTTTTTACCCGTTTTAAAAAAATGCATGTCGTTTCAAAATGCATACATTAGAATTTTTAACTTTTAAATTACATTTAAAATACGAAAATTAAACGTCCAAAATGGCGGTCAATTCCTTAATTTAAACGTATTAAGAAAGTTCAAAATGTTAATTTTTGCAGTTCTTAAAGCTGACAACGATGATGAAAGTCGTATTTTCAAAAACACTTAAGACAAAAAAAGGATACATTTTTAAAGATATAAAATAACCGGCATTCTGAATGTTTTTTGCGGGACAACGAAAATACCCCAGCTTGAAATTGAAGTAATACCAAAATCAATTTTTGTACCAAGTTTAAAACAAATCTGGCCAAAATTGCGAACATTTTATTGGAGTTGATCAAACTTGTTACGTAACTCCATGCAACCCGCCAAGTAGCTCGGAGTGTCTCCCTTAAACAGAGAAAGGACCCCTCAAAAAGTGATTTTAGAGTTCAGGATTGGTGCTCATTTAAGGGGACAGGTCTGGGTTTTACCATATTGTACGTTTAAAATTAAAATCAGCTAAAAAGTGTTAAATTTCTTACAAAGTGACTATAACAAAAAATAAACCAAAACCGTTAAATTATTTTTTCAATAGTATCTCTAGGCTATGTTGATGTTTCTCTGAAAATAACCTTTAACTCACAACACGTGTTTTCGATTCAACCCCAAAAATACTTTACCTCGAGGAAATCATAAGGGTGAAAAATGTTATCTATAAAATATTTGTACCTATAAAGTGGAGAGAAGTTCGTCTCCCTGCGTTTCGTCAGCTATCTACAAGTGTTTCGATTGTTCCCCCTTTTCCTCCAGGAACCCTTAAAGAGAACTGAGCCGTGATATTGCCCACCCCTACTGCTCAATCTGGCATAGAGGGTGTGATATTAGGCAGTTGCGTTCCCTCTCTTTCCAAGGTAGATGTCTCCCCACTCTGCTAAGGATTAGGAAGAGCTGAAGGATCAGGAGTCCCGACACTTCATTACATGGAACGTTTTAATTGAGTGTCCTTAAATCCTGGGACATTTGTAACGGCCAGTAAATCAGGCTCAACTGTTGAAAATCTGGAAAGACGCGGTGGTTTATTGCGGGTCGGGGAGATTTTAACTCTTCCGTCGTGAACCGAAATTAACTCCGCTAATGGAATCCTCACTAAGTAGTTGATGGATTGCAGTGAAAACAGACAGGGTTATTCTCGTGCAATTTTTTAAACCAATGTTAAATACATGTATTTACATATAGATACATCTATGTCGTAACATTTTAATTCTAGTTTATTTTATAAAACAATAACCTACTATTACAAACTACAATATCCATAAAAATAGCAACTAATTTAGTAGCTGGAATTAAAATATTACTGGACTTAATAAATAGAAAAATTATAGTCTAATATTAAAAAAGCAACCTTTTTGTATATTTCGCAACGTTATTTATTTTGTGTGCTTATTACTGCTAGCTCACAATTTTCCTTAATAATATGTGAAAGCCTAAATTAACTATATTTCAAACTCTTATTTGGTTTTAACTAAAACATAATTTATAATTTTAAATGATAGTCCAGAAACGAAACTTATAAGTACAAAATAAATAAGTCTGTATAAATTAAATTACTTGATTCTACTGCCGTGTTTAAAATTTTAAAATATAACACTGTAAGCGATTAAGTACAAAAGTAATCAAATATATGCACAATTTTTTCAAAAAAGTTTCGGAGGTTCATATTTAACGTACTTTAATGAAACGGAAATCAACAAAGAGATATTTGTATTCGAAACGAACCCATAAAAATATGTTCGGTATTATTATCGATTCCACCAGACGGTTCGGAAATTTCCGCCATCATTCGGTATCGTCATTGAAGGGATGTTAAACTAAAATCAAAGGAAGTCAGAGCACTACAATGGTATTATAAATTTTAATGAAACAAGACTATTAAGTTTGAATTCTTACTTAGAAACAAGGAACAAATCTCGTTCCACGTAAACTTGTCCATAACTCGTCGTAAATAACTCATAATATTTAGTGATTAGGTTAAATCTTGCCAACAATTCTTTTATTGTCATTTTATTCAGATTTTTTAAAAAAGTTTCGATATAATCTATCTTGAAAAACTATTAAAGTACACTATTGTACGTTACTGTTTTTAATTAACAAGTTATTGAAAAATCATAAAATAATAAAACATTAGTAAATAACATGTATAATCAAATAGTATAATTTATTTAGCAACGCTTAAAAGTAGTATATATAATGAGAATTTTTAATAACTGTATGAGCAAATAAATAATAACAAAATAAACAAATTAATAGAAAATTATTAGGAAATGCATAACAGTTACCTCCAAGTGTTCAGAGGGAATAAAACATTTAAAATGACTTAAAATAATTTTATATTTGCTAATTAGTTAGCCTACTCAGGTAGTGAACGCATTAAAATTGGCCACTGACTGAACTAAATTTTGGCCTGCGGCCTCGAAATTCCTTGAATATTCTCGATATGAATTTCCGCAACTGATAATAGTAGGCTAATAAATATAACTTCAATGATATTATATCATGACTATATTACCTATCACGTAAATATCACAGTTTATGTTCTTATAGTACAAAAGAAAAGTTATCAATGCGACCAATATAACTTTTGGCAGTAGGTAAGTTATTTCAAAAGCAGCTGGGCTAATGTTTTCAATAAAATAGGTCAAATAATTACGAAATAGAAAAGGAATTCCACAAACTCAAATTGGCTCTTGAAACAAGTTATTTTAATAACGTACTTTTTAAACTGTATCTATTTAACTATTGTGTCCAACAACATTAATACATCCATTCCATTAGAGAAACATTTAAATAGAATACATTAATGTACATTTGTAATATGAGGCTATTAGCTAAAAACAAGGGGCTTAAAAAATAAAAAGTAAAAATGGTTTTATTGCTCACTAATCTGGCTTGAAAATTATTTTTTTTTAATAAACGATTACCCTAATTTCTCACAAATGACAATCACAAATGTTAGTCATAAGAAGATTAATAACCCAATTCTAATTTTAATGTTTAAAATTAAAAAAATAATATTCAAGATCAAATGGTAAAAAATGAACCACGAGACGTTCAAGGTTTCCTTTTGATTTTTCTGGTTTATTCTTAAACGAAAACTATCTCTTATTTTTAGTTTTCTATAGTGATTTGAGTTTTATATCTTCATATATGACCTTGAATAACCTAAAGAACCGTTTTGCTGGGCAGATTTTACAGTACCGGGGGGTCTTTTAGGAAATAATGCGAACTGTATGTTTTATAAACTACATTTGATAAAAAAATTTAAAGTTTGTGCTGATTTTGAGGAATTTAAAAAAGGACTTAATTTATTATAAAAGTTTTAAAATAAAAGTACAAGTTTGGAACTCGGGAAGTTACAACAGAAGCATAGCTTTTGTTACTGATATATTTGCTTAATATATAATTAGTTTATAGATACGTTTACAAATATCCTGTTTTGTTTAAATAAATAAATACGTGAACCTAGCTTAGATATTATTTACTGTAGTTATAGTGAATGATCAGTTGTTTTACTGTTATCGCAAAGGTGGAAGAAATAGACATAGATAGAGAAGAAATGCGTTTCTTCGTTCGTTTCATTTTTCCGTTACATTCTAACGATCTATAGACTTCTTTTCCCTTAACTCCTCTCGCCGAAACTAGCACTAAACGTTTCGCATCAAAAAATGTCAGAGGTAACTATTTAAAATTTTAATTCGGTTTTATAAAGTCATTTTAATATTCTTGTCCTGCATTTCTTACTGTTTCAGCTAAAATAAAGCACATGACTGAAAGATAAACCACTCTAATCGAAGCTTAATAAAGACATGCAGCGGCTACGCACGACCTCAAGTGGTAAAGCGTGTGGGAGAGAAAATAAACGTAAAGAGAGCACAAAGAAATTATCCTGCAGAAGATGGTTGAGAAAGATAAACAAAATTAAAAACAAATCCATGATAAAGTGCACACTACAAATTGTAGTTATTTTATGGTAGAATGGAGAATGTTTTGTGGTTTTCTTGCTTTGGTTGTGATTTTGTTTTTGTTTTTTCCGTGGCTGACGAATCGTGTCGGGCGCAAGCAGAACGATCTAATGACTTCATTTTAACCGCTGCGCCCTTGAAAATATCCGGAGAACATAGTCTAATACATGGAAGTAAAATACAGTACAATTATTTTAAATACAATCTACGCTCTTTACGTTAACATTAAACCGGAAAAGTATAAAACTTAGCAGGTTTCTAAAGTACCACAACCCATCTGCAAAATATAGCAATTAAAAGAACAGATAATTTTTTTTTTCAAAATAGGGAACAAAACAATGAGGGTCAAAAATATTTCGCAAAAGTAGTGTTTGTGTCGAATTAATAACACATTCCAGATAAATTTATGTCGAGAATTTAAAAATAATCAACATGGCGGGAATTAAACATAAAAATGTTTTCAAATTTCGTTTTCCTTCCTTACCATTTATTGAGAATTGTAAAAAAATAATAATATTGGCTACATAATTTAATACCATACTGAAAGTTTGTTAAACTCGATATTTTTTATTAAATAAATTATGAAAAAATAAAATTCTCATTTTATAAAAAAACGAATGCTTACTAAAAAAAATTAATTGAATCCCAAAAATTAATCCATAGAAGTCCTATGCTTGAACCCCACCCTGCTACTTAAGAGCCTAGTCAAGTACAAAGATAATTTAAAAAAATAATTCAAATAAATTTCTAGTACAGTCTGTATCAGTAGCGTATGTTTACTTCTCCACTCCTTTCATTCTGATCTACGTGAATTGAATTTATAAAAATTTTTGCAACACGATAAAAGTAATTGGTATTTATTTTTTATTACGTATTATAAATAAACATAAACTTGCAGTAACTGACAAGCTGCTGTGAAATGCAACTTTAGTGTGAAAAAATATTAATTATTACTTAAGAGGTAAAACGGTAAGATTTCTGTTAATGATAATAATTACTGAATACTAATATTTGATAATAATTCTGTTGTTCAATAGTTTTTAAATATTATATTTCCCTATTATCTAAACAAATATTTCTTTATAATTATACCCAAAAAATATTTTATTTATTTATTATAAAAACATTAAAAACTTCAAAATTCTGATTAACATTGCATGTAACATTATTCCCTTTTGCTTCCTCATTAAATACCCTTAAATAATATTTCCAAATATTTCCCCTCCCTTGAAACAGGTTCTTGTATATTTATAGTCTTGCAGGCGGCCAAGGATGGATTGTTATGTCTTACTAATGCACTCGCTTCGCTTTACATCACACAGGACGTCAGAACTTAATGCTAGTGCTCGTATTAAATCTGTACCGTGGATTTCGCTTTATTTTACCGCCCTGATTGATCTGCATGTGGCTGCATAAAGATTCATTCTTTGCGACCATTAATTTCAGTTTTAAATTGCAAACTGACTCATGAGACATTTATTGGTCGGTGGTTGTCATTTTTTAAGAATTACGGCGTTGAAATCTCCGTGGGAGTATTGGGGAGGTAGTCTGTCTTTCATTTAGAATATATTGTTTAATTACGAAGCAAACCGTTATGTCAATAACCTAGTATTTTTTAAATTATTATTTTTAAAATTTAAGAAACATTAAAGTAGGCTCATATGCCTCTTAGTATTTATTCATACTTATCGAGAACATCCTAGCCTAGATATGTTATATATGCATATTTTCCTTCTAATTGATGGAAACTTAGGCCTAATTATAAATTTTCCATAGTTTGACAGATCATCAACAGCAATAAATGAATATTTGCATGTAATGAATAGTATGCAATGCGTCAAAAGTCAAAATAAGAACCTCTACAAGAGATTAGATTCTTCAACTGTGTATTAGCACCAATGATAATTTTGGTGTATGCTTTTATTCTGCCACTAGAAATAGATTTTTGTAAAATTAAGAGGTTAAACTAAAAAACCTATAGGGCCTATTAGATATTAATTTTAAATAGCTTACACAAATTAAATGAAGCAGCACATATACCGATAATTAGCCATCTACAAATATATTTTGTATAACTTTTTTTTTAATTAATAATCGTTTTGAAAAATGTATTCATTTTTAATTTTATTTGAACAGTGACAATGTTTTTTGTGTATTTTAGCTAATTTCCAATAGAAAATTAGCAACTGTATCTATCATGGTAAGACCCAGACCCGGGGCATTGAAATTCACGCCGATCCTGACTTCTAAATCACTTTTTGAGAGTTTTTAAACTACACGTGTGTGTGTGTGTGTGTGTGTGTGTGTGTGTGTGTGTGTGTGTGCGTATGCTCGCGCGCGCGCGCGCGCATGTGTCTTAGCACGCCCTAGTTTATTTCGATTGAATCAAACTTGGAATAAAAATCGACTTTGGATATTTTGAACAATTTTGTTAACTATCAAAATTCGTTTAACAGTACAAAATGGCAGTCATTAAAAAATTCATAACATTTTATTCTCTTACGTATTTTTGAGATTCTGATTCCACCATCATAATCAGCGTTAAATACTGCATAAATTAGCACTTAAATTGTTGAAATTGAAAAATTTAATTTGAGGACAGTCGAGAGTTAATTTTTGTATTTTCAATTAAATTAAAAGCATTTTAGCTAGTACATGGAGACTTTGATGCTGATTACTATGGTGAAATCAGAATTTAACAAAAACGTTTAAGATTAAAAAAAAATACTTTTGCAAATTCTCTTAAATCATGTAGCCGCGTGGCGTTATTATTTTATATTTCATTAAAATTTCTTTGAAACATATTTTTTAAAATGTCCTTATTTATTACGTAAATATATATTTTTTTGTAATTTTATACGAAAAATAACTTTTTCATTATTTTTATTAAAATATAATTTTATCTCATCTCGTGCATCTAACAGATATATTTTATAAATGACTTTTTCCAATAAATATTAATTTTAAAAACGTTTTTTGTAACTTTATCTGACAGTTGTTATTGTGTAGTTTATACACAGGCCGTTATTGTATTTCATTACTCGTATATTTTGTATTTAAGCCCCTACTAAATAACTTTGTTAATCAAATTTGTATTTTATTTTATGAAAGTAAGTCTAACAATGATGTAAAGATTGCAATTTTTTAATACATTACGATCGCCAAATTAGTTTTAATTTCTAACGTCATATACTTAATATAACCGTTTTTACTAAGTATTACATATTTTATTAAATAAGGTATTTTATACGCCACTTTAAGTATTTGGTATTATACTACAAACTAAAGTATTAAATCCACATGAGACTAGTACGTATCTCATTCCGTCGCACTAAAAAAAATCTAAAATTTACCCTCATACAAGAACCTACTCGTCTCGCGGAGGTATTTTTAAACGTTGAACAATCTGAATCGAAGCACGCGCCAGCGGACATTTTGTCCTCGAGCTTGATAACTAATTTTACCGCGCAATAAACTAACATCAGTGGCTATTCGGGGAGCTGGCCCGGCTGTGGAACTCATTACTTTCACAGTATTTACTGGCGCGGTGGTTACGAGACGAACAGATGTTGTAGCGGTCTGACAAAATGTCACAAGCTTTGATCTGTCTGTAACTGGGAATATTGTATTTTCCCCTTTTCTAATTATAGTTGCTGCCCTTATAATGACACGTTTGGGGTGATTTGAAAAATAAGGAATAACATCTTTAAGGTAGGCATTTATTTTTCGTTTGATTAAATTATGATAGCTTCACCCCAAAGTAAAATTTCTCTGACTCAATTCTATTCGAATACCAGTTTTAAATAAAAATGGGTTTTACAATATTTTGTTATTCTACATAAAATAAAAAGGGAATTAAAATGTATTTTGCATTTATAAAATAACAAAGATAAAATGCTATTAACTTTTTATTTTTTTTATTTTACTCGCAGTCTAAGGCAGCATTTTCTGTCTTACTTACGTGAAGCTATCTAATCACTTCCCTCAAAGTTAAAAATGACTCCTTTCAAAATCATCTTTACCTGCGAACAGAAAAAAATTAGTTGAAATAATTCATATAATGTAATACTTGCTTATTGCTTATATAATAAGTCCTTTTATTGAATGTAATAAATATTAACTGAACTGGAGTACAACATGTTTTAAATATGTGGGCCCAAAATGAAATTGTTCTTTTGGTCAAAAATATTTCTACTATGAAAAGTAAAGAAATACCTTTGATTTATTTGTTATAAAGCACCTGTTTTTATAGAACAGCCGGCTAATAATGTTTACATCAATCTGATATTTTATTTATTTAAACTGATTAATAGTGAGTTGCAAATTAACAGCCCTGAGTAGTCAAATTAGCAAATTAACGAGTAGTCAAAAGAACGTTGAAATTCATACACTAAGATCGATCAATGTATCAAGGTTTCAAGTATCAATACTTTAAAAATGTCCATTAGACCTACTGCTAAGATAAATAAAAATTTGTACAACTTCATGTAAATATTAATTGTTAGACGAATAAAACTTTAGTTATTTCTTTCTAAAACACATTCTGTAATAACAGTTAATAGGAAACATATGCATCAAAAATAAAATAAAAACCATAAAATATAAGTGATATACATTAAATAAAATATAGTATGTACGAAAATTTCCAATAACAGCGACAACCATAAAGGAATATGAATAATATCATAAACGATGATAAAAGTATGTTCTTAAATTGCCATTAGGGGTAGCGACCCTCACTTTATGGGTTTTTAACGCGATTACATCTCGATAATGCCTGTTGCATTAGAGGATTTAAATACCAAAATGACCGGGACCCAGAACTGTTCGGATATCGATACAGTTGGTATTCCGCCCTCTTCGGAAGACATTTTGCTGGATGAATGCCATCTCGCGGATAACGGAGGAATTTCAAATGCTTTTTTTTCTTCCTGGCCGGTGATTTATTCCATTTCACGACGCTATTTTGAATTGCATGAAATAACTTTACCCCGGGCTCGCGGATTTCCATAAAGCTCAAGGCGCCTGGCTCATCGCAAACTTTACTTGCTGTGAAGTTTTGCAGTTCTTCGGTGTCTGCGTTTTACTGTATTGTTGTAAATTGTGTCTAGTTTAGTTCTCCGCGGGATGTACTGTGGCTATGAATGTTTTATTTTTAATTGTCTGGAAATATTCCCGCCAAAAACTATGCACTAAAAACAGACATTTTTATTTCTTTTCTGCAGTTAATATTTTATTCTCACTCTATGTAAATTATACACTACATATATGGATGTGTATCAATAAAAAAGCGTATACACACAAACGTCAATCTATGAGTTACAAATAAAAACCAGTTTGCAAAATTCTCATCATTAAACACAGTTCAAGTTTTTATACGACTTACTGAATAATGAATCGACTATTATTCTTAAATCAGAATGTTATTCTCAAACTTTTTTTTATAAGAAGGCGTAGTTTTTTTTATTAAAAATTACATCAACATTTATTGGGACTTGTGGATTTTGAAGTGTTTAATGTTCTCCATTTTAAATTAAAATATTTTTCGGAAAAAAGTTAAAAATTCTTTTTATAGGCTACAAATAAAACCATTAACATAGTCACAATTTCCAATATTGAATATTAATTTCATAAAAATATAGTTCTGTGAAAAAAGCATGTTTTAATTGTAACGATAAATAAATACAAACAGTGCTTTGCAACCCTTAACGTATCACACGTACAGCAACTCCTGCAGTGGGGTTAATCCACTTAAAACAACGGTGAGGGTAGATCTTGAGTGCATCCTATTCTCTTAACAAATTAAATTCACTCCGAGAGCTATATACATCAGTGCAATCCTGAACTATGTAAATTGAATTCTTGTGTTTTTTTCTAAGAGGGGTTTTTTAAGAGTAAATCGCACGGGATGGAGAAGTGGGTGTGAATCTATTTAAATGTATTCGTTTTAGGGCCGTATATCTGTTTCCAAAGTACCGATACTACCCCTCAAGAGTTCCATGCAAATCAACTTACGAATCTCCCTTAGTTTTTTCACAACCCCTTTACTTTATTACGTTCCCCTACACTTTGCGAAGTTTGTCATTTATTTGACTATACTTAGGGTAATGTATAAAGGGGCGAAGATACGCAGAAACTTTGCGTTGAGAAGGGGGTGCAAATTTGCAATATATCTAGTGATTGAAGTTTATTGGAGATTTAAAATCAAAAGAAAGTATTTAAATATATAACTCTAAAATGTTGCTTACTCATTTTTATAATAAGGGAACAAGAATAAAATGTGAACTGCTTATGTATTTATTTCCTGATTATATTGTTTTATGGACACAAAACGTAGTTACCAAAGCGATCAACATACTTTAATCAGTTAATACTATGTCCAGAGTGTTTTAAAAACAGCTGTTTTATTAAGGTAATTCATAACGTAATCCACATAATGTATGAAAAAAAGATCACAATAGTAAATGTTGATCCTTATGGAGGATAAAAAACAAACCTGAAGACGTTTTAGCAAATTACAACTTGAGAAATTTGAAAGACATTTTAAGATGTCAAATCTGAATGGCTGGTTTTATTTTTAACGCAAGCAAAACTCATGCTAGTGTATTAAGTACACATTTTTTTTTAATAACAAAAATTGTTGACTAGGAAAATTCAACATAATAAATTTACCTTAGTGCTATTTTTGCTTTCACAATGAATAATAAGTTCACTGATAAACTTTTAATAAATTATAGGGAATAGACTTCATTAGATTTTATTTTTAAAGTAAATACAGAAACTACCCACTTTTGTACGACCTTCAAACAATTCCAAATCACTTTTACATCGCCTAATTTAAATGAGTTACTTATGTTATTGTTGTATCTGGTACAGAATAAGACCAGTTTCGACTTCTAAGGGAGAGCGAAGAGAGAAAGAGAGAGATGTGTTGAAGGTACATAATATGTATCATGTCTGATGTAGTTTATGCAACGCTGGGTACGTGTAAATATTGGCACAGGGGCTATGTACGGAGCAAAGGCAGTCCGTAGGGATTTGGCGGTACAATTGATAGTATGGTGTGAATTGATGCATACATGTTTGTTGTTGGACACCCCTACATCATCCTCCCGGCTGATAATATCCCTGGACCAGAAGGGATAAAGGGTTTCAAATATATTATATCTCTCTGTTACACACATAAATATAGCAAGATCGGGATTAATTTACTCGCATACGCTGTCCCTTGGCGTATCTGCGTTTTGTTTTTTGTTTTTATGTAAATGTTTGATTTTGTTGCCGTGTTTTTTCGGTTTACATTTTTAACGAAATCGATTTCAAGCCTTATTTAAAACATGACAGTTTGTATGATATGGGGTTGTTTATGGCTTTTAATCGGACAGCGTGAAATTAACGGAATAAATTAGATCAAACGGGATTAGATTCACTGAATAAATGGAAATCGAATAATTTCGATTTAGCCACTGTTTTTGTCGGTTCCATAACATTAACGATTTTAATTTCGATTTGAAAAAATAATTAAATTTGTTTGTTTTAAATATATTAAAATGTATTTAATATTATAAATACGTCCGAACATGTTGAAATAGTTTTATTAACGTAAGCGTAACTATGAGTGCTTTGTCTTCTATATAAACAAAGTAGTAACTATATTTTATGTCAATATTGAAATGATATTTAAAGTTATAAAACGACTTTTTATTAGTTGTAACAAACAGGCCTACTTTATAATTATAATCTACTGTCAGATATAAAATATAACGTTTCATAAGAATATATTTAAAGGCTTTGATAATTAAAAATGGAAATGAGGCCTAAGATATCCAATAATTACATTTCTCTCCTAAACGTACTTCTACTAGATTTTTAAAATTGACAATGTAGTGATTTTTTTAAATCGAAAGTTCTATTATAATATTAGTATAAAGAATATTAGTATAAAGTTCAGTGTTAGCTGTACTGTAGTTTTTACTTTAAAAACTCAACATATAAAACTTTTACTAACCACTATATTGTTGGTTGTTCGCGTTATTTTCGTTTAACTAAAGGCATTAAAACTTTTTTTCGAGATGCACTGCCATTCCTTTGCGACGGTAAATATTTTTCGCTATTCATCGTCAATTAAATTGCAAGATATCTAAACAAAAAACTAAGATATTTTTTTCCGATATCAAAAAACCCTTATTTGGTCAAATGTGACAGGTTTTTACGAGGATTGAGTTCGTCTGCATTAGCCCAAGTGTGCACAATAGTCGGACGTTAAACACAAAAAAAAAAAAAAAAATTACGAGGATTGTAGATTTATGTATAATAATGTGTGGCGTTGAGTGATTAAGATTGTTTGATTTGAATTTAGGGCGATTGTTCACTATTTAGTGATCACGACAACTGTTTTTGCGATGGAATAGCCTAAATTGTATATTTATTTTTGCTTTCTAACAACACGCAAGTTTTAAAAATTCAGAAACGCAAGGTGTAAAACTTACTTCATTTTTATACGCTCGCTCCTCTCACGCGCGCGAGTTTTACATTAAGCTATTCTTGATACCACAACTAAAGTAGCATGGTTTTCGTGGAAATACAATCATTTGTAGTACTTTTCTATTCATGTTTTCTTCCTAATAACAGATTTGTAGGGCCTATGTTTAAAAGTCAGAAAATAAGAAAAAATAAAAAAACTTATTTTATTTCTATGCATTTTATTTTAATAAGGTTCGTAAGACTTGATAACCTGGCTTGATTCGCAATCGTTTATTGATTAACAGATTCCTAACTTTTTGTTGATTGGCAAGTTCTCAACTCTTTGTTGATTAGCAGATTTCTAATGGTTTACTGAACATCATATGATAGTTAAACAGTAAGTCTGTCGCATTTTCTTGGTTTCCCGATTTCTTAATCAGTGATTTCTGTTATTGATAAGCGAAAATCAATGATAAATTCGTCCAGGTAACCTACAAATTGATGTTTTCGGTTGCTGTAAGGGGCACTGTAATACGCACGTCACACCACTTCCGTTCAATATCACAAGATATTCACCTTATAAATTTTCTTAAATTATATTGTTAATCGGTATCTTTAAACATATCAATATGTTAGTACAGATAAAAAATAAACAACATATTTTAATATTTCTGAATATCAAACAAATATCCTTGAAAATCCCCCGTTCAAACACAAAAGACCATATCATTTTAGCATTAAAAACCTATTGACCTTAAAAAAAATTGTAACATGATTCCCTTACAGACAGAACAATAAATTTAGTTCGGGTAAACTTGCAATTATTATCAAAAAGTTTTCGTAGTAACTATGCGCAATTCAATTGCTACTGATTGCAACCGGCCAACCCAAACCTGTATTCTGACATACCTATAGATAATATATATGCTTATAGAATTACCAGTAGCCTATATTTTGTTTGCTTATACTCTTGACCAGACTCTTTAAGCAAGTCAACTCTTATACGAAAGAAAAGTAAACAATATGTTTAGGCGAAAAGTTGCTCCAGACTACCAAGTAGTTAATGATTCCCGAAATTAAACGAATATGCAAACCAAGTAGCTTTAGTTGTGCCTTTCTCTTAATAGCTTAGTCGTAGAATTATAGATTTTCAAATAACTGCGTCAGTTTAAAATTTCACTGTTACTTAGAAAAACCGAGTAATTTCACGAAAAATTAACTAAAATACTGTATACTGTCTTTGATTAGTCATATTGTTCTAGTTTAACACCCATTCGATACGTCTTACATTTGTCCGTTCCTTATTTTAAACGAAGAAAGTAACCTCGTATTTCACCCGATACAGTTTAAATAAGTTTTGTCTTAATCCGATAACAATAAATAATTTAAAACCGATATTTGTAGCTTAGGATTAAGAAATCAGGTTTGGGGCAGGGGCAGGGGCAAAGGGAGGGGCACGTAGTTACGGCTTGATTACAGCAGGTGGGCGGTGCGCTAAGACTGACGCGTGTTTAATTGTATCACGCTAGCTAAGCGACCGAGCCTTCGTAGCCGAGGCTGTGTCATGCAGTTTTCTGTTCAAGTTTCAAATTATAAGGTCGGTTTTTCCAAACCACAAATCTCCGGCTTTAGATATTTAGATGTTGATTTATTAAATCTACATTGCTTAATGGAATTTAATTTCAAGATTTACAAACAATTTGTTCATATGTAAACTTTACCTCTATTTTTAACTCCTGATTAATATGAATAAAACATTGTAACAACTATTATTATAATTTTTGTTAAATAGACCCCTGCATACGAGCAAATGTTTAGCGTCCAATCGTTTTAACACAAGTAAAGAACAACATATAAAGTGATAATCTATTTTATTAAAAGTAGTATATTATTTTACGTTTATATTTTAAAATATTAAGGCTTATTATGTTCTTATTGGCTCCCCGACCGGTATTCCCTTTCTTCTTTGTGGTTTAACTTGTTTACTTTATACAATTAAAGACCATTAAAGATTGTTAATCGATGTGACGTGGAAAGCAAATGCAATGGCGCGTACAAAAAATATGCAGCACTAAAGAGAAAAACAAATCGACGCTTTTCTTGTAACTTCTTACTTTCTGAATGTGCTAGAGTTAGACTAATTTAATGAAAATTATCGAGCAGCTTCTTCAAACTCATCTTCGCGCTGCGATTGCATCCGCCGATGAAGTCAATAGAATTTCAATCAATATGTTAATGACATGCTTTGTTTCATGGTTCGGTGAAATTTCTTATTGTTTTCATGTTCAATTTTCAGTAATTATCTGTTTCAGTGACATGATTTCGTTAAACGTTCATACACGTAAATCTGCGTCAAAAACTTACTCTCTTCCAGACATTTATTTTAATTTACATTCTTATATTAATACAAACTTCGACAAATAGGTACAAACGTAATGTCACAATAGTATAAAACCAATTTGTAAATTTCTTTACTTTTTAGTTAAAACAATGTGAGAAAATTATCACAGATACAACGTGTAAGAAACCACTTCAATATTGGTTTATTCAGTATAATTAAGTGAATTTAATTTAGGGCATTTCTTACGCATTCATTTTTTAATTTGTTTTATCAAAATTAATACCTATTTTGCGTAGTAATACTCTACTTTATATATCGGTAAACAGAATTTTGTTATCACTATAATCGTGGTAAATATCTCATGTCGAATAAAAAAATTTTAAAGAAAAAAAGTCTTACGTAGCCTACAGATGCCAGTTTACGTTAGGCAACTCTTCCTTATAGTACTAAAAACATTCCAAAAGTAGTCGGTTTACGTTAGGCAACTCTACCTTACAGTACTAAAAACATTCCAAAAGTAGCCGGTTTACGTTAGGCAACTCTACCTTACAGTACTAAAAACATTCCAAAAGTAGTCGGTTTACGTTAGGCAACTCTTCCTTACAGTACTAAAATCATTCCGAAAGTAGCCGGTTTACGTTAGGCAACTCTTCCTTACAGTACTAAAATCATTCCGAAAGTAGCCGGTTTACGTTAGGCAACTCTTCCTTACAGTACTAAAATCATTCCGAAAGTAGCCGGTTTACGTTAGGCAACTCTTCCTTACAGTACTAAAAACATTCCAAAAGTAGCCGGTTTACGTTAGGCAACTCTTCCTTACAGTACTAAAAACATTCCAAAAGTAGCCGGTTTACGTTAGGCAACTCTACCTTACAGTACTAAAAACATTCCAAAAGTAGCCGGTTTACGTTAGGCAACTCTACCTTACAGTACTAAAAACATTCCAAAAGTAGCCGGTTTACGTTAGGCAACTCTACCTTACAGTACTAAAAACATTCCAAAAGTAGCCGGTTTACGTTAGGCAACTCTACCTTACAGTACTAAAAACATTCCAAAAGTAGTCGGTTTACGTTAGGCAACTCTTCCTTACAGTACTAAAATCATTCCGAAAGTAGCCGGTTTACGTTTCCGGCAGCCTCTTTGGCAACTCTTCCTTACAGTACTAAAATCATTCCGAAAGTAGCCGGTTTACGTTAGGCAACTCTTCCTTACAGTACTAAAGTACTAAAATCATTCCGAAAGTAGCCGGTTTTACGTTAGGCAACTCTTCCTTACAGTACTAAAATCATTCCGAAAGTAGCCGGTTTACGTTAGGCAACTCTTCCTTACAGTACTAAAACTCATTCCGAAAGTAGCCGGTTTACGTTAGGCAACTCTTTCTTACAGTACTTCCGAAAGTAGTTGGTTTACGTTAGGCAACTCTTCCTTACAGTACTAAAATCATTCCAAAATTAGCCGGTTTACGTTAGGCAACTCTTCCTTACAGTACTAAAATCATTCCGAAAGTAGCCGGTTTACGTTAGGCAACTCTTCCTTACAGTACTAAAATCATTCCGAAAGTAGCCGGTTTACGTTAGGCAACTCTTCCTTACAGTACTAAAATCATTCCGAAAGTAGCCGGTTTACGTTAGGCAACTCTTCCTTACAGCACTAAAAACATTCCAAAATTAGCCGGTTTACGTTAGGCAACTCTTTCTTACAGTATTACAAACATTCCGAAAGTAGCCGGTTTACGTTAGGCAACTCTTCCTTACAGTACTAAAAACATTCCAAAAGTAGCCGGTTTACGTTAGGCAACTCTTTCTTACAGTACTACAAACATTCCGAAAGTAGCCGGTTTACGTTAGGCAACTCTTCCTTACAGTACTAAAATTCCGAAAGTAGCCGGTTTACGTTAGACAACTCTTTCTTACAGTACTACAAACATTCCGAAAGTAGCCGGTTTACGTTAGGCAACTCTTCCTTACAGTACTAAAATTCCGAAAGTAGCCGGTTTACGTTAGGCAACTCTTTCTTACAGTACTAAAATTCCGAAAGTAGCCGGTTTACGTTAGGCAACTCTTTCTTACAGTACTAAAACATTCCGAAAGTAGCCGGTTTACGTTAAACTCTTTCTTACAGTACTAAAATCATTCCGAAAGTAGCCGGTTTACGTTAGGCAACTCTTCCTTACAGTACTAAAATTCCGAAAGTAGCCGGTTTACGTTAGGCAACTCTTTCTTACAGTACTAAAAACATTCCAAAAGTAGCCGGTTTACGTTAGGCAACTCTTTCTTACAGTACTACAAACATTCCGAAAGTAGCCGGTTTACGTTAGGCAACTCTTCCTTACAGTACTAAAATTCCGAAAGTAGCCGGTTTACGTTAGGCAACTCTTTCTTACAGTACTAAAAACACTCCCGAAAGTAGCCGGTTTACGTTAGGCAACTCTTCCTTATAGTACTAAAAACATTCCGAAAGTATATCAGAAGAGTTTCAAAATTACAGCTTAATGTTACGTCTATATACATTAAAAGACTGTCCAGGCTGTTCACAGAGTGATATTAAGTTGTTTAGCGCTCAATGAACTGTTGAAAGTAACTAAGTGTATTAATATCTTGCTTGCTGCTATTTTATAACAATCACACTTCACGCATTGTCTAAACTGTGTCCAGTAAAAGATGATCGCATTTGAAGGTTTTCAAAAAAACATTTGGAATACATACTTTAGTTATCTATAACATGTGATTAAATGATGATAACAGAACAGACGACTGTTTAGAAGGTAACACGTGGTTAGAGCATTGCAATTCTCCAATAGTTCTACCCTTCGCAACCAAAAGCGCTACTAGTCGTAGCTTCTCAATTTTACCTCATTGTGCTGTTTGAATACCGAAATTCTGAAAACGGTCTTTTTTCAAAAAAATAAAATAAAATAAAATGAAAGAAATAAAATCCAAAGACAAATATTTTTCCTTAATCATAATACTTGTTTATACTACGTACATTAAAAATAGAGTTTATACTTCGTATAATCAAATGAAAAACAAAATAAAAAAATGATACTGTAAAAGAGAAATAGAAGAAAATAGCACAAACATAAGTGCTTTGTCATATCAAAAATTATACAAAAAAAAGAAGTTTTTATGACAATCTGTAGGCCTACTGAGCCTATGTAGGAAAGTAAAAACTTCGGAGTGTAATTGCTACAATGTTGTTGCAAATTTGTGATTTACGTTTTCAAATGTTGGTAGTAAGAACACGACCTGCAACTATGTAACAGACTAAACACACTTGGAGACGTGCGCACACCTCAATTCGCCAAGGACTCCGGCAGAACGTGATCATATAGACCCAGTGGGACACGTAGTTTTAACGCGCTGTCGCGTTCGTATCCGTCAATACAAATTAGTTACGGCCAAAGTACCTCGTTTTCAGATTTTAGATTCAGATTTCATATTTGAAATCCGGAAAATTTACACTCGCAATCAATGTTCACCTTTTTATTTTATGGCATAGGCTACCTTTGCGAACAATAAACACAGAGTAGCATAACTAATTTAAATGCTGCTGTTTATTAACGCTGTTTCAAATATTTTTTTGTGTTTAACGTCCGACTATTGTGCACACTTGGGCTAACGCAGACGATGGGATGATTTATAGCGTATGAAAATGCCAAGACTTAGCCGGGAATCGAACTCGAGTCCTCGAGTGAAAGCCCAGCTTTCAAATAATGTCAGACTCTCTTAAGAATGTTAATGTATTTTTTTGTAACATGTTTCCAGAATAGGAATTAACAATATTGATTTTTTTTTTTACTAAATAATAATAATTTTGTTAGTTCCACTGACATGATGGAAGCAAATTTTCGACAAAAGTTAAAATATTACATAAAAATAAGTAATATTTTCAAATAGGAATATTTTTGATTTTTTTATTTGTAATTTATAATTAGTTTATACTATTATGTATTACAAATCAATTATTGATTTAATAAAAGCTATATTGATTTTGCTATTTAATTTTATAAAACATTTAAACATGTGACAGTATTAAAACACATTTTTAAACACAGAAAATTAAAATATATCAGAATATTTTCCCTAAAATATTCAACTTATTACAGTTTATTTTTTTTTTTTTACTGAAAATAAAATGTAATTCGGTTTTCAAGGATTCACTTTGGCGTTAAAATCTTTGCAAAAATCCAAATAAAGCGACAGCTGTTAGGTAAACATCCTGTTAACATTGCATCAGCAGAGATTATGATTATATAATGAAGTATGCAGCTTTGGGATAAGAACAGTTTATGTTAACAAATTGATTTACAAGTTTAAGTACGCTAGTTATTCAAATTACATATTAGGAACACGTATTCAGTGATGAGTGTATGGGTAATGGCGATATAGAGACGTACAAAATAATGACGTTTGCATATTGTAAAAATTCAAATATAATTATAAATAATTTAAAGTTAACTTTAATCTCTGATTTTATGAAAAATAAAATAAAATTCATGTTTATGTATCCACCCTTAATATTGTTCTAAATCAACTCAACCAGGTTTTATATAGGCCTATAGTTGTTATTAATACAGTATTGTGCTAGTAGTTCAAAGAACAGTATACCTCGTTGTATATTCTTAATATACAGAGAGCTCCACGACAGCGCTAGTAACCTTTTGTCCATCACAATTAATTAATATATTTCACTAGAATGTGATATTTTCACAATGAGGTTACACTCTACATAACAGGATGAGTTCTTTAATTGCACTTCTCTATTTGTATTTTCCAAACGCGAATTCCATCACAAAGATTAATTTTAATTACAAAAAATATAATTAACCTCCAATTACTGATTCCAAGAAATTGATTGTGTGCAATGAATACTGTGCGTTGTGACGTCATTAGTATGCTACAGACCGGAACACATGTCGACGCTGCTTGAATACAGGCCATTCAGCGGCAATTAAAAGACAGAAAACATGCATTGGTAATGAAACTATGATTAACACCACTTGTTTATATCGATTCACTGTAGAAGTGGAGGAATTCATTAACAGTTCGCAGAGACACGTCGTTCTTAAGTTCAAATATTAAAGAGATAAGTCTGTATATTAATGAGTTGTTCTGTAAACTTTTACAATAAAGAAGTGAAAATTGTGTTAGAACAGCATTTAAGGCGTATTCAGGCATATTTATAAATACTTACAATAGAATTGTCATCTTTAACTTTGCTGAGACATTTGAGATATCACTAAAACATTATTTTACTCTTATATTTAATTTTATTGGACAGAACGTCATTGCAAATAGACTACTTAATAACATGTTTTGCTGCCTAACGGAAAGGTTATTCACATTATATACCATTAAGCATTAAGTTTTAAATTACAAACTTTCTAAATATAACCTAGTTATTTCACATATTATGAAAAAAACTAAGATATTTTTTTCAGTAATGATCAACACAACAAACATTTACCAATATTTGTAAACATATTTAATTTTCGTGATTTTTAAATGAAGATTTTAAAAAATGTACGTTGAAGTTATTCTTACAACAAAAATAAAAGTATTCTATATTTAAATAGTTTAATCAAGTATTTAAGCTTTAAGTAGGCATTTCTTTTTTCCATTTTGGCTTTCCACGGAGGCTGTATTTTCCATTTTGGCTTTCCATAAAAACTATATTTTCCATTTTGATATTTTTCCCATTTATTATTTAGTTACTTTGACTTTTATTCAACTCCCGTTTTTATTTTCAAAAAATTTCAAAAAATAACTCCCGTATTTATTTTAAAATTATGTGTTTAAAAATATTACCTTATATGACGTGCATGTTTGGAATAGAACACTACTAATATTGCTAAATTTCATAAATATCTTACCGTTTAAACTTACGCGGGTTGCGTTTACCGATAAAAGTCTCTTTGGTTACTTCTACAGACCTAAATAGCATAAAATGAGTTCATGCTTTACATTTCAACATGAAACCTTTCGTGTCCCGGTTTACAGTTTAAAAATACTTACATTCCCTTCAACGGAATTTCTAAAAAGAGAAATCACCCAGTAAAACAAAAGAAAAAACTACAACGATCCTGAGAGAATAACGCTTTCAGTTGTAAATCGATTCAATAGCTCGAATTTTACCGTGACGATGTTAAAAGGTAGAAAGTTTTAAAAAAACCAGGACCGTTAAAAATTAACAAACATTCATCACCACTAGGTTCGGAACTCCCTTAAAAGACAAATAAAAAGAGAAAGTTTTTTTCTAAAAACGGTAAAAAGGTCAGGAAGGGACAGACTGCGAACTGTGGACTGAAGTGAAAGCTACAAGTGACTTCTTTTTTACCTCCACGTATGTCACTGCAGCTTATCCGAGATACTATTTTCTATAACAATGTACTAGTAGTTGGGTAAAAAAATTGTCTGTATTGTGATAAAGTAATTAAAATATTTAAGTCTTGTAATAAAAGGAACAAACACACCTACAAATAGACAGCCATTTTGATTAAATTTAGGGCAGGTGTAGCCTTCAAGTATCCAAATATATACATACGAGTTTCTATGAACGCAGATTTTTCCCTTTATGGAAAAAACGGGAAATTTCAATGCGGAAAATCCAAGAACACTATTTCAAAGGAATATGGTTATATGTAAATACAGGCCGAATTGCTCAAGTCAGTGCAACAAATTTTAAAGAAACGAAATTTACTATTCTAGACTAAATCGAATGGGATAAATACAATAATTGTTAGCTACATTGATTAGCTGCATTTACTGTGCATTCTTTTATAAAATTTGTTGTATGTCGAACTTCATGCATATGATTTTGAATTAACTTTTATAAATTAACAACTATTTGTTCCTTTTAAAATAAATTTTAATATTATAATTTGTAAAAGAATTACAATTCGTAAAAAGAGCTGAAAATAGCTACATATACATGCAAAAAAAATTTGAAAAACAAATTTTTAATTACGTTTTTGTACTGTTTTAAAATACAAAATTATTTACAATGCAGTAAAGTTTGTTTTTTAAATTCATACAAAAACAAAGTATTGTTAGATACAACATAAATGTAAAAAGAAGTTTTCAGAGAGAAACGGAAATTCTGCGGGGTGCAACAGTTTTGGAAAAGTCAACAATTTACGATTTGTTGGCGGCTGGGTAAACGTACGGGATCCATTCTTATACTTCGATAAAGTATCAATCCTTTTACCGTTCCAGTTAAGCAGACAATTGGCTTCAATTTTTAATTAACCAAGTTATTCAGTTAGTTTTCCTTAAGTAAATTTCGAAGTTTTATTTAACGGGTAAAATGGTAAATATTCAAATACCTTTTACTGCATTGATGCGTTTTTTATTGACTATATTTTACTATTTAAAACTGATAAAGTTTTCCCGTAAAATAGTTTTAAAATGTAAAAGTGTAAATGTGTCAACAAACATATTTCAACTATAATCTATTGTCATTTTATTTTATAAAAAACTAAATTCTTATTTAGGCCTAAATCTTGACCTAAAATAAAATTATTTTTAGTTACATTGTGTAAGTGGGAAGACTGTAAATGGGGCACTTTTACATTGTGTAAAAGTGTTTACTCCCACACTGTGTCACTTAGCGCCAAAATTTTAATTCGAATTACCCCTCCACCATAATTTAAAGCCGACAAACTTTCATACACAAATCACTGGGACTCGAACTTAACTCATTACAACCCATTAGCTCTCGGTTACAAGCTTCCGAAAAACGCTCCCCTTTTTGCTCATTAATCCCATAACTCAAGATTACCAATGCTCATTGAAATTTTTACTTATCAAATTTTATTTTTAGACCACTTAGGCGTCTGTTTTATGTCCGAGGGTTCGATCAAACGTTACCGCTAGCCAGAAGCCTAGCGCTTAACAGCTCTGGTTTACTTATTATCTGCCAAGGCGTAAAATACTTCAGAACCTAATTAATTAGGCTAATCAAGCGATAAGCTTTTAAAGTAATTTCGTTTCTAGTTTTGAAATCGTTTTCGCTGCGAGTCATCGTGTAAGATAGTTTCGGACGTTGGGGTCTGGGATTTACGATCGGTTAAAGGAGTTCTATTAGCAGAGGCGTTCAGGATTGCGTAAAAGAAGTTTGGTAGTTTCAGATAAGGATTTTGACTACTGTTTAATATTATAATCCTTATAAGGCAAACATAATCAGAAGAAATATTTTGCCTTTAGTTTTAAATCAATTGCTATGTTGGTTTAAAATATCATTTTAGCTCTTAAATATTGCGTTTATGTGTTTATAATAAGCTGTTTGAGTAATGAGATTTAAAGAAAATAAATAATACATCGAGATGTTTTGCTGACGAGGCAAATTTACAGACTAACAACATTTAACAATAATCAAAGGAAATTCAAACTTAAAGCAAACTTTTTGTAACATTTGACAATAATCAAACGAAATTCAAACTTAAAGCAAACTTTTTGTAACAACATTTGACAATAATCAAACGAAATTCAAACTTAAAGCAAACTTTTTGTAACAACATTTGACAATAATCAAACGAAATTCAAACTTAAAGCAAACTTTTTGTAACAACATTTGACAATAATCAAACGAAATTCAAACTTAAAGCAAACTTTTTGTAACAACATTTAACAATAATCAAAAAAATTCAAACTTAAAGCAAACTTTTTGTAACAACATTTGACAATAATCAAACGAAATTCAAACTTAAAGCAAACTTTTTGTAACAACATTTGACAATAATCAAACGAAATTCAAACTTAAAACAAACTTTTTGTAACAACATTTAACAATAATCAAAGGAAATTCAAACTTAAAGCAAACTTTTTGTAACAACATTTGACAATAATCAAACGAAATTCAAACTTAAAGCAAACTTTTTGTAACAACATTTGACAATAATCAAACGAAATTCAAACTTTTTGTAACAACACTGAACAATAATCAAACGAAATTCGAATTAAAGCAAACTTTTTGAAACATAACGTTTATCTTATATTCGAAAAACGTATTTTATTACTGTAATCTTAATTTCGTATAAATTACAACTCAAAATTTCAATTAATGAAAAAAACGAACACTGTTCTCCATGGAATTCACTTTCTTAATTTCAATTTCATTTTTGTAAATGTAAAATATTAGCCTATTTATGTGAATTTTAACCGTGATTAGGCCTCTATTAGTAACGTGAATATTAAAATATGGGTTTTCATATAGTGATGATTTTGAATGGCCGCCATATTAAAACGAATAAATATAGTGCATATTGTTGAATCAAATCCAAGTAGTCCAAATTTGAATCAAATCGGAACACACACACACAAATATCTGAAATATATAAATTTTACCACCAAAAATGTATTCTGTGAGTGATATTGGTACTCATTTCATGATATCTGGTGGTTTCATCATGTTGATCTCCACTAGTTCTTTTCTAAAGTAATAATAATATCTAAATCAAACATGCTAAGTTTGAATAATGGTTTACTTTACTTAGATTTATTTGGTAATACATTGGCTATAAAAATATTTGTTAAAACCTACTTAGGTTAACGTGGTATTTGTTAAGTTATGTTCAAGTTTGAATCATTAATTTTTATTAAATTTGTAACATATTACGTCTTTTTATAAATGATTAAAATTGAAATCCCCAATTTGTTTAAAGACTACTTTTTACCAGTAGAAAAGAAAGAAAGTAACTCTTCCATAAGAAATCAAAAACCAGGAAGGAATGTTAGTATAATATTTCAAAGTTTCTGTTCTCTTGGAACAATATGGCGGCCGCGCGCCATGTGTTCAGCATCCATTACTCCAAGATCTCGGAGATGTATTGCTTTCTTCGACCCTTCTACTCGCTCCTATACTAACCCTACGCACCCTAAACTTACACTACAAGCTGGAATATACACAAAACGCTTAAGCAATAATAAATCATTACATAACAAATATTATTATTTAATATTTATAATTGGTTTAAGATTTTTCTGGTGTGTTTTCAACCACACCAAAGTGAAAATGTTTTTACTTTTTTAAAATAAAACACTTTAAAAACAATTCCAAAAAAGCAACAAAAACTATAATAAACAATATTTTCAGCTTGGTATTTTAGTGTTAATAAAAAAATGTACATTTTACAAGAAAAGAAGTAGGCTACTTATTATTATAACAATTAACTAAAAATTATTTTCAATATCCACTTCCAGAAATAATCAACAAACGTTCACCCACTTTATTTCTCATCACATAGATTCGTAATTAAAATCTGCAACGTGCAATCATTATAATTATCGGAAACTGGATACAAAATGGCAGGTATATGCACTCTTCGCACGCCATTATAAAATTACCCCATAATGAGGCATCTACGGTGATTTCCAGTTTCCCATCAGAAAGTTATAATCTGCAGTTCGGTGCATACTGCTGCGTGCACTGGAGTAATATAGGCAACCCATTACGTCAACAAATTTCCGTGGATTTGAAAATTGAACGAAACATTTTAATAATATTATTATAGATTGTTTCCCATTTGATGGAAAGAAAATTGGCTTTTAATAACAAATAAATCGTTCGTTCTGTACTGACTTTTGATTTAGGTTGTACATTCATTTTAATTTTATTTTTAAATCCGAAAATGTTATATCATAAATTTATTAAATATCAGACTGAGGCACTTTTCTTTTTAACCGCAAGTAGTCTTTAATCAGGCCTAATCTCGAAGATCGAAATGAGCAAATACCATCAAAGATCATCGATGACCTACAATAGTGGAGGCCTCAGCGCCTTGAATGTTAATAAGAAAGTTAACAAAAAATTAGAAACTGATTCTAAAAACAAAGAAACATTTCAAATAATCCTAAACGATCTAGTTCAAATTTGAAGTGAAAATGTATAGGCCCTAAACATTTCTTTTATGAAAGTAAGAAACACGCCATTGAAAGTAAGAAATGGTTGTACATCCTCTCCACAACCAGTTGTTCAATTTGTACCCTGAGTCAGTTTTCAACCGGCAACCGGGTTGACCTTTTATTTAGAGACCAAAAAACCTATATGGTTATCATCGCCTGAAACTATTAACTTCAAAAATAGTTTAAGAATAAGTTGCTCAGTTCATACTCTAGGAGAGTCCCTCCTTTTGTTTTTCCTGCGCAGGTAAATGTTACACAAATAATATAAGCCCAAGCAATTGTGACTAACGTTTTCTTTTAGGTTGCTCAGATAAGATTCAAATTCACTTCTATTTTCTTTGTTATTTTTATCACTATATCAACAAAAATACAGTACATTTTCCCCATAATTTATGTTTACAAAAATTCAATTTTAGTATATATAAATTCACTTAGACAATACACACTTACGATATTAAAGTAAAATAATTTGATTTTCCTACTTAAATTTAGAACACGATATCAATTAAAAAGGTTAATTTGTGCATTTAAACAATTTGCGTATCGCAATTAATAATATAATATGTAAACAGGCTTGTGAGTACTGGAATTATTCAAATGTAAAATAAATAACAAATGTAACTGTCAATTAGGTCTATACATAATTGCAGAAAATGATAAACGTTCTTGCAATAGAAAACGTAAAAGATAAAATATAAAAATAACAACAACAAAAATTTAAAAAATACGATTAGCAAGAAAGTCATATAAATAAATAACAGTGTTAAAAAGTTTAAAAATATCTTTTCCTTTTTCCCAGACAACACTGCGTGAACGCGATTGAATCTAAAGAACAAAACAGCCAGTGTTTAAAGCTGTTTATGTAAATAAAATTGCTGTACATGATTCCTTAATAATTATAATAAAAGGATACGTTCACAGACGTCTACGCAGACGCGGATATTAAATTACAGGCTTTTCTATTGGTCGGAACTTAACAACGCAAGAAAATGCCGTTTAAACAATTACATACACGTAACGGCCTCCCTACACAGAAACAGAGGCGATAGCGTGTTAATTCTTGGCTACTTTGTAACCTTGTGGATGCTTGGCTGTACGTCATGTCTGTCTTATCTGCGTCAGTATGTTGATAAAAACATTGACGCTGAAAAACCTTTGTGAATTATTCAACTGTTTCGGAATGCGCTATATATTATTACATTGCAGTGTATTATTTACTTTGTAAACATTTAAGTTACCAAAGTATTGGTTATGGAAAGTAAAAAAAAATTGTTAACAAGTAATTCTAGAATCATTATTCAAAAACCGTTAATAATATGTTCAAATAACATTTAAAAAAGTATTTATTTTTTAAATTGTTTGAATTGCAGACATTTTAGCATTTGCATCATGGTAAGTTTATATCATGTATTCAAAATGTTCAGGAAAACTATAACAGCTTTAGTAATTGAATAAACAATTAAAAAACCTGACAAATTTAAAGTTTGTCAAACAGATGTAGGGCCTATAAATTAATATATAGTTAACCTTACAAAATCAACATAAAAGGCCTTTTAAAGAACATAAGATATGTTATTAAAATAAATATTTCAAAAAATGTAAAATTCAGTTAATGATTTAAGATATTAATATGCACAGTACATTTTTGTAGGCTATTTTAAACCTATTATAGTATTAAATGAATACAAACATTTAATCCTTCTTATTACCTTTGTTTTAAAATTTACAATATTCTCAACAACGATAAAATGTTGAAACAAAAACAAAATGTTTTATTTCCAACAATGGAACTGTTAACACTCAGAGAACGTGTTTAGAAGATGAAACATGCTCTGGAGCGCAGCGAGGGAACTGCTCACCTGTTCCTCCCTCAAACTCTCCCGAGAGGGTTTCCAACCTACATGGCTGCCAAAAATTAATTTTCCTCAAAGGGATGAAAAAACACGATCCGTAATGAATTCTGCAATAATACACGAACCGCCATCGTTAATCCTCGGAACAGTTGGTGATGGTTTAGGTAAAGGAGGGAAGAATAAAGAATTATTTTTTAAAATAAATAATATTTTTTAATAACTATACAAATTGAAACACTCGTAAATACAGTATTTATGGGTATCGGGCTATAGCATGATCTGAAGTGACACCATTACTAATTCTACAACAAACAAAAAACACTTTTCAATGAATACGAAGAATACATTATAAATTATATCTTGGTCATTCAACCTTTTTGTTATCAACATACATGAACAATGTTTTGAAGAACAGTTTCCGTTTCGTCTATATATGAACAATTTTTGTCAAATCTTTATGTCAGTAATTTATATTTACATTTTATAACATAAAAATCATCACGTATAACAATCAATGTTTTTAATAATCAAGTAGGTTTGTTAAGATTTTTTTACCTTCATACTTGACACAAAGATGTGAGCAATACAGTTTTAATATAGTTACCTTTAGCTGCAACAAAAGTAACAATTTAATATAAAAAATATTAATTTCATTATTTAATATTACATAATCATAGAGACGTAATCAACGGAACTTTGATCCCACACGCTAATACAGCAAAATATCTGGGCATGACTCTAGATGCTAGACTTCGATGGAAAGAGCACGTTAAAAATAAAAACGAAGAACTGAACGTTAAAAAAGATGTATTGGCTGTTGGGTAGAAAGTCCGGGTTATCCCTGCACAACAAGCTGAAGCTTTACAATTGAAACCCATATGGACATATGACATACAGTTATGGGGCTGTATTAGAAATGCTTACAGGCAAATTATCTGTTTTTCCAAAATAAAATTTTGAGAATGATAGCTAGTGCACCATGGTATGTTCGTAGTCACGACCTGCACTGGAACTTAAGAATGACCACTGTTGCCGAAGAAATTAAAAAGTGTGCTCAAAGCCATGAGAGACGGCTAAAGATTCACGTTAATGAGGAGGCGTGTAAACTGCTCGCTAACGATGAACTACATAGAAGACTCAAGAGGACCAAGCCTTTTGACCTTGCATCATAGTGTAGCCTACTTGGAGCGCCGATGGGTTAACGTAGACTGTATTTTGAAATATGTTTTTACATTGTGATATTTTGTTAAATTATGTTCTCAGATACATGCTGATTGTAAGTTCTTAGAAGTAGCTGCCGTCATATTTTTTTAAAATTATTTAATATTATTGAAGCAGTTACGCATCAGTTGCAGAATTATTTTTGACGCACATTTTATTGAAAACATTTACCTAATTTTACAAAGTCATTAAATTAATTGTCTGTATAAAATGTTCTGTAAAACGTTTTCCTTCAAACACTTGTTTGTAACAGACAATGCAGCTTGATCTATCCTCTTTAAACAGCCAGAACTGTTGCAAGTTTGTTAAACAAGTCATAAATGTGGTAGACGGTTGCATACAATACATGCAGAATACATAGTCTACATATAGTACGCTGTTTCCTACCCTCTTCCCACAAACCCTTCAACATCCTCTCGCTTACTTTACTATTCTCTTTATAATTTATGCTATTGTTTATACGGAAATATTATTAGAACTGTTTAATATAATATAATATAATTTAGAATCAAGGCACGTTAAACTTAAAATATGAAAAAACTTAATTAATAATTAAATAGGCCCTATGTTTAATTGCATTTTGAACTTAAAGATGTGTGAAGTACAACCACATAATATAAGTACAACCAGTAGTAGGTGGATCCATTGGGTGGCTAACAGGCAACAGCCCTCCCCTATGAGGTTAACTATATACAGTACAGTAATCATAAGTACTTTCATGCTTAGATTGACTTACATATGAAATATGAAGATTAACAAGAACTGACTTCATTGCCGTAAAAGCGGACGAGGAGCAAGAGACCAGCATCAATGGTAAGCGTAAAGCAACAGGAGTAACTGCGGCTCTAACTAAGAATCTTGGGATGCACAAAGATAAGCAGACTGATCGGTGCTTTACTGTTTTAGCCAGATCGAACCTGTGAAGCGGACGATACCGCGCCAAATAGTGATGGGCAAAACGGTTTTTTTTAAGATCTGGCTCACTCAGATCAAATCACTAAAATGATCCGGCTTCTTCAGATCATTCGGTTCACTGACATCACACGGCTCAACTGTCACCAAATTTGCAGGTGTATGAGGAAAGCTGTCTTTCTTTTGTCAATGTCTATGGCTGTCTGCTTTCAAGTTTGTGATTACAGTACGAGTTTGTAATATATCTGGATTACTAAATGTGTTATTGTGAGGTAATTAAGTGTTTTAGCCTTTTTATAATTTAATTGATAACTGATAATTATATATTTTTGTATTATTACTTGTATTATGTGTACATTTTACTGCACTAATAAGGGTTGTCCTTTTACTTAAAATTTTTCTAATTAATTTCGGAGTAGAGGCGTACGTTTTTTTTTAACTGAATAACTCCGAAACGAGTAAAAAATAAATTATAAATAACAAAAAAGTCTTTTGTATAATCTAACATTCATCATGAAGCAAATGTTTTGATACCATCTAGGTTCGTTAACATTAATTACTAAACACTGAATATTTTTTCTAATAACATTGTATGAATAATTTTAGTACCATAATTGCAATTAATTATAGTCTATTGTTTCCTATTGACTAATAAGTAAAACAAAATATTTGATCCGTGTAGACGTGATTGGTTAACCAGTTACGTGATTGGTTTTCTCATCAACTAATCAAGTTTATTAAGACCTAACCAGTCTTAACACTGTATTCACAAAATATCACTTTTAACAGATCACATATCTAAATGTTATCAAGATCTGAACTGAACTGTCTCGGTTGTGCCGTGACGATTGGATCTGACCGACGAGAGCCGTGACGATTCGGTTCACCAAGTGATCCGCTCAATAAGTCAATGGATCTCAGATCAGTCAGATCACCGAGGTGAGCCGATTCGTAGCCCATCTGTACGCGCTAGTCACACTGCGAGGACTGTATACAACTCAGCGTAAGATACTTATAAAAGATATCTGATCTTTTGAAAGCTATTTGATGCCCAAACATAAATTATGTCTAAATCATATTCTACTTAATTCTGCACATACTGCTAAAGATTGAAGAAAAAAACCTTCAAAAGTCAGTGAATTTTTCAAAACAAGTTCTTTTTGAGGCACATGTACAATTTTTTTAATAACATATCGAAATTGGAGATGAACATAAAATTTGAACTTTTTAAGAGTTCTTGGTAGCTTTACTTTAAAAAACTTTGTCCTTTAGGCAAAGTTCTGTAACTAATAAAAAAATTTATTTTTGCCATCAACCCATAAATGTTTTGAATTTGATAATGTCGGTCACAGTGTTTACATGTAAGAGGTGCACAGACCGAACACACGTGCAAATTTATAAGAGTTAGTGGTTTTTTTTTTTTTACGGACTCTAAAAGTAATACTAACATACATTATTTTTAATGGAAAATATAATTATTGTTAGCATTTCCCCCGTAAAAAATCATTGTTATTGTTGTTAATTCTGTTTGATAAAAAAAAATTATCAGACGTAAATACGAATCACTATATTTACTTCAATATCTGGCTATGTTCATAAAGTATAACATTTTAAGATTAATTTTAGCAATGAGGCAATCACAATGTAATTTATGGCAATACGCATGCACCATGTTTTGATTTTTGTCACAATAATCTTTGGAAAACTTGAGCTTTTAAAGCTTGGCTAAATAGTCTATGTAAAATGTAACGGGCAATACCAATATTGGTTTTTCGTGTAGTTCATATATATCAATACAATTCACAATACGCATTACATCATTTCATTTTCTATAATACTTATTATTTTTTTTAGTAATATATTGTTCAAAGACCATCCAGGATAAACAGTAGTACTAAGTTTTTATAGTGTTTTATAAGTTTAAAAACTATAAACGTATAGTTTTTTAAGTGTACATTAACACATTATCGATACAGTGCTCACACCAGCCTCACTTTTTTGTGGTTTCTACAATACTTCTGTTACCTAGTAGCCAACGTATTAACGTTATTCCAATTAATATGGACAGAACATTTTAAAAACTTTAAAGGGCGCAATAAAACATTTCAAAACTTATTTTACAATATACATCTTACTTACAAAAAGGCCCAGAATTTTCGTTTTTGATATTTTACATTATCAAACTTGCCTTTTTTGCTGGGGGAGTTTGCCCCCTTGTGTAAGTTCTAGATTCGCCACTCATTACAACCATAAAATAATAATAATAATAATAGTATGTAACCTATAATTTAGTAAGATTGTTAAAAAGTAAGGTTAAGTAATTATCATTTCATATATGCAGGTATTCAATGATATCAAATAATCAAGTGATGAAATTTGCCGTTTGTACTAGTATTAGAGAGCCAGTCTCAAAAGGGAATATTACAGTGCATGCTGCCAGCACAACATATTAAACTCATTAATGAATTTTCTACTACAAAATGAGCTATTGGAGCCGCCATCATAGTAAGACCCAGACCAGAAATTTTCAAAGTATCGCCGATACTCATCTATAGCATTGATAATTTTTTGCGAGGTCGTTAAAAATTATAGGCCTACTTTAGAGTTTGAAATTTAAAGTTCCTTTTGATTTAAACTTGGCACAAAAATAAACTTCGGAAATGGCTTGGACAAATTCGTTTTACATTTTCAAAATGGCGGTCATCGAAATCTTAGGAAAATCATAAATTTACGTTTTCATCATGACGGCGTTAGTTTCAAAATTTTAAATGTAGTTTAATTTTTAATGCTAATTTATGCAAATTGCCGATTATGATGGTTAGATCAAATTTTCAAGCATGTGTATAATTTTTTTTTAAAAGAAACTTGCATCACGTCAGCAAGACACTTGCCTTTTGAGATTATTTTTGTAAAAATGCTTATTGCAGTGACTTGCCTGTACTATTAACGATATTGCAAATCTATATAAGGTCATACCTATTCCAACAATACAATAACAAAATTAGTATTTTGTTACAAAAAAAGTATTAAATAAAATTTTTAATGATTAAACTTTATCTTTTTTCGGCTCCGTAAAACAGAAAAACCATTATTTTATCGCAAATTAATTATGATTAACAAAGACAGAATAATTTACGGGAGGGCAACATAAAATGTAAATTAGAGCCAAGCTAGGAGTGCTGTAATATAGTGAACAATTCAGGGGGCTTCCTATAAACAATGGCTCATTACGGGGGTGAGACAGGGGGTTTAAACTTAGGTGGTGCTTGGTGCGGTCTTCTTGTTTTATGCGTCTTGTTATAATAAACCCGACCCCTTCCTTGAAACAGACACTTTAGCTTTATTTTCTTGACAAATTGTTAGTCTAGGGTAAAATGTATAAAGCTAGTAAAATTACTTACAATGTTGTTTACCTAATATACTCACAGCATGTAAGTATTCTCTCGGTTTTCTACTTTTTTAAGTAGTAGTTAAATAAATACTTCATCTATCGATGCGCTTTTACTACAAACACAACTTAATAAAATGTTAAATATGTAATTAGAACGAAAATTAAGCTGTACTGAAGGTGATTTAATATAGTGGGAAATTGTAAAGCAAACGAGTTTGTAATTTGTTTTTCTAGTGTATTCGTTTTCATCACTGGTAGATATTTTCCGGTACTTAGTAGCCTATACATCTGCTGCTGTCGCGACTCGTGATCAAGTAATCCACACGATAGTAGTATTCTAAGCCAAGAATATTTAATTTAAATTTGCAACAAAAAACGGTCCTGTAGTCAGACAAAGTGAATGGCCTGTCATAATTATTGTGAATAAATCTACGTATAGCCCTGCATAAAATAACTGATTAATTTTAACTGTAAATTTTAAAACTTTAAAGTAAAATTTCAAGTAATGATTCAGATATAAAATAAATTATATTTTTTTAATAAAACATAATACCACTTAATAAAAATTTGCTAATAACAAAGGTCATATTTTCTAAGAGTTTATTCGTATATTTGTACATCACGCAAAATATATTTAGTATATTTTGATTTTGTTTTAAATCAAAAGGTTTTGCTATCAGTAGCTATTAAGTCTTTAATAAAAGTCATGATCGATAATAAATCATCTAAAATTAATCGAAATTACGTTTTAAGCAAGAGACTTAATGCCTAAATAAATTGTTTTCTAAACTTTTCTGACAATATATTTACTTTAAATTCTAAACAGATTAACCTTAACATACTAAAGTTAAATATTTAAATATTCGACTAAAGTTAAATATTTTTTTCAGAAAATCCACTTACATATTTCAGACATTAATTTCTCTCAATAAATAATTTTCGATATATTATTATTTGTATAAAACAATTAACTATTTGTTATTATTGAATATTTTAAAATTACAGATTCAAATATTAATAGCAAACGCATCATTCACAATAAACTGTATTTAAATAAATAATTTGTAAAATTGGCCTAATAAAATATACCACGTTTCTTGAAATGATAAAAATAATAATAATTGAATGTTTATAGGAACAAATTACAACATGATGACTTATTATATTGATGAAATCAGACTATATCACTAAACAATCTAAAATATAGCGACAGTGTGAGTCGATAGCAGACTCCATTACACGGAGATTAAGTAAGCTCACCGATAGTTCATTGATTGGAAGCCATATTGTGTATCACCCTCGCACTTCGCAGCAGATAGATTCTCATACAAGCGACATGCGGAATCCGTTTAGGGAACACGTATATCTTCCCTTTCCTGGACGGCCATTTATTGCGGTTTAGGATCCCGTCCTTCATCCTGACTCACGCGCCCGCTTTAATTAAATTATATTTAAACATTGTTCGGCTACAATGAAAGCTTTGTGAAAAAATAATCTTTAATAAAATATGAAACTTTTGTTTTGCTCTGTTTGTTATCTGGATAAATAGAATAGGGTTACACTGCTTGATTTATGGTCTTGTTTTTATTGTAAAGAAGTATGTGTGGATTTTATAGCAGTTGATGTGTGATTTGCAGATCGTTTTTCATTTTTTATAGGTCAGAGTCTATAGAATATCACAAAGCTACCCTAAATTCGGAATTGTAATTTATTAAGTTTCGTTACAGAAAGTCTACTGAATTATTTTACCGTAAAACAACTCTTACCTAAAAATAAAAATAGAAGAAATGAAATAAACATTTTATTTTAAAGCTATAATTAATATAACTGAAATAATTGTTAAATAATGCCGGATTATACTTAAACTTAAAACGTTTGAATAAACACGCAAAAAAGATCAGAATAGCATGTACCCTAGATTTATAAAACGCTAACTCATTTTTAGGGTTTGTAAGTGAATCCAAGGGACCATTATAAAATGTGCCTGTTTATCCTGAATTTGAGCGAATGTCATAAACGACGTTATCGATCATTATAAAACTTCGTGAAAATATCTATACAGCGGCCCGTACGCAGAAAAAATATAGTAGTTGACCATTAAAAATAAATGTAATGATAATTAACTATTAAAAATAAATGTAATGATAATTAACTGGTAAACTCATAAGTATAACACAAAAAATAATAACCTAGTGCGGGGACTCACTTAAAACTAGGAATGATCTTCTTTTCGGCTTAAAAACGTTCTCCGGCGTCTTTCGATTCCTAGCTTCCATTTACCACTCATTTACCTCTGTCGTTCCGTAGATCATGGTCCCTTTCACCCTCTCTAACTAGCCTAAGTCTCGGTCTTCCTCTCTTTCTGCGACCATGCGGTTTCAATTTTATAGTCTGTTTGGGAAGTCGATTTTCGTCCATCCTTTGAACACGGCCAAACCATAGAAGTTGTTTTGTCTTAATGTCGTCTGCAATGGTGTGCTTCGCATCCATGATTTCACGAGTTCTTATTTTTTTCCTGTTTTGATCGGACTGCGGCTCTTTGCCAGCAGCTCACTAATACTGATTCTAAATATATAGGCCCACTTTTGGCACATATAGAGCTTACAGAGCCACAATCCAAAGGCTCAGAGCCAAAGGTTCAAATTTCATATCGTTCCCTCTAATTTCGACACGTTAGATCGTTAAATTCTCGAAAAATATTGGGTCTATATAAGAAACGAGTTTTTCAAGATTTTTATGTATTTTACATATTTTTGTAAAAATGTATTTCGAAAAATTCACCAAGAACTTTATAAGGTTTAACGCCTCTCAAATTTTTTACATTCTGGATAAAAGTAAGTAGAATACGATGAGATTCAAAAGTAATTTTTATGATTGGACATAAAAAAATATGTCTCCAAAGGAATCCTTAAGTCGCCTGCTAAAAGCGATGCACTCCGGCACTGCAGACGATCCATTCTTTTGAATTAGTAGTTTTCATATGGAAACAATGTTGTTTTCATTTCATATGCTGGACCATTTTATTAAAATAAAATTAACTAAATAAATTTACTTTTAAATGTGTACGATCCAAATTTTAAAATAAATTTAACTATTTTATCAAGATAAAAACTAAGGGCTTCTCTCAAACGTTTACACAAATTAAAACATAAATTTTAATTTAATACATATTTTTAACCGCAAGTCATGTTACTTTTGTACGTGTTCTCTCTCACGCAAAGAAATATGCAATGTTTTACATCAAACAAAGCTAATCTCGACCAATATTCAACTTGACGAAATACCTCAATTTGTGTTTATACTTTTAAAACCACTCAGATATCAATCGACGCTACAAATAAAACGAGAAAGAATGTCAACAATTTGTGATTATTTCGATGAAATATTATTACCACATTACTTGACGAGCTGTTTTCGTGTTTTTTTTTTTTTTAAAGTATGTAAATCGACGGCCTTGTCTGGCTGACTTCCGTTCGTTTATAATTTACAAGAAAACAGCTGATTAATTCTATTTAGAACAAGATTGTTATTTTAAAGAGAAAAAAACTTCAACGCTGGGATAAGATAGAGTTGTTATCTACCGTAGACGATGTCGTGATTGTAAGACTCAACATCGCATGTTCCAAGTAGCCTTAGTACGCCAACATGCAAATCCGTTGCACCTAAAGACTTTATTTTCTCCCCCCTCCTTTCGCTTGTAATTGCATTTAACTATTATTGATGGCCGCGCCACAGAAACTAGTTCCTTATTTGCAGGAAGTTGCAACCTAAATTGTAGACTTTTAGATAAAAAGTAAAAATATTTAGTTTCACCGACGGAAGGCAACGTTAAACCATGTTCCTTAAAGATACATTATCCTTGTTATTTCCGATGATATGCTTGTGTTATAAAACATTAAAGTATGCAATTAGTTTTTATAATGGAATCTACGGACAACGATTTATGTCACGAAAACCACCGTATTAACACATAGAAGTATAAGCCTACTTACATACCCAACTTAGATCTAGGGCTATTTTAAAGAATTATAATTACATTTATATCAATAATTTTGATATATTCAAAAATATAAGTTAAATTATTATTATCTGATTTCACGAAATGAGCAATAGGAGCGTGGAAGCGTCATCTTTGTAGGCTAAAACCCAGACCCTGTACATCGAAATGACAGCCGATTCTGACCTCTAGATAACATTTTGAGGACTCGTTACTAAACATACACGCGCGCACGTGCCTACTTGCGTGTTCGCGCACATGTGTGTATGTGTCTGTATTCAAATGAAAGAAAGAGAGAGAGAGAGAGAGAGAGAGAGTGTTTTAGAGTAGATCTGATGTGTTCGATTTGATCCAAACTTGACACAAAATTTCATTTTGATAACAGTTTGGAAAAAATCTTTCCTCAGAAAAAATCCATTCAGAAGTTTCAAAATGGCCGAAATTTCAAATATTAAAAAAATATTTTTGTCTTACACTTTTTTGAAAATGTGATTTTACCATCATAATCGGTGTTAAATGCTAATTTATTGACTACAGATTTAAATCCTGATTATGACAGTGAAAACAATTTAAAACGATTGTAAGCAAACACGTGTTACAAAACAGCTGCAAGTCAGATGCATACCGCGATTACTATCATTATTTACTAGCCTATTCTAGAAACTAAGTCAGTATTCCGTTCGAAAGTCTTTGTTACCTTAACACTGACAATCTACTTTACGTATCTTAACCCAACCTCGCTCTTATTTAGTGGAATTACGTTTTTTTTTGCATTATAGGTGTTATTTTGTTTGGTATCATGACGTCATTATGTTGCAATGCAAACCTTAATCAACTTGAGACGATCAAGGAAAAACTACCGGAGTTCCAAAAACATTTCTTTCGTAATATACCAACAATATATTTCTAACATTACAAATACTCCTAAAAATGTATTCCATTGTTTTTTTTCAACGAAAGTTTTTTTCAAAAAACGCTGAAATTAGTTTTAATAGTGTTACTGTGTTTAACTTGTAGGCAGAATATAAGATTTTACAAATGTTCTATGGTTTTAATGAATCGTAAATTTAACATTAAATGTACGTTGGTATTGAAAAAATGAAACATTTAATAAACGTTAAATAAATGGAGATTAGAAACCTGCAGCCAATAAGAAATCATCCACTGCACTGAAATCAGACTTGGAAAAGGACAATTATCAAACAAGTCCAAATAAAAAAAACTAAAACAGAATGCCTATAGAAACCTAAATATTATTCTTGTTAAAATGCAAACTTTAAGAACATATTTCGATTTCTCAATAGGATATTTAATATGTAATAAAATGTAAAAACCATAGGTTAAATTAGATAATTAATATAGATCTCTATGTTTGTAACAAATGTGCTCATACATGTGTTCTTCTAATTCCTCTACACAGAGTGTGATATTAGTAGCAATTATAACAACATAACCATTGATTACAAGCATAATCTTAACTAACCCCTAGTACTTGTGTTAAGCTCATTGTAAAACATATCTATGATTCACTTCAGACCCACTGCCCTATCTGTGCAAAGGGGTTGTAATTACATTTGAATATTTAACGCTTTATTAATATTTTTCGCCATCGAAGTTCAAGTAACTGTTACACAGCGCATTGTTACAATTGTTTATTTTCGTTACTACTCGCTTACCAAATAAAATTAATAAAAGGAAATATAAAGCTTTTAAAAGACGGCTATTGAAAAGGAATGTTTGGAGAGATTTCTCTTAGATTGGTATTGAAATACGTTCTCTTATAGAAACTATTAAGTTATTATTTAGGGTACTTAATTAATATCAAGTAGAGAATAATTAATAATAAATGATTACCTCTTAATGATCTACAGAATAACATGGAAATATAAATTAAATTTAGACAATTTTCTGGATATTTTTTGGATTAATTAAACACATATGCTATTTCATTTTCCAAAAATACACCATTAATCCGATTCATACAAACCGCCTCTAAGACGTGCTTCTGGCCAAACTGCCTATCTGTCCCTTCTCCCATATTTTTTGGTAGCTTTTCATTTTACCCGACAGCTGCAGGCAGAGGGTTGGTGGGGAGGGAAACTGCTTCCAAAATCTTTAATAAAACTCCTAGTAATGTCTGTTCTTTACTGATAGGGTGTTTTTCTCTATAAAGTTTGTAGGAGTGACGTGGCTGGCTTAATGCATAATACGTGTACGGAATTTTAGTTATCGCTTCAAGTTCAGCAATTTCTTCTTGTTATATGATAATGTGTGGATCAAATTGTCGGCCGGTTTTTTCTTAAATTTATTCGAGTTGGCAGAGGAATTCAGGGAAGTTTATTAAGTTAAAACTACTATTGAAATTTATTTATTCCGCTTATAAAAAATATGGAAGTTTTTTTTTGTAATGTTTTCTGATATTAAATTTGTAAAGTATCAGATAAATTCTTAACATTACTGTGCAGAACATATGTAGGGAATAAATTTGTCTCCAAATATTAAAAAAAAATAATAATAAATAATAGGATTACATAAGGATTGGACCACTGATAATAAAAAACTATTTCATAAATTCAATTTGGACGGATAACTTTCATAAAAATTGAGAATGGTATGAAAAGATATCCCTTATATTAAAATAAATGTTAGTATTTTTCGTCTTTAAGAATAATGTTACTTTCCAAATGCAAACATTCACCTAAATACATAAACGTAATATTATGGCATGTGTTTATAAAATGTATGTGTTACGTTATTTATTTATTACTAATACCAGTGGGTATTACAATTGGGAATTCATAATTAATACATTTTCAAGACTATTATCGATAACAAATTCAATTATTACTAATTGCAAAAGTGACTATTTTTTTACATGTATTTTTTTTAAGTATCCACAGTACGTATTTTAATGTAGATTAATAATCTATATGTAGAAAATATCTAAAAGTGTATAAATTCGAAAAAAAACTAAGAAAATAAAATTCAGACTTATTATGAAGATGCTCGGTTTCTGAAATCAACCCTATGAAAGTGTTATATTTTCTGGTAAACATTACATAAGAACAAATATTGCAAAGTCAGCTCACAAAAGTTCAATATTCAGCAAGTAAAAAGCTAAGAATTCTGCCGATTCAGGCGCAACACTCAGAAGGAATGGTTTGACCACCCCTTGCTCGCTATTCGTCATGCAATCCCATGATGCCACACATCCTGAGACGTGCTTGGTCATCTTAATAACTTGGTAATATCCTTTCACCCCTGAACCCTCCCTACTGGACACTATCGGGGGTTGATATTGGTCTGAATCGCATTGTTATAAGCTGGATATTGTAAAGCTTATGGTATGTACGATATATCAAGACACGTACACAAGAAATGCTTTAAAGTCGAAGAACTTGACGTATATTTAATTCTACGAGTAACTTTATTGAAATTAAAATTAAAGTAAGTACTCGTAATTAGAACAGAATACACAGTTTTATCCAGACATAAACTAATATTTTCTCGTATAGAGAAATCTTAATAAGAATACTTATTGTTTTTAATGAAAAACGTCTTAAATATTTTCGTACGTTTTAGAAATAGTTAAGTACGTATATTATTTAAACAGGTCTTAGTAGTTAAAAAATATATTATAAAGTAATAAATTCAGTAAAATTAATAGTTAGTATAATAAGGTAAAATGTGTTTTACTTCTTATAATAATGAACTTAGTTAAGAAGGAAGGAAGGGAGAGAATTTGTTTTATAAAGTGTTGCCAACTTACTCGATACAACTTAGGAACTAATTCACTACACCGAAGTTGCTGACCGAATTGAACACTTGAAATCCATTCCAACTAAGAGTAAAACTTCTAAAATGCAGCGTTTAAAAGTTAGTTCCTCGAACCTTTGATAGTTTCAACAAACCTGGAATAATTTATTATTATAATATCTCTGTTCATTCTTTTACACAATTTTTACTCTTTAAAATTATAAAGTAATTTCTAACCCGAACTGAAAATGAAATGTGTAAAGTTGGAAAAATTATATTAGACTATAATGTCATTCACATCTTGTAAATATCAATCATTTCTTGTAAAAATAACAATTATGCAATGTTTTATCAATAACGTATAACTCAAATAAATAACTACTGTATTTATAAAGCCGCAATAAGCAATGTAATATAGTCTAGAAAAATTAATATTTTTAGTATTATTCTTTTAGACCATTACCAAGTGACCATACGTTTGTATTATCTGCTCACTTTCGGATAAATATTTTCTGTTATCGTTCCCAACTATTCATGGAAAGAAATTTCTGTATACTTCTTAATTCCATCATATTTTTTTTTTAATGAAAGGAATCATAAATAAAACATAAAAATTATCAAGACAAGATGCAGAAATGGCATTTTTATACGAATTAAAAGGTTTTGCTGTTTACTACAGATAGTAAGAGAAGTTAATAGAACAATAAAAGTTAATAAAGAAAACAGCAAACTAAAAATATGATGGAATTAATTTATTTTGTTCTATTAAATTCTCTTACTATCTGTAGTAAACAGCAAAACCTTTTAATTTCATTAAAATGCCATCTTATGCTTCTAGTCTTGATATTTTTTTATATTTTACTTATGATTTCTTTCATTAAACTTTGTCTAATTTTTTTGTATCCTACTAAACTTTCCAATCATCCCTCCCTCCATCAATCATAAACTATTTTTCTTCATCCTTTATATTTGCCCTTTAAATTTTACTTTCTCTATTGTAATTCTTTAACAAGAAAGTAGCATATTTTGCTTTTTTCACGTACGTTATAACACTTTAAATTATGTTCCCCCATTACGTAGAGTAATACTTATAATACTTCATTACTAGTACTTCATACTTATTAGAGATCACTGTCACATTTCAATGAGAAGCCAGGATCATGTGACCGGCGCGGACGTGTTTTTAACCACTGAGTGGTTTCGTCCCTTCACTCTGCCATCGTCATTGCGTTCACGTCCCGGCCAATTATCTATTTAAAAAATATAAGCTACAATAATTCGAGTCCAGTGTTTTTGTCCGTTTTTCATACAGTGACAGAACCGGTTCCACGCAGGAATCCCGACTTCAACGTCAGCTTCCCTGTTCCACTAATGAGCCCCTATCCTTGCGGGCCGCCTGCTTTCCTAATAACAAGACAAATACTGCTGTCTGCCGGTTTTGTGTTTTATTTTCACTTTCTTTTTGACATTGCGGGGCCATTGTATTCCGAATAATTAGGTTCTATTATTGTAATGCAAATGAAACGTAGAAAATGAATCAGCCTACAAACTTTTGTTGGAATAATTAATAAACTTTCACCAAATGTATTAAAAAAACCATAGAAATATAAATTTAGGAATACTGAAAAAGGAAACATTGTTTTAAATTATATTTAATTATTTCATTAGTAGGTTAAAAAAGTTATTAATTTAAGCACCAGCTTCAATAACATTACCCACATAAAATCATAAATAAAATTGATTCACAATTCTTGTTACAAACAACAAAATTTACGTTTAACTGTAAAAAACAAATTATTAGGCCTATCATACAGCCTGTTCAAATTGTGTACGCAGAAATAATGAAATAGGACTATACCTAATAATTTAAATTGTAATGAAATCGACGTTAGACTTCAAACTAAGATAATTTGAATTTTTTATTTTCAAAAACGTATTTTTATTTATCATCAAAAAGGTAATTTATCACCAAAAAATTACCTTTAGTGTAACATTCATTATTAACTGCCAATAGATTACGTTGTCACATTAACACTTCATTTAAAAGTAGCAAAATATCGTTTACTGTGACTCTGCACTGATGTTTTAGTATGATAATAGAACTTATGTTTGATAGCACTGTTCAGTTGTTTCACATAAGATTATTTTGAAAAAAATTATTAGATGTGTAACATAACACAAAAAAGTTGTTTTTCTGATTATTTTGTAAACCTCTTCGATTTTATCTAATAATAATTACGGCTGCAATTTTTTAAGTAGCCTAAATATTTTTTCAAAACTGTTCATCCTAATCTTGTCTTACCAACGTAAACATTTGTAAGAAATTTCATTTGTGCAGTGTAAATATTGTGTAAATATTTATTGAGTTATATTTTGTTTTTTACACACACACACACACACACACACACACACACACACACACACACACACACACACACACACACACACACACACACACACACACACACACACACACACACACACACACACACACACACACACACACACACACACACACAGATGTTTTACGTTTTCATTTAGTACGTCTTGGAGGTCCGGAGTGTCCAACGTAGTTCAGAAACACCGTTTCCGAACTTGCGTGATCAAGGTCATAGTTTCGAAACTAGAGTTACTGCCGTAAGCTTTCCCTCGAATTTAACACCGATCCCCCCTCATTATTAGTCTAACTGACATAAAGTACTGAAGTTAAGAAAAGCAATGTTTTCATCTCTTGTATTAATGTTGGATTAAATATCGTCGGTAAATCTCCTAATTTATCTTTTTTTTTTAATTAATTTATGTAGTTATTTTGTTAACTACCCTATCGTTTAATGTTTTTAGTAGACCTTAACATTGTATGGCAGTAAAATTTTTTTAGTAGTAAAATTGTATGGCAGAAATATTTTTGTAGAGTTAGTCTATAAATCTTCAAGAATCATACAATAAAATATAATTATTTCAAAACGTTCCTAAAAAAAACACAAACCCGCATTAATTATCTATCTAAAGGTAATTGTTCTAAAAAGGCTCCTAGTTTATAACTCGTCAGCCACGGTGGTCGCAGTAATTCTCGTTACACACTGTATAAGCGAACCAGATGACGGATGCACGATTGCTTTCTTCGAACTTTGTATCCCGGACAGGTGTTGAACCAGACACCTGAAGAAGTAGAAACCTCTGTTATTATTGGCCGATAAACAAAGGAAACGGCTTTTTATTGGACGAGGTACTCTACGCTTTGATTGAAGTGAAGTGGAATACTGAGAAATCGAAATTATCGTAAAAGCGCAACCTACTTCTTATACAATGTGGTTGTACAGCTTGCGGAAGTCAGTTTTTGTGTAAGTTCAAAAAAGTGTTGTAATTATTATTTTTATTGTTCGCTAAATATTTAGTTGTAATAGAGAAACATACACGAATGGGCTCTAATCCTGTACAAGGCAATAACTGAACCTGATCAGGCTTCCAACTTAAAGAAAAAGTTGTTTTTTCAATATCCTTTTAAACCAATGTTATAATTATGCAAACATTTTAATATATCTTCAGATAGTATCTCATCAAAATCCTACTATTTTGTTACAATTAAAGTTAATTAAGTACAATTTAACTTACAAGGTTCGTTTGAATTTTAAGTGTTGCGAAGTTGGCAGTGAACAGTTCTGCCACCCCTATAGCACGACTTGCTCAGCTCGTTAGTACCACAGTACTTTGTCCTGGCTGGCTCTAATTGAAGCTTGGGCAATAGCCAGTAGCTCTTTTTTCTCTGTCTTCCTCCCACAGCTTATCTGCCTATCTCACTCTTTCTCTCCCTTGGCGTGCCAATCAGGGATCATCCTAACAACAGCAGATGCTATAAATACTTCAGCTTTCGATCACGATTTTTCGCCAACGTTTCACAAGCGATTTCAAAATGGCGTCACCTTGTACTTTCAAAAGAAATAATACTTGTCTGTTATTTCTTTGGTTATAGTCCAAAAATCAATGTTAGGCTTAAAATTATTTAAATGCTATGCATGTATATTATACGTGCATTATAAAATTGCATTTCATTAAGATTCTAACTTTCGAGATTAAAAATACAGTAATTCATTCAAGTATAGCAAATTAACGGTCAGTTAGAATTTCATTTGTAAAATTAATTTCAACTAACCTAATGAAATTTATGTTAATCACAAGTACTACAAGGTACAGCTCCTTTAATCTACATCCACATTATCTTAAATAGGAGTTAATATATTTGACATAATTCATGTAAAAAACAAAAACAAAAATTACATTAAATTTAATACGGGCAGAACAACTAATAATTTACAAAAATATTTAATACGAATGAAAGCTAATATTTTGTCTTGATGAATTGTTTCTTCACTTTTGTATACTAACGTAAAACTTTAAGAAATAAAGATGTTTAATGCACAATATTTAAAAATGTATAACATGTATAATTTTTTATGCCACTCTTTGATATGTTTTATATAAATCTCTTAATTCTACATGCTTGTGTAATTATGTATTCTAAAACATTTTGCTATCTTTTTGTAGTCTTGCAAGTCGGACCAGGCTATATTATATGTTACTAATTTTATTATCACACTGTCTTCTGTTCAAATCTTTGTAATTTCTTCAATAAACGCCGCAATATACTATAAAATTAAGTGCTCCAGAGGTCATGTCCATGAATTCCAACGAAACGTCCAATAAACAAAAGGGAGGAAGGTCTGGGGTTGTATTTCCCTGTCAACTAAATCACAAAACCGTTGCATTCAGACAAAGAGGTCGGCGTGGTAGCGCTTAAGCGCCGGGCTTAATGAATGCACTTAATGAGGTGCATTGTAAAGTTAGGCCCTTTGGCACAAAGCCAGCCAGCGCCCATAACGCACTGTGACCAGACAACCTCATTTAACCTCCATATAAAACGGAATCTTGGTCATTTTCAAATTTATTTAACATAACTGTCAAAATTTATAAAGGGAATCTACAAAACATTAAGAACTACAACTCTACTTTCAACCATCAAAAAATTCTCGAACTACTGACACTGGACAAGTCTATTTCTAGAAACACGGCAACGTTCAGTTTGATCAAATCAATCCACTCTATCTAGCGGTATAGTTTATATAACTAACGTGATAAACAAGTATGGATTTTAATAACCTAGTATTATTTTCAAATGCTATTCTTCGTTAAAAGTAGGCTATATAATACCAAAACGTTACTTTCTAATGTGTAGAAAACGAAGATACAAAGTTAAAAAAATTAAACTTTTTGATATTCCATTTCGCATTTTTTCCTTCTTGTTCTGGCCTTCCTTCGTAGTTTGTTTTGTCTTTCTGAATTTTTCTAGAACTACAGTAAATTTCATTAATTTCAAATTTGGTATGTTGATTTGAGTTATCAATATTTATACAGCCTAGTTCGAGATGTTTATTTCAATTTATTATAACTGTTACAATGGAAACCATTATTAGAACTTAATTATTTATAATTTTGTTTTATTGAACAGCTGTTACGAAAATAAAAAATCTTATGAAGAGAAAAAGAAATTTGAAGAAAGAATTGTTCTTTTACGAATATTTTTCAAAAAAAATGAACTTTTTTTAGTGCATCTCTAAGTAACAAAATGAATGACGGCCTATTCTCGAAATTTCAAGTAATAGCCTACTTTTGTTCTGGTTGTTCAGACAGGACACTGCGTTACATATATTAAGATGGCAGAACGAGTTGAACTAATTCTGAAAATTAGGCAAGTTTCCCGATGTTTTCGATAACATCCGGATCGGATTTTTTGGGGAAGTGTAGCCTTTGGTCGGATGACCAGAATGCAAAAAGGTTTGCATTTAAGCTACATGGAGGAAACTAGAGCTCAGTAATTTGTTTTTCGCTGATAAATCTATCCCAAAACTATCTCGCTTATATAGATGGGGTAAAACTGCATGCATCTGGTGCTATCTAACGTCGGAAAAAATGTACAACTAACGTTTTGTATAAAGTCAGTGGAGTGGGACAATATAATTTTTAGTAGTAATTGTTTTTATTAAATTAAACACGACTTTAAACAAAGAAATATACAATATGTGTAGAAAGTATATTTCAAAATGTTTTATAGTGAATTATCAGTTTCAAGTATTTGTTTCCGTCTTACCAAAAAGAGCCTATACGACTGTTCTCACATAAAACAAAACAAGGAACTAACGATAAATCAAGTTGTCAGACTATAGACGTTGGTTGTATTCTCGCAGTGTTCCTAGTTCGGTCCTGGAATAAGTTATTGCGACAGAATTTCCAAAATAACGTTTGTTTACGTTTGGCTCTGCAGAGATCTGAAGAAACACATTACTTGATTTGAATATTAAATGGGGATTGAATAAAGGATAACCATTTCCGACGTTCAATAGATGTTAGATGATTTTAAATGATCTGTAATGGTCAGCCTATGTTGTATGAAGTAGAATATGCCATTATGTAACATACAAGACAATTTAGTGCTCTTAGTATTTACTCTTAAAGTGATCGATTATTGATTTATAAAACTAATTAAGAATTTGGGAGTTTAAAATATTATATTTTTTTCTATACCTCTTTGTTTCGTTTTCCATTTCGAAAAATAATAATAACTACTGTATTCAAAAGTATCTTTGAAATAATAAAAACGAATTTATAATTTATTTTATCTTAAAAATGTTTGAAAATCTGATTTTAAACTTTAAAATTACATTAAAAATACAGGAAATGAAAAAAGTCAATCAAAATTTTTTTCATAATTTCAAGGAATTTAAAAAATTAAAAATGATAATTTATGCAGATTTCAACGATGATTGCAATGGTGAAACCAGATTTTCAAAAAAGTAAAATATAAAAATGTTATGATTTTTTTAGATTTTTAAACTACCTACATTTTGAAACTGTTGGATAGACTTTGCTTTGTGACGAATTTTCAAAGCTTTTACCAAAACTTACTCTCGTTCCCAGATTAAATAAAATCGAATTTTATTTTCAACGACGCCACAAAAAGTGACCTCTAAATAAGTCAGGATCGGGGCTAATTTCAAAATCCCAGGTTGAGTCTTACTATATGCTGCTTCAATAGATACTATTACAAAGACAATTGTCTAATGAAAGAAATAATAATAACTGTTCTATTCAGAGAGTTTAGCAAAACCAAACAGAAGGGCTTGTATAGATTTAAATTTGTTATTTAAAAATTCTGTTTGATTTAAATGCTTAATAAATGATATAAAATTCTATAATATAAACTATTACCTTATTACAGGATTCCTAACGGTGTTTATTTTTTTCATTTTCAAGACTAAAAACTATTTAAATTTCACCTAGCTCATAAAATAAATATCTTTTAAAATGCTAATATAAAATGATAAATTTTTGTATAAATTTCCTAAAATTTACCTTTAAATTACCGAAAGTTCTCAAGTATTCGATTCTTTAACTCCTACCAACCTGAAAAAAACAGAAGGAAAAGTTAGTAAACATACAAGCACTGTATATAAATCTACAACAGACCTAATATAAAAAGTAATGTTCGTATGTTTCATTCACGAATATTTCATTTGATTTTCGGAGTTTTATGCAAAACTTTGAACACGTGGCAGGAAATTTAGCCTAATATAGCAGAAAATTGGAAAATATTTTCGAAATGTCAAGAAAAATCTACTTTTGTTATTATAAGACACAATTTGGTTTAATATCTACCAAAGATCTATGGGGGAAAATAGGGGAAGTATTGTTATTGTTTTTATCTCCATCTCTCAGCTGATTTAGAACTATTTTCTTTATCTTATGTTATAACTGTTTTGATGTGACTTTTGGACCAAAGCATGTGTCGAAGCAACAAGACGAGTATAATTGCACGGGTGACGATGTTATAATGTGCATACATCGTCACACATAACATCAAACAATATGGGGGGGTGTGTTTTACATTTATTATGAAAAACATGTAATAAAATCATTTTGAAATTTATTATGCCTACTTTTGTCATAGAGTAATTGCCTACTTCTTTGAAATCGGCTCCGTAACTAAAAAAATGTTGAATTGATATTCTTATAAAATTAGTGACTTAACTTTATATTTTACACTTTATCAAGGATAAAGTATGCATATTACCATTTTTTCAGTAAAACGTGTGAATGGAAAATGATTACAGTTAAATCGGTTACTTCATCACATTACCTGTCCTTTAGAACCCCCCACCCTTAGTAATCCAATCAACAACGCCTCCTAGATATTGATGTTTCATATTCCGTACGTATCCGGAATGACGTCACTACATGATTTATAACACCTATAAATACACTATAATTGTTTCAATATCTCAGATTGAAATATCAATGTAATAATAAATTAAATTCCTGAAATCGATTGTTTCAAGAGGTTGTGATTAACTCAACCCAGTAAAACAACACTTTAGTGATTGCAGATGTAATTAAAAATGAGCGTCAGGTTCTTTAAAGGTTTGAACCCATAAGGAATTGTAATTCCCTCTTTCTATAAATGTTTGTAATAATTTTAAAATACTTTCCAGATAAATTTAAATATCTCAAAATGTTTGCAGTTAGCAATGAAGCAAAATAATTAAATGTTGTCAAACAGATGCGTCCAGTTTGATAATCCAAACTTATTACTCTAAGACACTTCTAAAAGAATTTGGAGAATTAAATTAAGTAATAGTAACAGAATAAACAAATTTCGCCTCAAATATGAAATAAAACATTGGTATGGTTCAGATAAAAAAATGATCTGAATGGTGCAGTAACATTGCAAAAAATATTATCAATTTGGTTATTCTTTTTAAAAGGTGTCCTTTGCAACATAAACATTTATGTCCCTCAAAAATTCGGTTAATAAGTTGTGAGAACAAAACCAAAATAAATAACGACAGTGTTAAGAAATATCTCGCTCTTGAATTACTTTCAAAACTTTTTTCAAAAAATTTGTACACTGAGTTATGAATCTTCATATTGGCCATGATTTAACTGCAAGAAAAATATGTTTAAAGAAATCAGGTACTTTTATTAGCGTTTGGGGAAGTTAAAGGTTACACTTTAAAAAAAATTATTTCGTGATCGTTCACCGGATTTTGAGAAAACAAAACATTTAACAATAATTAATGGTGTTTTGATTAGAAATAAGTAGAAAACTAGTTTTCTGCAAAATTTTAAATCAGCCAAAGCTATGGGAAAATTACGGTTGTAAGTCAAATTTTAAACACACAGACAGACACACACACACACACACACACACACACACACACACACACACACACACACACACTGCGCACGTACGCAGGGAGCTATTCAAGATAAATCAATTTTTATTTTCACTAATAACAATTTTATTTATGTGACTTGAAAAGTGTTCTTAAATCGAGGTCTTTACTATTCCCATAATTTTTATATACTTTGTAGAAAAAGGATAGAAATGGTGAAACATATTTGCTTTAATATTTATTATTATTATTATTATTATTATTATTATTATTATTATTATTATTATTATTATTATTATTATTATTATTATTATTTGTGAGAATATTCTACTAAAAAAAAACTGATTATTTTATCTAACTTTAATATTAATCTTAATAATTTCTTAGGTCATATTATGTTGGTTATCCACATCTCATAAAAATAAAATAATTACTGCAATAGCCTGTTCCGGTAAGCATTTAAATCTATCAAAATAGGCCTTCCTTAAAATATAACACTTGGAACACATTCTCTCCCCTACTCCGGATCTCACCAGTGCTACCAAAGTTCTAAATCAATAACTCACCCCTCGCACCTGGCTCAAACTGCCCGGCATACTTTGCAAGAAGTATAGCCTACCCACAGAGTTGAAGGCTCTATCCGTAATACCTGGGCCAATTAACGGGGTCATATCTCGGGATAATTGTGTGAAAACGAGCCCAACGAGTCACAATGGCCGGTCTAAGCCCTCGCTGACCCCAACACTTTAAAATGCAGTTTACACCCTCGTGCTGCTTCTAGATTATATTTCAGACAGTACCCCGAACCCTCTCGTTTATTTAAATTTTTACTTAAAAAATACTTCGTCTAAAAAAAACTATGTGTTATTGCTTGCTTTTATTGCAACTAAAAAAAACTGATTGCAGAGTTTACATTTTATAATAAAGTATTTAATAAGTGGTAGGCTACATCACACACATTAACTATCTAGCAAACCTAAAATTATTACATCTATAGTAGGCAACCAGTCTAGGTCTATTTTTATGTAATTTTCATGTTAATAGTCACACGATTTCATTCCAAAATGAGTAAGTACTTAAACTTAAATCATGATTCTCAAGTAAGATTATTCTTACTCGTAAATACGAGTATTCACTTATTATGAATCTCCCATTATCTATACTCAAGTAAGAGTATAGATAGGCCTACTCATAAATACTTGAGCATATTCTGAGGAATGACTTTAGATCAGAAGTAGCTCCTTATCTTTAAACAAAAAATATAAGAATACAAAGAAACACGTGCGGAACTCGGGAAGTTACCGACAGAAGACAAACTTTTCTAAAGATATCTTAGCTGAATATATAATTTGTTTGAAAATATTTTATATATCTTGTTTTGTTTAAATAAATAAGTAAACCTAGCTTAAATATTACTTACTGCAGTTATAGAAAAAGATCAGTTTTATTTAAATTCCTAACGATTAGCCGATTTATAAACGTTTATATTAATTTCTATCGTTATATAAACGGTTACAACGTGCACGTGTTAGCGTACTGTTATCTAAGAGGAAGAAGAAAAGAAAGACACAGAGACGAAATTAGTTTGCTCGTTCGTTCCATATTTCCGTTAGACAGAAGACTTTTTCTACTCACTCCTCTCGCCAAAACTAACATTTGCAGCTTCGCCTCAGTAAACCTTTCGAGAACTTCAAAAAAGTACAGGCAGTTTCCCGTATAACTATTCAATTTCTTCACAGGCTTTTGAAAAATCTGCTTCCTGTTAGTTTTATTTGTTATGCTTTTTATTCATAACAATCTATAATTCAGAATAAAAATCCCTACAAATTCTGCTTTTATTTTTTACACATACAAAAAATGACATAGTAATAAATAATGCATGTTTTTGTTTTTCTAATACCAGTTTGTATTATAAAAGGTTTATGAAAATCAAATTTAAAAAATATTTTACACTGGACGTAAAATAGGTAACTAACTATAAATCAATGACTACTGTATTTTTGATTTCGTAAGCTATTTCTTTAAAATAATTTAAATTCCAAGCTCGTTTTTATGAGAAAAAATTGCTAATTTTACGATTAAATAAGCGTGTTTTAAAATTATTGCACTTAACTGTAATTATTTCAATTAAATTGTAGTGCTATTTAAGAGCTAACCTAACAGAGAGAATGAGGTTATGATTGTAACTCGTTATTTATCTTTGTTTAATGTTATAAACTGTGTGATTGGGAAAGTTTTTTTTTTAAAAAAGTTTGAAGTATTTTGGAAACATGAATTACCTATAGTAAAGACAAAAATTGTAACAGCCTTGTTCGGTTTGGATAGCTAAACTATGATGATAACAGCTGATTAATGAATTTATAATTTACATCAATTACACAGGTCATAGATAAACCACTAAAATTGTGCTTCAAGTAAAGAGTAATGAAACGCAGAAGAAAAGCAGTGAGACATATTGTCACAATAAGTACAGTATTGTTAAAAAACATTTAGTGGAGTTTAACATAGGCTACTAAAGGTGTAAAAAATAACAGAATAGAGTCAAAAAGAATTTTATTGTATTAAAATCAACGAACACGATATTGAAATGAATAAAGGAAATAGAAATATTTAAGTAATTAAGATTATGACCTATACTTCCCGTCAGTAGTCTATCTGCTCACCTCGTAAAGGCTACCGCGGTTTCGAAACTCTATGTCGTCACATTCCCGACTGCCTAAATACTTAAAATAACTATAAGTTAATATTAAGAGAACATTTAGATAGAATTTTCCTAAATTTTTAAAGAAAAAAATTTCAAGATAATAATAAAACAACTAATTTTACGGAGAAATAAACCTATACTTTTTTTTGTAAGATTTTGAACATTGGATATGAATTCAAAAACAGTGATAACTGAAAATGTTGATGTATTGGATTTAAAGATTGTATACCTTTGGCCATTTTTTAAATATAAATTACATTTGTAATTATAACGTCAAATGTAAATATCTCTGAACTTCGAACCAGTAACCCGAGATTAAAAGAATCATAACAACAAATATAGGCTAAACCGAAAACAAACTAACTTGTATTAAAAAACATATTGTGTTAATGCTTTCATATATTGTATATTTTTTTGCAAATTTTTTATTAACAAATATTGCGAAGAAGTTTGTTGTGAAATAAATAAAAGAGAAATTGTTTTATTTTTAATTTATAACTTATTGAATCACTAATTAGACTATTAATTAATATTATTATAAATGATGTATATAAACTGCATCCTTTAAATATGCTGTTTATATAACTTAAAAAATCTTAGGCCTAACTCTAGGCTAATTTATAAGTTGAACATGTAAAATAAATACAACTAGGTCAAAAAATGCTCGTAGAAAACATGCATTAGGTCCAAATAAAAAATATATTTTCGGTAGATAGAACTGCCGAAAAATTAAAAAACGAATTGCTTTAAAAAACTGAATACCAAATTTAAATCATCACAGTGACTGCAAGGCATTGCAAACTACCCCTACTCGGGTCAATATTTAACAATGTAGACATACACATTAAAAAACACCTTTCTCTATTATACCTTGTGAAAGCGGGGCGAACCGCTGTAACAACTGACTCGGTTTTTTGCGAAGTTTATTTTTTGGTCACGTTGCCTGGGCTAAGAGAAAGTTGGCCTTCCTTTATCTCTTCATCCCTCTTACCTCTTACTGTGTTACGAGACGTGGGTGTTAAAGCAATGCAGAGACTTTAATGCCAGTGCAAGATGTGTATAGAGATCCTAAGTAGGTCTGCCTGAAGTGTTTGTCTACCGAACCTACTGGACGTAAGTATATACCCAATATCTAGATTATAACTATCGATAATTTCGTTATCGATAATATATTTTACGTTGTTTTTTTAAAGTTTACTTTCTATTAATGAGACCATTTTGTTATTACACATTTTTTTTGAAAAATAAAAAAAGTAAAAAAAATAATTACGCAAGATATTCTGCCCATTTTAATTGTTTTATTATAAAATTACTCAAATATTTAATAAGGACTTACAAGAAGTTCGACGAAGATCTACAGATTAAAAAGGGGAAACAAAAAAAAATCCATCATTAAAATAATTATTAGATCCATAATTAATATTTTTAATCCTCATAAGATACTTTCAATGATTATTTTTACGACTGTTTCTTGAACGTTAAAACAAAATAATTAAAACCATTAGGCCCTAACTATTGAATTAAAAATTTATTTTATGTAAGTATGCCTTACCATTGATAACAAGGCTAACAGAACTGAGAAAATAACTGATCGAAATAAACATTATTAATTCTCATTTACTATACAAATAATCGACTTCTCCGGTCTTAAAAAGTAACAAAAATTAATAATTAAAATAAACCCTAAAATATAACTTATTGTATCTTAAAGCATAAGCTATTAAAATAATAAAATAACTTAAATAATAATTTTTTTAAATATTTATTTCAGAACAATATTTTTGAAATACTTATATTAACGCAATGAAATTCTTTTAATACAAGTTTTTTTTTTTACGTTTAGCCTCTACTTGTTATTGCTTTTAAATTTCGGGTAACTAGTTCGAAGTAGCCTAGATATATTTATATTTAAAGTTACAGTCACACACACACACACACACACACACACACACACACACACACACACACACACACACACACACACACACACACACACACACACACACACACACACACACACACACACACACACACACACACACACACACACACACACACACACACACACACACACACACACACACACACACACACACACACACACACACACACACACACACACACACACACACACACACACACACACACACACACACACACACACACACACACACACACACACACACACACACACACACACACACACACACACACACACACACACACACACACACACACACACACACACACACACACACACACACACACACACTATGTTAGAAGGAATATTACCTTTAAATCTTATACTTTAATGTTTAAGTATCACAGTTTATTAATTTATGTCTAACGTTAAAATACCACAAAAACTATATTTCTTTTATAAAATTATTTTGTTATTAATTTGAAATTTATTATAGCCTAATAACAGTTTAGAAAAATTCTATCGAAATGTTTTCCTCGTGTAAACTCACAATTAAATTATATCTTCAATTTTTATAACCACTTATATAGAGGATGGTTTATGTAAGATTGTCTTCAGTTTTTACTATTCCTGAATTGAATATTATTTTAAATATATGTATTTCTTTATAGGCTTTAAGCTTTTCATTACAATATCATTTGTTGTTATAATAGGCCTACTATAATATGTTTTTAGACTATTTTGTTCTTTGCTACACACTTTCAATAGCCTATTTCAAACTATATTACATTTTTCTGACAATACTTGATTTTTTTCGGCCTTCTGCTTTTCATTGTTCCTTACATAAATCACAATTTCATGGTCTATCTATGACCTATACTTAAATAATGTAAATTGTCAATTAAATTCATTAGTCAGCTGTTATCGTCGTAATTTTTATCTATCCTTTCCAAAAGTACGGTATTACAATTTACGTCTTTTTTTGAAAAATTCTGGCTTTATTGTCCCAATGTATACATTTATTATTTTACAACTTTAAACAAAATAAACAGCAATGCTAACGTCAATCTCTCTCATAGTGTAATCTTTAAATAGACTATCATTACAATATATTCATGCAAATAAGGTCAGATATTTTACACATTTTAAACCAAATTATGCGCATCAATTTGGGTGAATTAATCTGGTGGATGATGCAAGTGTCGAAGAAAATGCCAGAACAACCGAATGAAGAATGTAAAACTATGCATACATTACACCAGCTAAAGAGCGGTGCAGGAGAAGAGGAGTAGAAAGAGGGGATACAGTAGAAACTGAGAAAGACACAGATTTGAAACCGCTTACAAGTAGAACAATATAATCGCCTAATTTATAAGAGATGTCCGGAGAAACCATAAATATGCGAATGAACTGCCATTTATCATCTGACATGACGGGTCCTCTCCCACTTCCAAATACTCTAAATAGATTTGGTAACGCGTTCGTCTGCAGATGCTATCGAACGTTCTATCAACACGCGGCGAGGTAATTACATTTCGTAACCTCTAAATTAATTGTCTTCCATGAAATATTTCTTAATCTTTAATTAATGGAGAACAAGTGGACTAGGCGTTCGAACCAAACTTCTAATAATCTTCTACGCTACTCTCAATGTCTAAAGGTTTTGTTACTATAACATTTTTTGGGCTCAGGTTAAGACTACTCAAACCAAAAGAGTTTTCTCCACAAAAGTGTCATGCATCCTTACATTATGGCAATCAGTAAATTCACATGTTGCTAAAATGGACCTCATTAGAATGTCCTATGGACATTCTATTAGCAGGAAATGCCTTCAAACTTTCGTTTAAACTAATCTTGTTATCCAAAATTTAAGGATTTTTGTTTCAAATGTACACACTAAGCAATCAAAAAATTAATAATGAGCTACATAAAGGTGGTCAGTATTTCGTTACTTGAAAACGAATAAAACACAGTTCACTGTTTATGTCTTACAAACTCACTTCCATTTGTAGGCTGTAGTCTATTGTTTAAACTTAAAAGAAAAGATCTTAGAAATTTAAAAATATATGCAATCTTATTTAGGCTACACTAAGGTTAATAGGCTATGTTACAAAGCGAAATGTCGTATCATCAGTTCCGCTGCTTTAACAAACAGATTTTTGTTTCAAAAGTGCACATTACCAATGTCGTCTGAATCTGTAATAGCAATTAATCACTTTGCAATGATAATCTATAGATTTAAACTAAAAATAATAATTAAAATACAATTAATTTTTAAACTAACTTTTGTAATTAACTTATTATTTTAAAAACGTTCTCATATTTTACAAAAGTTTTGTTCGACAGGTTACACGAAAGACGTCATCGAAGGGTTAAAAATCATTTTTTTTTATATTATGGTCCATTTTTTATGCAGTATCATGGGTAGGGGATGTGTACCAAGGATATTTAAGCTGTCCCTCAGTTAGCAGACTAGCGCAACATTTAAGCTTATTCGCACACTTCAAAGCTAGGTAAACTACAAAACTTAGACCAGATTTAATCATGGAAGTAAAAATTAAGTTATCTTTCTTTACGAAAATTAGGTCATATCGTGTTTGGTTCCAAAATTAAGTAAGACATTTTTGACAATTTAAGTTTATTTTTAATTTTAGACAACTTCAAAATGGCAACGATTGAGCTTGAGAAATTTGAAAAGTAGCATAAACTTGACATGTAATATACTTTGCAGAAGATCAAACCGTGGTTAGGCCCTACCATCTTCAATGAATTGTTCAGCCTCGACATGCAAGATGATAAAGTAGCCTAACTGAAACATTCTGAACTTGAAACTCAAATTTTAAGAAATACAATTTCGTACTCGGATTAAATATTTGACTTTAAGAAAGTGTTCCCTTTTAAGATTATATAAATTAGTAGGTTATTATATAATTAGTAGATTATATAAATTAGTATAAACAGCTGTTTTCTTAATGCGAACCCCTTATGTATATTTCATTGTTAATTTTATTTTATTTAGGCCTATAGGCATAATATAGGTTAGGTCTACTGTATTTTCTAGAATTAATCAATAATTCCTTAAAGGTAGGCCCTACAATATATTTTAAAATTATAATCCTATATTTTATTTATTTCTAACATACTATTTTTAAAAGATTTTGGTCTTACAAAATAATAATTCATTATTTCTTAAGACAGAGACTATAAATTTATAGATTCAGGTTTATAGTTATATAAGCTCTATATGACACACAAATTTATAAATTGTATATGGAATGTACACTTTCTAAAAGCCTATTTGGTTTTTACAACAACTTTCCCATCGTGAATAAATTTAACCGTAGGGGAATACACAATATAAACAAAATATTCCAAAGTTTAATTACCAATCCCAGTTCACCTTCACTGTCATCCTGCGCTGAACACACTATAGTTCTGTATTTTATCCTATCATTGTTTGGTTAGAAACAACAGTAAAAACATTACACACTTCAACGGCGGATATATCACCAGTTCTAATTCGGTACACACTCAACCTCACGCTAACATAACGACCAAATGACTAAGGGGCTCGATGAAAACCTAAGAACTTGCAGAGTCGCAAACAAACAAAAAATAGACATCAAATCGGTGCTAGGGATATAGTCAAAAGGTGGTCTATTGTTGGGTGATGAAAGGGGAGAGCCAATGGGGAGGGACGCCATCTTGGTTTCTAAAGAATTCTGTTGGTAGGTCCAACATTTCCTGCTCAGTTGATTATGTAATCAAGCTTTAGGGGTTTAATGTCTTGTTTTAGAACACTTCTTCTAAGAAGGGTTGTAGCACTAGTAAATTAATAAATCACTGATGATTGAAGTTCAAATTGTATATATATATATATATATATATATATATATATATATATATATATACGGTTGTTTTTAAATAACATTATGCCTGGTCTATTAAGCTATATAAAAAGTTGCAGGATTTACTGTAGAAGCAGATGTAGGTAACAATAAGTATAGTAGACATTTCTTTTTTTTTATTGATAGCCTAAAAAGTTTCTTAAACAGTACATTCAGTTGAAAACAGAAGAAGGCCTAGGCTGGCCATCATACCATTTCTACTGATAAACAATAACCTTGTTTTGACAAGAAATTGTCTGTTGGAATAAGTTTAATATTTTCCAAATTCAAACATTGGGCGTCCATACGGCCGATGGGGTCAATATCACGACCGATTAAGCTCCTTTAGGGTCAGTTTTTGTATATACTGTAATGTTTTAGCAAAAAGGTGTCTAGAGGTCTGAGTCTATGATTGTACTGTAGGTTGCATAATAGTGCATAAAGTGTCCATGTGAAAGTAGGAAATAGATCTGAGATTAATTTAAATATTTTAAGAATGGTTTCTCTTAACCTTGTTTTTTTAAATTCTTGCAGAAGTTTGAAATAATTTACCAGTTAACTAACGACAAAATAGACAATTAATTAATTCTATTAACATTATAATGTTCCAGAGTTTCTGAAGTAGCATAAATGAACTATACACACACAAAAGCCACAAATTTTCACATCGTTATAAAAAAAAACAGAACACCTAGCCTAATTCAATACGAAATGGAAATAGACCTAGGCCTACACAAACGCCCTTATAATTTCTATTACTATTATTATAAAAATACCAAAGACAAGCCTACCACAAAAAATAAACATTCCTCTTGCTGTAGGTACACAATGAAGTAAACAGTTTCAATACAAAGCGTATAATACCGCTCAGAGTCTATTAAAATAATTGCACCCTTAGCCTATAGTCATTTCTATTAAACTTGCCGTTAGTCACTCGACCTAAAATCCTTTCAAACACTAAAACGTACAACGACCAAAAAAATACAAATATAATTATTTGGGTGGCATGTGTTTTTAAAAGATTCCTGTCTAATCCTTATCTGTCCTTTTAACCTAGTAATTATTTCTAAGGTAGGCACATAATTATGGCATGGTTCATTTTTATCTAATATCCTACTAGGCCGAATTAAAACAATTATAACGGATTTGAAAACGAAAAAATAAAAAAATAAAATTAATGCAGGTGAAAATAACAATTGTGTTATATTAGTCCACTGTAATGTTTAAATTAATTATAAGAAGTTTTTAAAATAAAATCTGGGCATGAAAATAGTTTTACGATAATCTAAAAATTTAATCTTACTTTGTTTAATTGATGAAGTTAGGCATAGCTTATTAAACATTTGATATTTAAATCCTCACTTTAACATAGGGGAGCTCTAAACTAAATTTAAAACAATAAATATGTAAAAAATATATCACAGATATTAGAAGTAGAGTTGAAAATGTATATCACTGATTGTATCTTGTAAAATGAATTGAATGTAGGCCAACTGACTGTATCTCATGAAAAAATATCTTGAATGTATCTCAATGAAGTAAGAATGAGGATAGTCTGTAACTTAGATTTGGAAAATACAACAAATTTTATACAGAATTGCAAAACTGTAGGCCTACAGTAATGCTTCGTAAGTTTATTCCAATAGTTATAGCCTAATGAAAAAACTTAAAACTGAATTTTTTTTGCTGCTTATATAAAATTTAACAATAATTTAGTTTTATTATCTAATCCAAAACAGAAAACGAAAATTTTATTATTGTCAGTAATAATAATAATAATAATAAATAATATTAAGGCGCGCGCGAACGCACATACACAAACACAAATCTTTTTCATAACCTTCCTGTTTTTAAAATGATCTCTGTTCTGTTTAAACCTTATTATTTTAAAACCAAAATTGATAACCTCAACTTACAAATAGTATCAAACTCTAAAATAAAAAAAGGAAACAAATATTAAGGTGGCCCAAGTTATTTTATTTTTGTTTAATGGCTTATAATCTTAACAGGCTAAGTTACTTTCAGAGATTTTTAAAATTAATATTTAATATAGGGTTTAAACGACATATTTTGACCTGCATTTCTGTTTAAAAATTAACTGTTTAAATAGACTATTATACAACAGTATAATTAATTCGTCTATTCGAATTAAATTTTTCATGATTATTTCTGAAAATATTTCAAATATGTATAAATAAAAAACAAACAAAAACTGGAATGTCTACACAGTGGAGTAGAGATGTTCAGTAAAGTTGAATGTTTGAAGCCACGCCCCCTTAGTCCCTTCGCGTCCTCGCGTAGCCCCCGTACATGACGGCCATCTTGATTCATACCCCCACTATTCAAGAACACCAGAGTTGACTGAATTTACCAAGCCTTTTGCTGTGTTCTCGTACTTTTCTGGTGTTTTTGTATTTGTTTTGTAGTAATTTTTCAATATTTATAAATAAATAATAAACGTACTATTACGTATTCAAATAACTAATCAATTGTTGGTTTTAAAATAAAAGATTTCGCAGTGGATTTTGGTTTGTATGCTTGTTCTTGTAGTTGGTTTATTTTGTTGAGTCGAATCAAAATGGAGCCCATGATGCTTTGCAGTTTGAACTTCACAGATATTAATTTTCTAAGAAAAAGCTATTTCAAAATTTAATATCACAACAGATATTGTAGATAAGGTGCTATATTTAAATATTAAGTTAATTGTAGTACTCATATTGCTAGTAGGTTACAACTAAATTTTAATCTCAAATATGTACAGCTAACCTATCTCAATAAAATCAATAAACATGACTAAAGCATTTTAAAATACATAATATATTACTGTTTTCATTAAGTATAATATTTACATACTTCTTACTAAAATATATAATTAGGCCTGTAAATTTATCTTTATTATAAAATGTAATAAAATATGATTTAAAATGTACAGTTTTACTCACACAATTCAGTTAAAATCATTATCTAAATTTCACAATTTAAGAATAGTCTACTGTTCCAAGCAAACAACCTAAAAGTAAAATTGAATATATTTATCCTAAAGTAAGAAACAGGCTATATAGCCTACCTAATTAATTATAAAATTGTTAATTTTATAGACAAGTCCATGTGTTGGCCAATGTTGGTATTAGTATTAAAATACTGTAGTATTAAAATAATTAAAAAGCAGATTAACCAAATCTTTAAGATTTTCCTTTTTGAAATAGGCTGCAATGTGTAGGTTATAGATGCTTGAAAAAATATTGTTTTAATTTATGTATTATAGAATGTTTACAAATATGTCTGTGTTGTTTAAACAATTTACACAAAGAAATTTGATACATTCTAAATTTTGGATAATTCTGTATTTTTTACTTTATTAGTCATTACAGGCTAATTTTGCATAGCCTACCATTAGACCTAATTTTAGGTATATGTTAAAGCCTATTAAGGTATTTTAAGTTAGGTTTATTATTGTTTCAAGTAAGTTGTGTGGAAGTCATTGAGAGTAGCCTTAATTTATTAGATTTATTTTATTTCTTTAACAATAGTAGCATAAAAAATGGTTTTAAAAGGTATAAATGCAGCCTATACATTTAGGCTGACTTACCATATCACTGATTTATACAAATTAAATTATCTAGCCTTATTATGCATTATTATTACATAATTAAGGTAAATATAACTTACCTATGGGGACTATTGTTTGAGTAACACTTGGACCTAGACTCTGTAATTTCATATTAGCATAGAACAATGTTATTATTGTACAAAGATAACTTTGGGATGTTTTTGAAATAGGCCTAGGTGTGGTAGTAATTTCTGAATAAACTAATAAACTTTAAAAATGGTTGGCAATAGATAGCTGAAAGATAAGGTTTAAAAAGAAACAAACCCCCATGTTTATTTAAAAGTAAATGTTTGTTGTGGCAGTAGAAGTGATAAGTTTGCATTTAATGTAGATCCTGCCTATTAATTGAAAGATTAGGCCTAATAAAATTTTAAAACATAGGCTATTAAAATAATATACTGTAGAAACAATTCTTTCTTTTTATTACAGGCTACTTTTTCAGGAAAATATGATTATTTAAAAGAAAAATTGTTGACAGAAAAGTGACCTTTTATATATATATATATATATATATATATATATATATATATATAAAACTAGGCAATGCAACAATATACCATATTTACACTATATTTATTATAAAATTCTGTAATATATCTTGCAGCTTACATAGACTTACAATTAATTTGTATTAAAAAAACTTGCAATTATATAACTTTTTTTGGCTTTATTTTACTTTCCTATATAGCTTAGGACCTAATATTTAGCCTATAAATAAAAACAGTACTTCTTACTTTTCCTTAAAATAAATACCTTACAATATTAGGCCTATAATACTTGGACTGCAATTTTGATAGAATGTGAAGGTCAGTGACCCACACTAATATTTTGGAAATAATGTGCAAATAGTGCCCAGCAATGTTCATATTGTAGGCTATACAAAACCAATTCCCTCGTTAATTAGGCATTAAGATATTTCGAAGAAATACAAAATGTTGATAAGAAAATATTTAGGCTTGGTTTTTCTAATAAGTCTTTTCTATGTAGGTATTAACTGGCCAATGTAATTTAATAATGTTTGATGGTGTAATAATGCTTCTTGCTAACTTTTAAAGTAGAATTTTAAAAAGATTTAGATCCTCTATCTATATTACATAGCCTAATACATTACTTTTAGACCTATTGTGTAAAATACCTAGATAGGGTTATGGCACAACTTTTTTTTTTCAAAATAAATCCAAATTAGGTATTTTAAAAAATATTCATAAAATTATTCTTATGGTAGCTGCTTCTTAAATTCTGAATATGGGATAGGGCCATCCCTGTTGTGACAAATGCCTAATTATTATTATTAATTACACCATGTTGCATAAATAATTGTTTATTTTTAATCACATTAGTAATACTAGCAAGCTAAAATTAAATCAACATTATAGTTTGGAAGTATTTGCTTCAATGTTTTTTGTTCGTTTTTTTAGAAATAAATTGCTTTTTTACTTTCAAATTTAGGCTATTAGGAACTCATTCAGCCTAAGCTAATTGAATTTAAAATTTAGCCACTATTAGTTTTGTTAGACTATTTTTGTAACAGATTTAGCAAACCAATTTAAGAACTTATTTATTAGGAATACATAGGCCTACATGTTCTTTTTGGGAAACTTACTTCAGGGAGACAGAGCTGTATGGACCCTATTATCAAAATTTACAATTTTCCACTTTTTAATGGTAACTTCCAAACACCTAAGTGGAACAAACATGTTTCTTTCAATAATTTAAAAATCTGCTCTATCGCTGATGAAAAGCTATATTCAGAGTTGTTTTAACATAGCTGGCCTATTTTTTTGAAATTATCAATTCATAACAATCAGCATTAAAATCTGCATACATTAGCTGTTTCAACTTTTAAATTACATTGAAAATAAGAAAACTATCACTGACTGAGATCAAATTAATTTTCAACAGATTTTGACAATTAAAAATTCTAATTTTTGCATATTTTTAACGTTGTTTACAGTGGTAAAAGCAGACTTTTAAAAATAGGCTACTTAAGAAGTTAAGAACTTTTAAATAGGTAAATATTTATTTTAAAATGGTCATTTTGAAACTGCTATAAGGAATTTGCTCGTCATTTTAAAAATCGATTTTTGTGCCAAATCGAGGGTAAGAGTGCTATAATTTAAATTTTTAACAACCCCCTCAAAAGGTGATCTAAGAACCAGGATCGCCCTCATTTCAGTGACTTTATTATTAGAATACATTTGAAAATGCATCAATAGACTATATAGTTTAGAAATAGCACACAAATTGGGGGGGGGCACTGAATTTTCAGAGCGTGATGGGGCTCAAAGTCTAGCCAAATAAAGCCCCGATTAAACGATGACCTATATATATGGAGCGTCAATAACTCTGCACCCGTAACGGATGCAACGCCCGGACACTACTATAGTTAAATTTGAAATATCCTGGTGCTGTCTGGCGGACGGATAATGAATTACTCCGGGACAGTTTACGATGTGTAAATTGCAACGATAGCTGTGCCGTCAGCACAATATAACGACTGCGACGATTTTGATAAAGTATCTGCACAGTTGAGTTAACTTTATTAATGTAGATTCGACCTGCAGATGTGATTTTTATATAAACTTATTAAAGAGAAAAACAATGAAAATACAAATTTATTTGTCGTTTTTAAACTCACAAAGGCGGGATGTTTCATTCTAACTGTAGCTTCGATATAAGCAATAGTAGGCCCTTATACGTCGAACTTGTGAAACGCTAGTTCGCAGGTTCGATAATTCTTGTAAGTAGGCTACTACACAGTACACCAGTATTAAATAGCTATTACATTTCCTGTTCTAAATAAAACATGAATTACATTGTCATCTTTGAATAAATATTTTATTTAAAAATTTGTACTGTCATTTTTTTTTTAATTTAAAAAAACTTATAGCCAATAAGCTGAACAATAAACTTGTTACGGCCAACAATGTAGCAACTGGTAATTTGACGAATTAATTAATTGTATTTTTGTTATTAATTATCTTTTATCCTACATTAAATTTGCAAATGCCATTTTTATAAATTCAAATCGGATAAACATTACGGCATTTTTATAAGGTAAAAATTAGTAGATATTTGCGCAAAATTTTTTTTTAAAATTATTAAACAATTTTTTTTTTTTTTTATTAGCTGAAGAAAAAAGTATGCTTTATTTTGTTTCGTGAACCTCGTTTACAGTTTTGAAAATTCACAAATGTTGGCTGTTTGAAGAATATATTTGTAAGCTACTATTACGCCAAACAAGGCCGACAGAATATAATATTTTCGCTTAAAGGTTACTGCGAGATCGACGTAACGAAAAAGGATTACTTATCTTGAGTTAGAATGAGCCTTTATGATCTCTTATTTGTTAACTTTTCTAGACCTCTATTGTCAACGGTTTTAGGACATTTTCAGCCAAAAACAAAATATTACTTTCCATTCATGTTGTATTATTATTAGACTACAATGTTTGTTTACCTGATAATATCAAACGACCAGGAAACATGCCCTACTAATTAGAGCGGATGTAAGCTTGGAACATGTAATTTCGTAGTATAAACACTGTCAAACTGTGTCCTTGCCATTTAGCCTGCCTTTCTCCCTAATTTCCTTGAATCAATGATTATTTTTTGATTGTTTACAATTTTTAAAACAAAGGCTTATAAGCTAAGGCTACAGGGATTTTGCAGGGCTACAGGGATTTTGCAGGGCCTAATGTAGGCCAATAACAATCAAATAATTCATCATGTGTAGGCCTATCCACTCCTTTTTTTATAAAAGATTAAAGAGCATTTTATAAAATTAATAGGACTACTATGATTTCTTTAGGCTATAACATAAAGAACTTGGCAAAACTTCCAAATTGATGTAGCAGTTAAGGCCCCTACTAAAATATTGATCAGGGGTCACAGGTTGAATTCATTGGCGGAAATAACAGCCCTACTTCTAAAGATTTAACTGCTATTTTTCAGGCAAATTTGGGGAAAAATAAATATTAAAAATTCTTTGGTGTAGGCCCTAAACCCCCCGTCTATTCTAGACAAGAGGAATATTACTGCTGAAGAAAAATTTACTACTGTGTAACTTAACAGCCTAGTTATTTTTTAAATATTTTTTTAAAATATAGCCTAATCCATCCCTACACTTTACCTGTTTTTACTTGTAAGGGTGATGCTGTAAATTACAACTAACCCATAGTCAGTTTTTTGTCCATGGGGCAAATTGGACAGCTTGCTCTTTAGGTCTATTCTGACCTTTTTTGTCCTAACTGAAACCTTTTTTTTTACTCTTGGACAAAAAATTGAAAGGAAAAGAGAAAGTAGCAACCTTAAAAGTAGTAAACCTTTTAAAATCACCCCAAGACTAGCCTTGCACTTCACAGTTTGGGTTGGGGTCAGTAAGGGTTTGGGAGTCTGAAGGTACTGAGTGGAACTTGTGAAGTCTTGGTGTTGTGTTGGTGTACTGTATTGTGTGAAAGGTTTAGTGTTTTACCAGAAGGTACAGAGAGTGAAAACGTATCAATTCATTACTAACTTTTACAACAAGCAAATTTCTATGCAGTCAAACTAATTTTGCTGTATCCTCCGCCTAGGTCTACAAATTCTGACATTTTATTAAAATCCTACTGACTTGTAGAGTTCAAGGACACGGTTTGCAAATAATCTTGATTAGAGAGAGGGCCTAAAGAGTAAATAGTAGGTTGCCATTATTAAAATATATACTCTAGTACATAATATTAGCTAGCGATCTTATTAATAGAAATATAAAATTAGGCCTACATACAAATCACATTAGGCCATTAAGTACTACAATTTTTATAACAATAAATAAATATGATTCAAAAGAATATTATAAACTAATAGTAGACTGTTGGATTAGTTTTGCTGGACTGTTTCATGAATGTAAAATTATGTTCACTATATTTTATTTTTTGTGAACGGTTCAAAACGAAAAAGTAAATTATTATTTAATAGCTCAAGTTGACCTCTGTAAATAACATTTCATGATTACTGTATATTAAAATAAATACATTTCAAATATGATATTTATAAACGGTAAAACAAATTCAATTTTGACACAAATAATTCATAAATTTAATTACAAAACGCAAATATTGTGGATAGTAAGGCCGCCATTGTAATTCTGGCGGGGGAACTCTCTGATTCGTTGCCAGCCGAGTCTACTCCGATCCCCGGGCAGCCATTTCATGCGGCCGCCGACATTTTAAAAGCGTTTACATTATTTCAGAAGAAGTTGTTTTTAAAGTTTAACTTACATAGGACTACTTCTATAAACTATTACATATAAAATAAACTATATTTATTTTTACATGCTGTCGTATGTTAGTGTTTCGTAAGCCTACTTAAGTGCGATTATTAATTTTTTAGGCTACGGAATTACAATCCTCCTTTATAACTTGCAACTTATTAAGTTCAAGTTTATTAATTTAATTTTATTAATTTAAGTTCTAAAAATCTTGTTAGTTTTAGTACATTTTCAATAAATTTCATCGTCTATAAGACTTGTCTGAAATTTATGAAAGGCTACAAAACTTAGGCGTATAAAATCTATCTAATACTGAATCCATTGTTTATTGTGAAAACTATACATAAATAAGTCACAGGCTCTACAACTAATTTACAGATTTGAAAATAAAACAACAGCTGTTTCCTAACTTTATAGGAAACATTTATCAATGTTTATTTTGATCGTTTATATTTTTTTGTTAAATCCATAATATTTAGGCCTAATTCACGAAACTTTTTTTTAATAAGAAAAATCTATGAAAAGCTACTAGGGATCTAAATATTTATAATAGGCTAGAGTTAAAAGTTTTAGGTTGCAGTCAATTCTTTTTTTTATTATAGGCCTATCAAAACGTTTGGTATTACGTTGAAGTTTTGATCTCTTCACCTATTTTAATTAACTAAATATCACAGACAGCCCAACCTCTATTAGTCAGAAACTACAATGCAGCCTTTACTTCCCTTGGGGTGAGGGGTGGATGAAATGTCACTTTGTCTGCAAGAACTGCAGCGGAACCGTGAAACCAAAATGCGCTATATCACCTTAGAACAATGCCCGTGCCAGTCTTGACCTATAAAGGCCACCAGACAAAGGCTAACAACATAAAATTAAATTTATCCACTTTACTGTTGCTACGGTTTATTTAACTGAAAATACAGTAACTCGTGATAAATGTTTTGAAAGCAGTTGCAGACTTTAAAAAATAGGCTATGCTGTCAAACAGTGAGTATTGGGCATGATAGCCTTATTCTTTCATAGCCTATAGCCTGTAAAAATTAACGTAAATGTTCAAATAAATAATAATAAGAATGTCCCATCAGTAATTGAAATGTTAAAACCGTATTAGGCATTTAGGAACTGGTGTAGAGACTCCCTCTACAGTTTAGAATAAATTTCCTAACATAGGCTAGCCTACCCAAAACAATTTCATTGAAGTGTGTTATTAAAGTTTATTTAAATTATTGCTAAATTAATAGCCGAAGTGAACATTTTGTTAACGATCATCTAAGCTTAAAAAAATAATCCGGCTTTGCTTTTTAGGGCCTATGTTTGAGCATTTTAAATAGGCCCTAATGGTAAACCAAAAAATAATAGTAACAGAGTGTGGCTACGTAATTTATTCTACAAATTGTAGGGTTAACCTACAAAAATTTATTTTTCTTTATTTTTTAGCCTAGGGTCTATATTGTGTTATTAAGCTATAATAATTATTACAGTAAGTTTTTATAGTTCTGTGATTTGTGTTGCTTAATTTGTAATTTAGACCTATAGTAGATTGTTAAAAATGTTTAGACTATTAGACTAATTAATGTAGGCCTGCAAAAGGCTTACTCTTATTTCATTTATATTTTTTGTGCATTTAGGCCTACTAAGAACTCTGGTATGTACAAATTCTTTCATTTTAAATATGAATTAAAGTCAAGGATCTTTAGAAGCCTTTAGGTGGTTCTTGGATTATAGGCCTACTTGTTATTAACATCCAAACAACTACTACTGACCCTGTACATTTTAATTTCCGTAGGTTTTAAAATTTCATTCCTATTTACCAAATAAAAAAAATTAATGGGGATGATAAAAATTTAACTTGGTAAACGAGCATTAAGAATAGGCCAACTTTTAAAATAAACGATAAAAAATAAGGAGTCTATAGTGAAAAGCATCACCTTTTGCATATTTCTTTCCCCAATAATATTATTCCTCCCCAAAATAATAATAAATAGACCAGGGTTACACGGTATTAATAGAAATGTAAAAACAAAAAGCAAAAAAATATATATTCTAGGCTTGTTTACCCAAATAACTATAGGCAAACTTTTCCAAAAATTTCCAACATAGGCAACAATGTAAGTTTCATGAAGTTAATTTAAAAAATGGATGGCTGCTTAAATATCACTAGGACGATCCCATAAAATATCGATTTGCCCAAATGATGACATTCGATAGGTGGGTGAAATTTCTCAGTCTGGTGGCTTCCAGGAGAAATAAAGGGGTAGAGGGTGGGTTTGGCGCCGTTTCAACTCTGTGTGACGTCACTTCCTGTACCGCAGTGCCGCCTAGCGGAACCCCGATGCAACAATGCACGGACAGACGGACTAACAATTAACAGGTCCTGACCTACCCTACTGTTCCGTGCACAAAAACAAACCCCTTCGATTATATCACCCTTTCATCTCATGTTTATGAAGCCGTGTGCCTTCAATTTCGCCAGGCTTCCCCAACCCCTATTTTCAGTGTCCGTCGAATTTACGGTGTCTGCAAAAATAATTCACTATTATCTTCCAGCGTAAATCTGGGATGGATCGCGCTAACAATTATCCGAGGAGGTGAGAAATTCCGACCGTAACGAGGGTCGATAATGCATTTTACAATGGCGGTGTGAGTTATATTATTGCAAGGGTGGAACTATTTTTAAGAAATGCAATTAAACTTTGTTGTATAAAACTAAATGGAATATGCATAAATTTTCTTTATAACCTTAAACGTTGCGCAATAGATTCAGTGTATTATGATTTAGCTGAGGCTATTTAGCCCAAGGGTTGTTTACGGACTGTATTTTTGTATAATTTAATTATAAAAAAAACTATTATATAAACTTAATACCTACTTTTTGATTATTGTCCTTATGTCTAGACATTTTTCCAGGTTAAAATTTTTACTTACAAAAAAGCAAAAATAAAGTATATGAACGATTTCGCACAAGTTTAATTTATTCTATACCAAAAAAATTAAATTTGTGGAGAGTCAAAAGTAAACGACAAATGGCCACTGTTTTAACTTTTTTCAGATTTAAATAAGAACTGTATTTTCAAATTCAATTCTCGGTTGATCTACTAGAGTTAGGAATGAAGCCTAGGCCACTTAATTGTTACAAATTATAGTAAGTTCCAAAAATATTCCAGTTTTTTTAAATTTCTGGTGTAAATTTTTTTACTCTGCGCCTGACACTTTTAGAAATGAAGTCGTACTTATCGTCAGCTCTTGAAAAAACTGTCAAACTATGACTCATCCATTAGTGAAATAGGCCTGTATGAAATAAATTTAGGCTGTAAGTGCTACTCTCATGCATTTGTGGCTCAATGTATCATTTGTTATGAAACTAGGGAAGTGAGTTCAGATCAGTTACTAATTTTAACATCTTTACATGTTTATATGTTTTCAAATTACTTATAAACAAGTTCAACAATAAATATTTAAATTATAATAAACGCCGTTATATTGCAGCGTTTATAGTGTTGTTCAGGGCGTTTACAGATAAATATTTCTTGTACATTGTATATAAATGAACTCATTAAGAAATATTAAAATTATTAATAAACGCTGTTTAAGCCTACACTACATGAGTTATACTCAATTATTATAGCATTTAACAGTTGCATATATTGTATGTACAAGATTGTCTTTCATATTTGCATTTGATGTAGATGAGTGTCCACTTGCTTTAATATTAGTTGTGTAAAATTTACGTTAAGCAATAAGATTATCAGTAATATAGGCCTAATTTAAGTTTTAATTTCTGTTTACTATCCCCCCCCCGATTGCCACATCTTTTTTTTTATTAGTCTATAAGTAAGTAGAATTACATACTGCTTTGTGTGTCTTATGTAATAAAAATTGTTTTCTTTTTCTAGAAAAACAGGCTATAGGCCTATAGGCATACTAAAGTACCCTAATTAATTAGTACCTAATTTAGGCCTACTAAAGGTTTAATACAATAGGGAATCCTATATGTAAACATTTTTAGAAACAGTGTCCTTCCGCATGGTTTTTTTGAGCTATTGCTATGGTTGCATTTGAAACCAATTTGAGCCGTAAGAATTTAGGCTAACTTATTAGCTATCTATCATGGGCCTATCTCTGCCTAAATTTTATTTAACGTTACTGCTAAAGTGTGTAATGAACAAAATACAAACTGCTTTAAGCTCTTAGAAGCATGTTTGTCTAAAATAATATTTGTTAGCAAAATAAATTAAATAAAATTATAACATTAAAATTAATTATTAGAAGTAAACACATGAAAATGTTGAAAATATAAAAATACAGTAAAGATACTTTGTTCTACAAAATAATACAAAGATAGTTCGTAATTAGCACAAACCGGTGCGCAACAGATACTGCAATATTAATTTAATTATAGATTAGGATAGAAATGGGGGGGGGAGGCGCCGAAGCTGATTCGGTGGAATAGCGGTCGGTTTGCTGCAACTATGACCTACCAGTTAGCCTACTATTTTTTTTTTAACGTCCGACTATTGTGCACACTTGGGCTAATGCAGACGATGGGATGAAAATGTAGCGTATGAAAATGCCAAGTCCTGGCCGGGATTCGAACCCGGGTCCTCGGGGTGAAAGCCCAGTACGCTATCAAATAGGCCACCGAGGCGGCTAGCATAGTAGTTAGGGCCTGCTATTGTTCATACGTTAAATCTTTTTTAGTCTAACTGGCGTAGAGTATATAGGCCTAAAGACGTTAAAAAAGTAATAGGCCAATAATAGGCTTGTTAAAACAACAATAAGCCTAAGGTTGTAATTAAAAAACCTGTTAGGCCTACTTAAAATATTTTATTTTGTAACATAGTAGGTTATTACCAACATTCATTTGATTAAAGATTATAGGCGTCTTTGTCTACTGTGACCTATCGTACTTTAGTTCTACTGCTTTAAATTTCGGAGTCTCAGGAATACACAAGGTTACATTATGTGAATGTAAAATAAAATTATCTTATCCACTTTTTTATATAGACCTATTACAGGTATAGGCCCAAACCTACAAAAAAAATAGGAGTCTAGGATATTTTCTTCAAGATTCTATAAAATTCTGTTCCGTTGCTTATTCTGGATGTAACATATTCGTGCTCAAACACACCGATAAAGACGTGCCCAGTATTTGCGTGACATTCGCGTCTCAGCAGGCTTGCTCTTATCTGTCACAAAGTCCTCATCGTCCTTCGTGTCCTGTCCTTAACGCGGGCTACATCTCGAGGTTGGGAACGGTCCAGAGGACACCATCTATCATGTTGGCAATCTTTCATTTCTGCCAACCTTAACACACGATTCGCACATTTCCTAATGAGCTTGTTTAAATAAGTAGGCTATCCTGTGTCCACAAAACACGCCCTTAGGTTAGGGCTGCTCGAGTTGCAGCCTAGAATGTCTGATTAAAATTTGTTTGCATGTCATTTTTTTAATAAACAGGCTTGGTCTATGATTTATTCGATGTAAATAAACATTTTCTTAAAAATTAGCAAGTTATAAGCATATTATTTTCTAAACAGCAAAAGAAAGGTTAAAAAATAGGCCAATAAAATATAGGTGGGAAATACCATTGGTTATTTTTGTCAAGAATAGGCCTGCACAAAGCTTATGTATAAGATAAACCAAAATTAATAGCCTAACTAAACTACAGATTGTGAAGAAAATACAAGTGCTTCACTTGACCTTTTACAGCTTTTAAACTGGGTCTATCGGTAATCTTCACGTTTATTTGGAACAGAAAATGTTTATAAGTCAACGGCTTTCATTAAAAGTCGAACCTATGTTTTGCAAATGCCTACTTACAAGCCTGTTTTTTTAATCTAAACCATTTGATGACAATAAACTATTAACATTTTTATAATATCTAGACCCGCTATTTGGATTTTAAAATTTTTCTATGATTTGTTTCTGTTAATACTAGTTTATGTTACAGAGTACTTATTAGACCTACTTATACAATAAAACTTTAAGGTATTTTATTTTTCCAAACGTTTTCCTCTTTTTTAAAAAACTTCTTCAATGGATTAAATTTTCGGTTCATAAAAAAATTGTTTGAACTGTTTAAAAAATTGTTTAAATTGTTTAAATAAAAATTGTTTGGGTTTTATTTGTTATGTTTGACTGATAGGAAATGAAACGTGAAAGTTTATAAAGTCAAGTGGTCTATGTTTTCTTGACAATAAATGGAAAATAATTTCATTTATTTTTCAACAAATAATGGAAAAAACTATTTTGATTCTAAATAGTACCTAAACTTCACTTACTGCAAACATTTAAAATTTTTACTTCAATGAATTTTAAGAAAAGTCACTATAGAAGGTAACTCTGTAAATTGGGGGCTTGAGGGGTATAGAGGTGGAGATATGTTGAGGGGGTGGGAGATAGATCAATAAAGCAGAGCAACACAAAGAACCCCCTCCTGCCCACTACCCCTACAGACTACCCTGCAGACAAGATGAATGGCCACAACCTCCTATCCCCCTACCCCTACCCTCAGCCCTGGAGTACGCAGGAAATGCATCTCCACCTAGCCTACTTTACAAATTTTTACTAGGTATTTAAATTTCTGCACTTCTATGTGAAATACTTTCAAACAATATAAAAATTTTTTTTTTTACTTCTTCAGCTTAAATAAAAATAGGCTGAATAAATAAAAAGCTTAAATAGAAAAAGTACCTTACGCAAGTAAAACAGACTAATTACTGACAAACATAATACAGCTTTAAAAAAACTGTCTTAAGCTTAAGATTTTGCTTATAATTTTACTTAGTTGTAGGCCTAATTGTGATTACCTTTAATCAACAATTATATTCAAAACAAAACAATGTTTGCTACTGTTAATGAGTGACATTAATTTTATTTAATAATTATCCAGCCCGAATAACAGTTTTAAACATTTTTTCTGCCTTTTTTTCCTTCTAGGCTATAGCCTAAGCCCACATTCTCCATTTTTAAAGTCTAAATTCTACATTTATTTTAAAGTAAATCTCTGCCTGACATACAACAATAATTGTTCAAAAATGTATTAGTTAATAAAACTATTCTAGTATTTTGTACTAAATGTTTGTAAAGTAAGGTCTACACTAATCATTTCTAATTAAAGACTATAGGTCAAATTGCCCATCTTCCAATGTAGCGTCTATATTCGCTATTTATAACTGGCGAGTGCGCTGGAGGCTCAGCTTTTAGCCCGCGTATTTTCGCAGCAAATAAAATAGGACATTGTAATTTCATGGTTAAAGTCAATTCTAAACCGCGCGGCAAATGGGTCTACTATTAATCAGAATTAGTAAGGTATTTTATAATTTAAGTGATTTCAACGTGTGTTAAAAGTAGTAGTTTTCTGGTACCTTTGCGTATTTTGACGTTGGAAGCTCTTTGTTTAAATTGTAAATTGTATTTTTTTTAGATTAAACGGTATCATATAGCCTACCTAATTATTTTCAAAGAAGAACATTTTTATTGGATTTCTTCATAAATGTAAAATGTGTTTTTTTTTATCAGAGTTTTTATGGATATCAAGGCACAACGTTAATATCAGCCTATTGAACTAGTTTCCTAACTTAGGCTATAGCAGGCCTCTAATATTTCAACCTATAGCTCATTCTAAAAATCTGATTTACTGCCAATCCATTACAACACAGTCGTATTTAAATAATGAAAATATAGGTCAGTTCCTGTTACCTATGAAATTAGGTCTTTATATTAAAAAAACGAAATAGATTTAAATAGGCCTGAAAAATACGAGAACGGCTTTTGTTGTGAAGAAATTCCTTATGAAATAATGCTTGGTAACTCCCATCACAAAAGTATGCGTGCCCTAAATTTGGATAAATGTTTTACAAAAATAATTTTATAATTTTAGTACGTCTATAGGCCTACTATATTTTTAATACGTTTTATGGTTAGTGAATTAATGAATATGCCTACTAACAAATCAAAAATGTTACGTCTTAAGGTAAATAAAGGTGTTTGATTTAAAATCAATAAATTTTCGTAACTTAATTTAGGGTACTAAACATACGAAAAGGCATAGGTACTTATAAAACATTTATAAACCCTTTTATTTATCCTCGTGACAGCCGGAAGGTGGACCTCCCGTTGAAAACCCAAACACTCGTATTTCTAACATAGAGAGAGAAAGGAAAGAGGATTATGTGGGAATGAGAGAAAGTGGGAGGTGAATGCAAATGTTTTGTAGCTATGGTAACCCACGAAAACGTGGTCTAAGAAAATGTCCAACTTTAGGGCTGATGGGAAACTAATGTCCTCTGGAATCCTTTCCTAAATTTGTATTTAATCAGATTAGTCTTGTGTTCTGTGAGCCTCATTAGTCAATTTGGAATTTATCGGGTTTTATTTACCGCATCAAAATTCAGTTATGTAGGAAAACTGGTATTCTTTCACAAAATTCAGTTTACTGATCTACTGAGGACAGTTGGGCCTACTGTTTATTCAGAAATTTGCAATCATTTCTTTCAGTGAAGGCCTATGTGGAAAACAATTCACATTTTTAGAGTGTATAGGCTATAAAGTGTAAAGGCTTAATTTGTGCATTCATAGTTTTAATTAAGTACAAGAGTCATCTATACTCTCGAAACGTTCCTATACTGTTTCCATAGCAACAGAATACTGAATACTATTAGGCTATATATTTGATATATTTACATACAAAAAATGTTAGTACTAATACTAGGTCACTAAAAATTTAAATTCCTACTTTTAAAATCTTCTACAACCAAAATACAACTTCATTATAGTTAGGCCTTTGTTAATTTTACAATAGGATCTAATTGCAAGTAATACTGTATCAATCAATTATTAGTCTAAATGTAGGTCTACAAGGTGGCAATCTAAGTAGTAGACATAGGGAATCCCATGTTCAGTTTCTCATTATCTAAATGATTTCTATTACTAAAGATACAAAGCTCAAATTTCATGTGTTAATACTACCCACATACTTGTAGAATTTTATAAATTGAAGAAGCAGTTTTCACATTATTAGATTAGCTGTTTCAAATAATTAGATTAAAAAAAAGTTAATGAACACCTTTTCTTACCTTAATTTAAGTCTCCAATTAAACAATAAAGATAAACAATAGAGTAGGTTTGTTACTTAATTAGATACTCTTATTACATTATTTTATTTGGAAACTTAAATTGCCGTTAGAAAAAATGTTGATTATCTTTTATGTGATTTTTTATCTTTTAAGGATTTGAACTAAAAAGCCATGTAAGAAAAATTGTTCGTAAATTCAATTTAGGAAATTCTGCAAGTATGATGATAGTATGAACCACTTAAATTCAGTTTTGTAGCCTTAACAAGACAGTTATTAACGGAGCGAAAAAATGAACATGGAGTTCCTTATAATAAACAATCACCCTGTATTTCACATTCCTAAATGCAATGTCATACTTTAATCCATGGCATTAAAGTCTCTGTGATTCGTAACAATTCAATCATAAGGCCTACAAGTGGAAAGAAACATTTGATCGTAAATCGTGTAACAGAGCACCGATCTTCTAATGAATGTACTATAGTGGACAGTGATGCTATCTGCATATACAGTCCATATATTATAAGTTTGTATACAATGGGTGTTTAATCTCCGAACTCCCTTCCACATAAGTCTTCTCAAGTTCTCGCGAATGACCCGAGAAATGCTGTTCGGCTAGTTATACAAGCAATATTTTTGTTGTTTTCGAACATATATTTTAAAGGTTCCACGACACCGGAATACTTACGTTTTGGGGGAAACTCGTTCTTTTGAGTTTTAGGAGTGAAACAAAACGAGCCAGTTACTAGTGGCGGATTTGTTTTTGGCTAGACCTTTTGTTTTGGCCGACGTGGACTTATCTTATTCGATTGGAATTTAGTTGGATTTATCGTTTTTTCTGAATAGAGCAAAACTAATCGCTTATAGAAACGGATTCTGACTTATGTAATATAAAAACGAAAATAATGATACCAAATAACCTGTTTTACAAATAAACACGAAAAAAGTTATGTTAATTAATCAAACATAAAAATCATGTATTGCATTTTCTCTTCCTTTTTTTGTACGATAATTTTTTTTCGAAAACATGACAAATTAACATAGCCTGTTATAACAACATAACCTGAAACTTATTACAGTCTACCACCTGTTCAATGAAATCAACTGATCTTTTAATATAGCCTAACTACCAAAGTTAAGTAAACAATTCATTTCATGTAGGTACGTAAATCGGTCAAATGTCTTCGTAGTTTCCGTATTGTAGTTAAAACCCGCAAGGTCCTCGATTCGATCCCGGGGGAAACAGTAATTTTTAATTATAATTAATTTATTGTGAGACTTGCGACGCGCAAAATATACTGTTATACATATCAATATAAACATGTTCTTCGCATCACGCGTCCCGCAAAATCCAACATTACAACTAGCCCTAAAATATGATACATAATAATAGCCTATTGCATAGGCCCTATTAATAACGTCATTCGGAAGATTTTTGTATCAAGTTAACTAAAACTTTTTCAATTTATCAATTTTTTTACAGCAAAAGTGAAAAATCCAAGGAAAAAAATGCCTAGGCCTGTGCTTGATTTAGACTTTGTTTGATATTACTCATTTCCTGTTTACTCTAGCCTAATGGCGTTACACTAAGCGTTTTACGAAAACAGTTTTTACCAATGCAAAAGTAGTGGGGCTCGCATAAAGTTTTAACTTTCAGGAAAAAACAGCGTCTAATTCAATTTGCAATTTTTGTCCTGCTTAAAAACCGACCTCTGTTCTACCCACCTTTTCGTCTCTCCACACCTACACTGCAAAACCCAGACACAGTTCGCATTAAGCAAACGACTGTGACCGAAAAGCCTCAAGATTCTACTTTAATATAAGATTCCACAGATACTTGCTTCAGACAAAGTGGTAGGCCTATAATTAAAATCGTGAGTGGACATTAATAGACTAAGCTGAAACAAGGTTGTTGCCTTTCACATTTCTATAAATCTCTTTGGAAAGAAAACGTATGACAGTTGTGACATTGCCCAGTGTCATATCGGCAACGGTTATGACATGCTACCAAGCCCTGGTATTTTTAAATCTATTGTTCCCATATTGGAATGTGTTTTATTTGGTATTATAAAAGACTCTGGTCGATACGAATAAAAATGTAGGCCTACATTTACGACTTCAATAAAGTCTTCGTAAATTAATTCTGTATATTTTTTAAAACTGTATTTGTAACAAGTAAATTTTTCTTTCGTATGCCTATGCAAGCTTACAGTAACCTCAATGTAGCATCAGCCCTAAAAATTTACGTCTTTTCGTTAATGTCTCATTTTTGAGCAGAAACGTTTGTCATAAAAAGTATATGCTCTAACTGTATTTCATATTGGGGAAAATTTGCAAAGGCTTTTATTGTAAGACTACACTAAGCATTTATTAAAAATTAGCCTATATTATTAATTATATAGGCTAGACCTAATTTTGAGCCATAAATGCACTAGACCTACAGTAAACGAACATACCATTAATAAAAAAAATGATGAATGCCCATAATTCATGCCATTCATAAAAAATAGCCTGTTAATTAAGAATATTTTAATAAGTTGTAAAATATCCCTTTTTAATAGGCCTACAATGTAAAATAACTAAAACTGTGTACACAAATCAAACTTAGCCTCTTTATTTGAACTAATTTCCCCCAAATATATAGGCTAGACTTACCTTAAATAACCTATAAAATCTTATTTGAGAAGTCATAGATTAGGTTAATTAAAGACTTTTAATAATTTTATTAAGACTGGCCTAACATAATTTACTACAAAAAGCGTGTAAAATGTTTTAACATAGTGGATTAACTGTCTGTACGTGTAAACTCTTTCTGAAATAATTAAGTAACTATAAGAAATAAACGGATTTAATTAGTCTTTCAAAGAAATGTGCCTTAAATAGCTACTGAATGACATAACTTATACAAGAAACGTTTTTTAATTGATCAACAAATAACTAGATACTAGAAAAATGTTTAAAACACTGAAAGCAAATAGAGGCAGCCAAACCCAGGATAATGTTAAGTCAACACACGATATTCCAGCAGGAATTCCTTCCAAAACTGGACACATTCTTTCAAGACTCGTGTAGCCTAGACATGGCAACACACTTGTCGGGCAGATGACATCTTCCCGTCACACACAAACAATACAAAACAAAAAACCGCAACTCCCAGTCACACAGTTGTTACCCGCCAAAACAGACATCGGACCTTTGCCGTGATGTATTTATCTTGCAATGATTGACTACCGACTGACGGTTTCCTTTGTTCAATCACAAGCATGTTTTAGGTATTTCAGATATGTATTTAATTGTCGGGCAGTTGGTACGACTGCGTTGATTTCGATGGTTATTTTCTAAATTAGAAGTTTCGTTTAAAACCGGAAGACGTATTTTAATTTAACTAAGGTAACAGAACTGAATAATGGAAATACAAATCGCACTGTTTTCTACAAATTGCAAGATTAGGCTATAAACCCTATATTTTATAAAGTTTTAATTAAATCCACTGTGTGTTAATTATAACACACTTTTGAGCCTAAACAAACGAATTGGGACTATACGATGCTAGACTTTATAAACAATATTTAAGATACCACCGACAAAGTTTCCCTTTAGGCTATATTGGCATATCGTATCCAATCGCAGCCGACAATGCAATATTAGACGCAAACAAGTGACCAATTACCGCTGCCGTTTTAAGAAAGCCATATCCCACGAAGCCACCGCTCATGCAGTAAATCCTTAGCCCACCGCTTCCATTCGAATGTCTAAAAGTCGTGTCAGTCCAGCTAATTCCGTCTACAATGTGTCGCCTAACAGCGATTTTATTCAATTTGTTCTTAGCTTAGATCACGCTTTCCGCATGTGTGGCATGTCTAATTAGACATAAACTGTCTTGCTTCTGGTTTCTTACATCTTGAGAATAAATTACGTTTCTGTTGGGAATAACACTCTTTACAATGCAGATTGCAGGCTAGGTGTGTACCACATCGGCATGAATCTGTTAGGCCTATTGCTGAGCTTAAAAGTCCTGCAAAACAAATTTACAAAAAGTGAAAATATCATAACTTTCTTTTATCTTGCACTTTTTTCGTCTTATTTCACTATTAGCATTTAATTTTTTCAAAAAACCTGACTTCAAATTTATTTTCGCATTTTCAATGGAATTGGAAAATTAAAAATGCTAATTTATGCAAATTGTAATGCTGATTGACAATGGTCGATAATTTAATTGCTGCAATGTAGCCTAATTGATTTACTATGGTAAATTCAAATTGTTCGATTCAATTTGTTAGTTTTTAAGATTTGTTACGGCTACCAATTTGAAACAGTTGACCGATTTGGTTAGGTAACGAACTTGTATAAGCTATTATGAAAAAATATTTTTATAATTAAATGCCTATTAATATGACGCATTTTAACAAACAAAATATTAGCTAGGATCAGAATCGGTACTCAGTTTAATAAAGAATCCGGGTCTGGATTTTACAATGATACCCACTCCATGAAGATTTTCCAAAGGAAATTCTGTTAAATCAAATTGACCTTCTTTGAACTCAATAACAGTTTAAAAAAATCCAACAATAAAAAAATATTCCATAACTACAGTTTTCACCAAAAAAAAAAAAAAAAAAAAAACAAAGAAAATGTAAATAAAATTGTCACATGAAGTCTTTGTATAGGCTAGTCTGTTTCACTGATAAAGTCAAATTTACTGTTCTCTCCGTTTCTATCTCTTTTCCCCTTCTCCCAGTCAGTTCTTATTTACACCGCCTCCCCGCTTTCCTACATCAAGTAAGGAATGGAACTTTATTTTCAGATAAAAGAAACATTATATAGACTTTTGTTCGTGAATCAAGACAAATGTAAGTTTTGATCGTGGATTGTTCCGCATGGATGGTTAAATAGTTTGTGCTTTTTTTTATTAAAACATTTATTATAGTAAGGGGACGTTTAATTAATATAAATTAGTTTGGACTCTAGGAACGGAAGTATAAAAACAAGATTGGGAAGGGGACAGTTACATATAAACTACGTAAGTTACATACAGATTTATAGTTAGTCGGCCTACGAATAGTTCATGAAAATGTCTACTCTCACTTTGAACTGCGAACTATAATAAAAATAGTTTTAACAGATTTTGAGACCGTCAATAAATAGACTGTGCCTATGCCTAATGAAATTACTAACTGGACTGACAAAATTCAGTTCAACAATTTGTTAGATGTTTAATAAGACAAATAAAAATCAATGATCACTCATAAAGACCAACAATTAGTTTTATATACAGTAGACTATCTACTTTACGAATTATTTTCCAAGTAGACTAAGCCAAACCCTATTAGCCAATTGATACACGTAGGTATCATACATAACATTTTACACAAAATAATGCTATTTTACACAAAAACATGCTACACAAAATAAAGGGATCAGCATACCCATTGTAAAGGGGTAGGCTACAACAATCACACAGAGAAAGAATATTATGTGATGTCTACTTTTAGAGTTTTAAAATGATGATTTACTATTCTATTTTGGCATTAGAAAATGAAACGATAAAAACATCATTAGTTAAGGATTGTAAAATATTTTACCACAAACGAAGAATTTTTGGTTATCTACACAAAAAAAGATAAAACAATTCATGTGTTATGAAATAAATATTATTGAAGCCGTATCACATAATTACAGCTACTTAATACTGAAACATTTTACAACATTCGAAAAGTGGGCTAAACACATTTAAAAATAGGCCTACTTTATCCAGACTAACGTAGAAAATTAGTTTCTGGAAAAAACTTACTATAGGCTACATAATAAATTATTTTTAAAATCAGAAACTCAACAAAATTTCTTCAAGTTTTATTATTGGACCAATTGTTAAAAAAGACTGACATTAATTAACGAAATTCGCGCCATCTTCTAGAATACTCAGTTTCCATTGGTCCCAAGAAAATCCCCACTACTGCAGTTCACGCATGCGCAGAACACTGTTTTGAAAACACTGGGAGAAATGTGCAATGGACTACAGCTACTTCGTATTAATTTCACCTGCATCAAAACTGTTGTGATGAAAATATATTGTAAACAACAATTTAAAATGAGATTTGTGTTTTATTAAATACCTATACACCTTTTATTTTCATTAAAATAGATTCAGAATGGAGTTTAATGGAAAAACTTCCGACCAATCATAAAATAGCAATGGCTGAACGACTGTGAGTCTTCATTTGTTTTGGAGGGAAGCAATAGAATAAGAAAATGGAGTCATATAATGTTATGGTAATATTTTACAAGGTAAAATATCACTTTTTATAAAATGTTTTCATGATTAATTATAGGAAAAAAGAACGAAAATAGAAAGAACAAAATGTCTAAGAGAAAACAGACTTATTTTAGCTCTAAAAACCATCAGACTACTTTCTGAAGTATGATATTTCTAAAATGTAGAAACAGACTGACTACATTTGGAAAAAGCTATAAAGGCTGTACACGCAGAAAAATATGAAATCAGTTCTAAAACGAAAGGAAGCCTTGAAAATGTGAGCTAATTGTGAAAAAAAACCTAGCTACTTTCATATTAGGCCTAGCCTATGAAACATAATAAGGAATATGTAGACAGGAATAACGTCCTTATTGCAGTTAAATATGTTATTTGAAGAAACAGTCAAAATTCAGGTACAGGCCTGTGTTTTGATTCACTAAGTATACGATAACTGACTGCATTAAGAGTACCTTGAGAAAATACATTGTAAAATACAATTTTTCTAGCTGAATAAATTTGCTTGGTGAAAAATGAAAAACAAAATTCACCAACAAGTAAGCAAACTCAAAATATTTGATCGTAATATAAACTAAGGCCTATTGGTAATGATTAAAAAAAAGATATCAGATTAATAGATTGGAAAGGATAACATTGTTGATTTAATATACAGGCACGTTATGACCTACATCAAGTAATTCAGTAATGGATCTTACACTAAGAATGCCGTTGTAGGCAATTATTGCATTGATACTAAAGACGCCTGAAATAAGGGAAAGAAAAATGATCATGGTAAAAAATAAAAGTAGCCTATAAGTAGCACTTGAAAGTAGACTAGGGAAACTATGGCAGTTTCACAGGTTTACTGGTTTTCCAAGACTAAAATAAATTAATAAGGGCTTAAACACAATCAAAAATGAAAAAAATATGAAGTGGGTATAGTTTTGATTCGGAATTTTTTGAATATAGCATAAAGAAGATAACAAGGACTTTGAAGACAAATAGAAAATGAGAAATAGGTCATAACTTAGGGCCTATTTAATTTAAGTTAGGAAATAACTTAAATAGCCTAAGGCCAACTAATTTTGAGAAGCAGGATATGGAATGAATATTCCTTATTATTTAAAACATAAATATTTGGTAAGATACGTGGCTGATGTAGATATTGGACACATTCTCCCAGATCGTCATTTTATTATCAACCAACCTCTGATTCAGTATTCTTTCCCTTATTTGGATAACCTGATTCAAAATTCTGCCAACGAACAAATACCACAACAGCTAGGCCTAATTGTCGAACTGTAAATACACGCTTCTTCGTCTCAAAGTTTCTTCTATAAATTGTTTTGAGTAATCGTTCTATTATATTGGATTATTCTCCATTTTTTTGCTGGATATTATTCGTCTCCCCCTCCCCACTAACGGCAACTCATGTTAAGATACTGCATTTAAGTATATCGTTCCTTATATGGTGGACTCGTTTGGAAAATAAATTGAATTGTTTGAGAAGCAATACGAATGCTATCGAAAAATTTGGGAGAAAATAACCTCCGTAACCTAACCATTACTGTTATGTGGTAAATAGTGTTATCAAAAAATTGTTTACGTTTTTTCTCGCAAAACGATTTATTTAATGACTATAAGTAATAATAAAAAAAGTATTTAAACAACAAAATTACTGAAAGACTGGAAAAAAAGGAAAACATTTTGTTATAAAATAGGCTACCTTATAACCTAACTTACTGCATGAGGTTAGATTAGGACATAGAAAACATCATTAGGTCAGTCATTTTGGCAAATAGAGCACATGTTCAGATAGACGAGTCCGAGTAAAACGTCATAGGCCTATACGCCTGTGGAAGCTATTTTCATGGCAATCGTTCGTCGTTTATACCATGGCCAGTTCAAACCGGTATGTAAACGGAATACCCCTAATAGTGACACTAGCGTATCCGATGATGTCTTTTAAGGTAAATGTTTTTTTCCGACATTTGTAATAGTCTAAACTATGTTTAAATGAACCACAAACAGTATAGGTCTATTTCAATATAACGTATGTTGAAGCTAAGGGGGAATATTGAATTTCTGTTAATTTTAAAATAATGAACTAAATTTTTAAGCAACCAACAGAAAAACCTGCCCCACTGCTTAGCACAGCAGTGTTTAGTACTGTGTACTATCAAAATATGAATAGGCTATAAATATGGCATCACTAAAATATCAGGAGTTTATTGCCTTTCTTATGCTATAACAGCTCATATGCTTTAAAAACAATTATAAAAGTAATACACGAAAAAATCTAAAAAGTTTTACAGTTCACAAAAAAGTTTGTAAAGCATTTTTATAACAACTAGCGCTTTTCACAAAATAAAATTATATTAGGCCTGTGTAGGATAGACATAACCTAAATTACAGTTTCTTATGATTTATTTAGTTACCTACATAGGTAGATCTATAAATGGTGTGATTAAAATATTAAAAACAGATGAACAATTATAAAGTAAAAGTTGAAATTTTACATATAGGTATATACTAATCCCACAAGTCGATAGTTTGCTACAACTCTGACCTGTACGCAGGTTTGAGTTTAGTTACTACAGTTGGCTTTATCCATGCGTTACGTCGACAGGTAGTTTTCAGTAGTGAAACTGGTATAAAATGGAGAAGTTATAAAAACCCAGTAGCCTTTAGATCAAGCCAACTTTGGCTAATTTAATTATGTTTATTTTATTTTAACACTAACGAAATAAAGTAAAAATCATGAATCATCCCTTAAACTCAAAGTAATAATTACATATAAACGTAATAATTGAACAAAAGATTAAATGTAGCCTAACCGTTTTTCTTAGAGCGTATTAAGCTTAATACATAAGGATATATTTTACTTAAGCCTTAAACTTTATCTTTAAAGTCTCTATATCCTTTAAACGCATTTCAAAGGAATTTTATATTAGTTCTTATCGTTTAAAAGGCATCTCTTTCCATGGCCAAGAATCACTTCATTGCTGGACCAGTGCCGAAATCTCCAGACATCGTAAGTCACTGTGCACACATTATGCAGTCCATTAGAGCAGTGAGTTTAGTGTTATTTATTTTTCTAAACAGGACATTTTTCAAAATATATTTCTTTCTTAGGTTTTATAAAATTATTACAGGGAAATGAAATCAGTTAGTTTTTTTTTATTTTTGAAGATAATGTTAATACAAATAAATGTTTTTATTAAATTTTCAAAGTCAAAATGTTGATTCGTGAATGAAGCAGACCTAATTAAATGCGTAATTTAAAGTAATGTTAACTAAAAGTAAGATGCGGTAAAAAAAAGGTAAAACGTGTCGAAAAAAATTATTACGTTATAGAGTACATAAATAAGAACAAACTTTGGTTGAAGTGACTTCTTCAAAATAAAAAAATGTTCCTTGAAGAAAGGAATGTCTAATTAAACAATAAATTTGCTTCCATAAAGGAATATCTAATGTTTTTAAAGATATAAAAATTCTATTTCGAAGTTAATATTTTTGCTTCCTTTTTGAGAGAATTTGTGTTCAACCCTAACTAAATAATCAATTTGTATAATTAATCAGTGTAAACAGTTGCCTAGCTAAGTTGAGGCCTATGCATAAAACATTAACAGACGACAGCTATTAAAATACACTGTAAATCAGCTGCTTTGAAATAAATACCCTCCCAAGCACGCTTATTCCAGCAGTTTCAATTTCTAAAATCAACTTAATTTAAAATGCAAAACACACACTTGTAGCGAGTCGGAGAAGAGGTACCACGAAACTGTTGCCCGTCGAGTGCCATCGTACATCACATCCAGACAGGGACGTTACCACTCAACTCGCGTACTGCCCGTGAAGAATTCCGTTTCAAGGTAAAAGTCCAGTGTCACGTAGTTCACACGTTACGTATTATACTGAGAGATGCACGTATCATGGCGCCTGAATAGCTTCAAATAGTGTCTAACGCGATTTGTTTGTTATTCATTACGGAAAAGCAACAAAAATACTTAAGTTTAGAAAATTACTGATCTGTGGTCTCCTAAACCGATCCTCCACACTTGTTAATGTAGATATAATAACAATTACACATCTATGTTTGTTCTAACAACACACGTTATGCATGTGATGTGCTGCAATGCTGCAGACTCTTTCGTAATTTACCGAAATTGAAAATATTTTTGAAGTACTTATTAATTTATAAATCTAAAAAAAAAACAAAAACTGAAGTGTAAGAAAAATAAATATTAAATAATATTGAGTATTTGACTATTATTAGCAAAACTTTAAAAGTTTTGTAATCAATTTTAGATTTGGTAACTACAGCCATATGACCTTGACGAAAATGTTCCTGGCAATGTTTACTGTAGGATTTTTTTTATTATAGGCTTTGATTCCTCGTTACAAGCAAATGTAATAAATGTAACTACACGGATACCGTAACTGTTTTATCCTGAAAAACTATATATATATATATATATATATATATATGTGTGTGTGTGTGTGTGTGTGTGTGTGTGTGTGTGTGTGTGTGTGTGTGTGTGTGTGTGTGTGTGTGTGTGTGTGTGTGTGTGTGTGTGTGTGTGTGTGTGTTTTAAGATTACGTACTGTTTTTTTTGGAAACAGTTTTCGGAGTCTTTTTGCTGTTGTTGAACCTTAACGTTTTACCAGACTTAGAGTTGCAGGAATACCACCATTCCTGTTGCAGCTATCGAACACGGTACAGTGTACTAGACATTGGGATTTTTATGTCTAATAAATTAACATATTTACCCTGTTATTAAGTTTTGTGAACAATGCTTAACTTCACAGTTATTTACTCTCCAGGCATGTTTTTGCACAAAAATAACCGTTGAAATTTCGTTAGTCTGATGTGCTAGTAGTGTTTTTTTTATAGCTTGTATTTTAAAACTGAATTATTATCAAAAGTTAAGAACCGGCTGAGCTGTATCAAGCTCAGTGGTGGAGGTACAGTTCTTCATTGGTCTATTTAAATCTGGGCTTTGTGTGTTAAAAACATCATCCCATTTTCAAGAAATGGAAGGCAAAACAGATTCCTTATTCTACATAGGTCAGTAATAGTACAAAATTCTGTTTTATAAACAACTGTGTCGGACATGACTCATTAATGTGACCGTCCTTCACCTCCCTCCTTTACTCATCCACTCTCAAATACTTCGTAGGCTTATCAGCTCTGTTTACTTACTCTGTTATTCATTATTCGTGTGTGTCGATGTTATAAACGTTTTTATTTCTGAATTGTGATTAATTCGTTAAGTTTCTTTGTTTGATGTGTCGGTGGCATACAAGTGGTTATAAATAAAATCACCAATGTTCACAGTGTAGCCTTATTACATTCAATACATTTTATTAACCGCCAACATTTGTTTTAAATTTGTTGTACTTTAATTTACGAAAACGTGCCAAAACGACGCTATATTCGCATTAAGTCTCTTTATTTTTTTTAAGGTCAAAAGCACATTAAGGCTATTACCGCCTCCCTAAATGTAACTGTGAGTGTAAAGTGTTATTGTAAGTGTAAGTGTGTTAGACTCGGGTACCGCGAGGGACGTCTAAATACTCTCAATAGGTGCAGCTAGTCTGCACCCTCCTGTGGGGTTTAAGTCTCTAAAGCATTAAAGTATACTTAATGCTAACTTGTATTTTGAAAATGAAATACACTATTCTAAGATTGTTAAGTTCGACAACGCTTTTGCAGTACAATAATTTGGTGCTTAGGCCTAACCACTGTTGCTGGGCCAAGACGGAACCTTCAAGAATCTTTAATTATCAGTTGTTAATAATAAATTCAATAATCATTCAATATTTTCATTTGTGAAATATTTATACTAGCGATATCATTCCGATTATGTACATGTATGAATCATTCAATATTATTATACAAGCGGAATGAGCAGTAGCCTATATCATGACAAAATTAACAACTCTGTACAAAATCCAAATTAAGATTTAAAAAATTCCAGTTACATTCAGGACATTACAGGTAACAATCGCTCAAAAGAATTTTTTACTACGAAAACTCTCGAACCATGAAGTTCAACAATAGTAAAAAGACTATGAAAAACTGCTTGCTTTTTTAAAACACATTACTCTCAAAAACATTGCATTAAATTCTGTAAAACAAATTGCATACGTGTAATTGTTCTGAAAAATCAATATGTAATCACACTATATTATTTTTGGTTTGCTTGTATGCTCACAACGAATCAAAGTCAGGAGTCTATTATAAAAAATTCTATAGTTCTAAGACAGACGACCGAGCAACACTAAGCCAAACTAATGGTTTTGTTATTCGTATGAATTAACTAAAGGCACACACATTTTAAAAGTTGAAAAATATGACATTCATTCTGTGATTAAAAAACGAATTAAAGGCGTTAAACTAATGTATGTTTTTAAGAAATTAAAATAATAACGTAATTTAAACAAAATAATTGCAAATATAACAGAATAATGTTATATTTAAAAATAACAAGAAAAACAAACGACAAAGCGCAACTGCAAAAAATAGACTAATAAGCTAATTTAAGACGATATTTGTTCAGTTTTTAATATTCTTATATAAAATTATAACATATCCTAAGCCCAAATAAAATTTAGAAACAGTTTTGCACTTAAAATGGCTTACACAGGCTGTATGTTTAGTCAGTAAGTAAAAACACATATAAACAAACCTACAGTAGTTTAAAAATCAATAAACTATTAAAATTATAATAGTTTTTTCAATTTAAGCCATACATTACCAGATATTTTTTCCAAATCCTATTAGGCAATAATTATAATCTATAGAATTACAAGCAGATTATGTATAAACAAATAGTATAATTAATTAACAGCTATAAATAATAACTAACAATTAATTTGTATTGCATTTTTATAGCATAACGTTTTTTACAATATTTTCATATGTACCTATACTGTTAAGATATAATTATAATGAATGGTATACTACAACACTTCGTATCGCTGCCATTCCTGGTTATATCACTCAGAATCTTGGCTTTTCAATCTGGTCACTAACAACTTTGCAGCTGCGAGCGTAGCGAATACTACCCGCTACACTAAAATTGGTTGGGTCGAGACTATATTAATCAAAAGCATGCGAGCTTGAAAGCTAAATCGGGCAGATTTAGGCTTATTTCTTATAAATTATATTTTTATTTCAATATATTTTATTAACCGGCCAAACATTGTCCTTTTAAATTTGTTTGAAAGCTTTAAATTATGTTTAGCCTACTAAAGTGCTTTACAAACGTGGATAAAAAACAAACTTATTCGAAACTGGCGGTGTTGTATCCAATTTGGTTTCGGATCAATAGACCCCACAAGCACTGTTGGAGAGCTATAAATGACAAACTTTAGATTAATTGTAGAATTCCGGGGCCGGTAGCGGTGATTTATCGAAATTTAAACACGCCATGTTTGCGTTATCTGCGAAACATTTGTCATTTCTGTCAGTGAGGCTGATGTATATTAGGCTTTGTAGAGGATAGAAAATATAAAAAGTATTTCGGTATTTTAACGAAGGTATTTTATTCAACACACGTCAAACTATTTAGTGACTGAGCTGATGTACTTTTCTGACGAGTAAGAGGTGAAATATTTGTAGCTTCTATTTTTCAAGAGTATTATTTTTTTATTAGCCATACGTAGTTATAAAGATGCTCAAATGCAATATTAGTACTGATAATTTAAATTTTCCGTATAGAATAGTTTTCAGTGTAAAATAATATTTATTACAAGTAAAATTCAAAGTTCATTTCACATAGTTTTCTTAAATAAGTAAATATAGCAAAACTTCGGACGTTTCGTATACAGACTAAATAAAAACTACAGTGTGCGCGCGCGCGCGCGCGCACACACACACACACACACACACACAGTTTAAAATAGCAGAATCACAATTTCAATTAAACTACTTAGTTTTTAACACAGTATGGGTTAATGTAATTCGGTGTCCAATAAATCTGCATTAAATTAAAAATTACTTAGATTTATTTCTGGATTTATCTTGTCCTGAAGCCTAATTGGTCGGAGCTGGTTCATTAACCAATGCCTACTATATTTCAAAAGCGGACAGTTTTCTTGTCACGTAATCCTAGTATCATTTTCTAGGTCAATGATTAATGAAGGAACAGCTAAGGACCTATCCTAGCGCGTGGTCTCCAGAATACACGACCGCATTTTAACGCTATTCTAATGTAACTCTGTGACAAGATTTACGTGGGACGGTAGTATGTGCGACGTAAGAGGAATGGCTTGACTAGGGTGTGTTCCGGAGGGTGGGGGATGAATCCTTAGAGAAATTATGTACGACGAAGGTACAACTAAAGACGATACGAGCGAGCAACCCGTTTTGGGAGATATAACTCACCGTCGTACCCCTGCATGTGTGGAGGGGCGGAAGAAACAACGGTGAACTACCCTCCTTTTCTCTCTTCTGGAAAAAATTTGATACTCAACTGTGAAATCCCACAAGTGTTGTGCTGGGAGTCATAGATACTGGAAATGATGTTTTCTTTATCCGTAACGCTTGAACAAATCTGAACTTCCCTTGGCTAAGAGCAGGGGGATGTTTGTGGACAATGTGGTGGACAAGATTACATTCGTTTTTGTTATACAACGTTTGGACATCTATAGGGCCTATACAGTTTAAGCAATTCCATCTCATTATTAATTTTAGTAACATATTGTTTGTAATGAACTTTAATAGTTTCTTATATTTATTGTACTAAGAACCTATTGCAGTAAAAGAAACAATATTAATATAAAGTAGGGAAAATATAAATTTAAACAAAAAAGGCTAATTTACAACAAAATCTAAATATCATGGAAAATAAAATTTGTATAATATATTATTATCAGGCTTACTTACAAATCACTAAAATCTAGTGAAATTCTATAAAATGTATACAAATTTAAACCCTACTTTAGACTGCTTAAAATTAAATCTTTTAATACTAACCCAGCACACGAATTAGTAAGTCAATATTTTTTAACATAGCACATTTAAATTCGATACTTTATCACACCCTTTCGTATAGTAGTTTTCAATACTTTTTTCTTACCTAAAAACAGTCATTTTGTTTTATTTTGGTGCAAATCACTGTAAAGTCAGTATTAGTATCACAGAGCCATTTATGGAACATTATTAAGTTGAATTAAATTTGTTAAACATTTGTTTCGACATCCTATCAACAAGCGAATGCTACTTGTTTTCAAAAGAGAATTACATTAACCTACAACGGTTTAAATTAAACAAAAATCGATTCTATTATCATTTCCAATACGTTTTTACCAAAAAAATCTGCCTTAATTTTAAATAAGCTTAGAAGCATATTTATTTCATTCATCAATAAATTTGATAGATATTTTTAAACATAGGCTATGAACATAAATTCACAGCCTGAACTACCTACAGGGCATGCCTTACATTTCCTCTAAACTTTCAAAATATATTTCCTAAAGAATACAAACCTTCTATATAGTTTCGATATTTTCTTAAAATTCTTTCGAAATAATCGCAGAATCATTTTAAAAACATCATTTTCGACTTAAAATAGTTGAATTGTAAAATGATTCGCAGACAGAACTAAGGGGTGGAACGGAGGGAAGCAATCCTAAGGGAACACAAGAAAGGAGGACCTCCTGGCTTTCCCAAAGAATATAATTGAGCAATACCAATTACTTTTTTGTGTTTCCCTCTCCACAGTCTCCGCTTCCATCTATCTCGACCGCCATTATTTTTTCATTCTACTTAGCCCTGGATAAAAGCCATGCATCAAACGGTGAAAGCCCATAAGGGAATAGTAATAAATTTTCTCTGTTCACTTCTTTTCTCTTTTTCTTTCCCTTTCCCGCCCAAGTTTCTGTAAATCTTCATCTAAATGTTATAAATATTAAAACTTCGTCGTCGGAAATAAAGTTCAACTCGGAGACGTTCTGTTTGTAATTCGTTTAAACTGCAACCCCTCGCCTTCAAACCTACTAAACCTTATCGCTTTAAAGTCGTTTTCCAGTACTGTATTTAAATCTCATTTGAATTTTAAGAAATGTCCGTTTAATTTTTATTTTAATTAACATAAGTGTATGTATATATATGTATGTATATATATATATATATATATATATATATATATAAAAACAAATACATGTAATATATTTTTGTATTAAATTTCACACTAAAATATGTAACACAGCATTTATATAATTTTTGCTGTGGTTATTCTTTTCAAAATCCTATAAAAACCTCATCAAATATTTTAAAAATAAAAAAGCTAAATTTGCAAAAAGTAATTTAATTTTTTTCAGTCCTACTACTTTTTCAATAAGAAATAAGTACTGTAACTTATTTCTAAATTTCCAGAAACAATGCAGCATAGTACAACTTATGTAATAACGCAGTATTCCCACGTGCATGTACAATTAATATTATATTTCAGGAACAACTAGCTTATACGTCAAATAAAAAATCATTTTTACACGCTTTTACTGTGTACTTTCAGTGTACTGTCTATCAAAGAATACAAAATTACCAATTTAGAACACTAAAAATACTTTAATGATTTCTAGTATGTTTACAAATACAGTCTATTTCGCGCAAGGATGCGTTTCGAAAAGGGTGGAAGAAGGGCTGCGTCAAGGAATGCGAATAAATTACCATGCGCAGAAGGAAGGGAGGCGATGTATTCTGAAATACTTACTTTTTAAAGATATATATCTAAAATATGCAGAAATAAAATTTCGTATCAAGAAGAACATTGTTTCGAAATTTATTTTTTTCTCTTTTAGATAAAAAACTTTAGATTTTGAGACGCAAATGGTGGACATAAAACATGTATGACAGGACCGTTGTTTATTATTCCGCGGGCACATATCCAGCGCCTGCACCCTGGCGCATTACGTGCCTGCGCATAGATTTTACACGATCAAACTCTCCGCTTCACGCCGCCGATGACTTTGAAAATCTTGTATCATAAGCCTTGTATCTTTACTTCAAATTAACTTTAAATTTAATTCAACCTAATTAAACTTATTAATAACTAATTATAATTAATTTATTATAATAATAATTATTATTATTAATTATAATTGTATACACCTACGTTATATAGAAATAAATCCATCTTTTACTAAATAAAAATGGATTATATAAATAAAAAATCCATTTAATAAATAATTATAATATATAATTAATATATTATATAAATTATTTAAAACTACCATTGGAGTTAATTATACAGTAATAATAAAAATAGGAGTATATGAGGTACAGCCTATATTAACGCCAAATATTTTAAACGGGTTTTTGAAACAAAAGATTTTAGAAAATAGCTTGATATTTACATTTTGTTTAAATTTTCAAATTAATTTCAAAATATTGTACATGGTATATAACGTACAAAAAATAAATTATAATTAAAGTTAATGATAAACACAAACATTTTGAAGCTGAAAATGAAATTTTAGACATATATGTTTAATATATTTAAAGTTATGATTTGATAAAATTAATAGTTACTATAGTTAAATAAACATTAAGTTATTTAGTACAAATAATGGCCTCTCATTAATTGAAAAATCTTTCTTAAAAATGACGATGCTGTGCTACAACAATTCGAGTGATATCACCACGGCAGCCAATATATGTACAAAGTAATAAATCAAATAATAAAGTTAAGTAATAAATATACTTATTATTGTCCCAAATTGCTGGATATAAATTTAACACTATATTAAACAAGGTGACGTAATATCTAAGGGTTGGTTTAATAAACATCCCCCTGAAAGAGCTAATAAACAACTAAATCAACAAGAAGCAGGGTGTAGGGGGTAGGTCTTGGAAATAATTGCAATAATTGTCAAAGTCGATTACATGGTGAGTGATTATATTTAGTAAGGGGATGAAGGACCCCTGCAGGCAGCCATTTTGTTATCAACCAAACACAGGCTGATAGAGAAGTATGATATCAAGAAGGCCTAAGTTTATTGCCCACCCTGTGTATAGGCCTATATATCATAATTCAAGACGTATATGTGGCAAGGGAGGGAGGGTAGCAATTTATTAAGTTCTAACAATAGGCCTTGTTAAATTGTGTTTGCTATTGTTTTAGGGCCTGGATATTGTTTGCGATTATCAAAGAAGAAAATATTTTGCTTATAATTTTACTGATTTAAAAATTTTTTAAACGGCATTATTTAATTTAGCGCTTTAATAAAAGTAGTTTGATTAATTTGTCTAAGTGATTGATAATAAGTGTTTAAGTTAAATGTAACATTACACTTTTAAGTGTTTGGAATTTTTTTATATTATTTACTTTGGTTCAATTTGGAATATGTGCACATGACTGTAAACAGTAATTTTCAAGAATTTAGTAAACTATCACAAATACTATGAATATTAATTAATACAACCAGTTTAGTACTTAATAATCTTAATAAGCCTTAATTTTAAAATACATATTTCTTGAAAAAATACTTTAGTTAAAAACGTATTTCATTGTATTAAAAAATGTTCATTTTTAATTCAATATAAATATAAATATAATAACACTACAAGTAGAAACGACAGTGTCAATTATTTAAAAAAGTTTGTTTATACACGTGTGTGTGTGTGTGTGTGTGTGTGTGTGTGTGTGTGTGTGTGTGTGTGTGTGTGTGTGTGTGTGTGTGTGTGTGTGTGTGTATATATATATATATATATATATATATATATATATATATATATATATATATATATATATATATATATCTTCTGTGTGTATCTTCTTGGTGGGTATTTACTAAATATTTTTTTCGTTTTTTACTGATAACAAAACAATTAGTTTACCTTCAACTCCACAACCAAAGCTGTACTACAATTACAGTTCGATAAATAACCACCAGATAGTGTACAGCTACCACGCCAATGGTTTGGAATTCACTTTGCTATACGAGTCCATGATAACTTCCCCTAATTCAAACATTAAAAACCATTTTTGTTCACGCAAACAACAGAGGTGGGGGGGCAGATAAAGGTACAAATTGAATTGTACCCGACGATTTCGGAGCAACTTAGAGCCACGTTTTGATTGCCTAAAATATGTTTTGGTCTCACGCAAGTCAGTGGATAAATATTGCCATAAGTACCCTAACTGCGTGCTTTAACATTGAACCACTTTATGACGTGTTGAAACCCCCAAACCCCATTAGCTCTGAGTTATAAGGGCTATGTTATCTTTGGACTTGAGTTATTGCGTAACGGGCTTTTAGGTAAAGTTAATAATTTATCAGTAAGCCTATACTGTAATATGTGAAAGATAAAATACCTTTTACTGTACTGTAGTAATTATGTGGTAGGCTATAGTTCGGAGAGAAGTTTTGGTATTATCATAAATTTGTATTACTAAAAAGTAAACCAAAAGTACTTTAAGTAGGGGCCTATAGGATAAAAACTAAGTTATCGATATAAAACAGGACATTTACATTATATTAACAGAGTCTGTAATTTAGTGTTGCACAACTGTCTGACTTGCTAAACACGCTTGTAAGGAACATTGTTCCTTACAGTTATAATTTAAAATTAAATTACTAATCTAGATATGATCTTGTTACAATACTATTCCTTATTTTTAATATTTATTTAATTCTTCAATTTTTATTTTCAAAAGCACTCGGTGGTCGATGTTGCGTCTCTGAAACGCTCGCCTCTAGGTTGTCAGTTCGAGCCGCAGTTACTCTCGTTGCTTTTCCCTGATCCCTATTTTCGTAAGTATAACTGGTATAAAATATAGACGTTAAGGTATGGAGAAAAAATATGTTTATAAACTGAAAACTATTTCCAAGATACTAATTTTCGTAAATTTCGACAGAATTTGTAGCACTTCATCAAATTAAATACTTACATAATAAGTGCCGTTATAAACATATAAATTCTATAAATAAACTTACCAATAAATGTTTCTGATGTAACAGCTTACCTAAAAAAAAAAAAAAATGAAATTACATATTTTATAAAATGAAACATTATTTTTAATAATACTAAAGATAATGAGTGTAGCTTTTACATTGTAGGGGACTGTCGTATACTAGGTAAAATTAATTGAATAATTAATTAAAATTGATTAAAAAGTTATTAAAAGTTGTGTTATTTAAAAATTTATTATTATTTAATTTGGATTTTTAACTTATTGTGAGAAATACTTTATCGTTTCAAAAATTAATAATCTTATTTCACAGTCACAAAATTTTACTTTTAAGAAAAATAAATATAATTTTTTATAAAAAAATAATCCATTTATCAGTATAAATTATTGAAAAATATTTATTTAAAATAACTTCTTTTTATTTAATTATCATTATTAAAACTATAATTGTTTTGGAGGTTTGTAATTAGGGCTTACATTAAATTAAAATTATGTTAAATTTGTTTTATTATAAGAATTAATTTTATAAAATGGAACATAACATTTATGGAACACTACAGAAAATATTTTATTTTAAAACAACAATAAAAGTAAACAAATTAATAGATGAAGGCAGCCCCGCTGTTTAAAATTAATTTACAGTAACTCAGCATTTTACAAATTTCCAGCCTCTAAATTCGGTTGTAATTTTCAGGGCGCCAAGTTAATATGTTTACCATGTTATAATAATGTGTGTGCAGAACATAACTTAAACGCCGCTAAATTACAAGTTTAATCTACTTTCCATAAATTCAGGGGGTGGGGGGTTCATATACAAAACCAAAACATAATTTAAAACCAACTCTTTGTTTTGGCCGGGAGCAAAACAAAAGGTGGTTACATGTACGCTATTTCTTGCCTATCCTGTATTAGTGCTTACTTGTTTTGCTGCATCGCTGTTATTTACGAGGAGTTCATTTGGCCGGGAGGGAGGGGAGGGGTGTGTAGCAGCGCGATGTTTAATCTATCCTACCCCTCCTTCCCCTCGCAACCTCATCTGATGCTCTGAATTGTGTTTGTGTGATGCACGACACCTTTGGGACAGTGTTTGTGTGTGCGTGTATAGCCGTCCCTTGTGGGGTGGGGAGAGGGCTGAAAAACTCGGTAAAACGCCCCCGCTTGATAGGGTAATAGTGTGCCCAATAGGAAATCGGTGTTTTCGCGCATCGTTTCAAAATAATGATTGATTGTTGTTTTATAATTTTTTTATCTTTCGTTTTTCATTTGTTTTTTTCATTTCAGTCGTATCTTATTACATATGAAATTAAAAGCTATTGTTTCCACTTTAACCTATAAGTTACATCTAAATTCAAAACCTGTATGCACGCAATCGTTAACTGTTTTTTACAAAACAATACAGAAAATTTGCTGAGCATAATGCGCAATAACATTTGTCAATATTTGAAACATGCCAGTAATTTATAAGCCAAGTGTAGGCAAATGTTTTGGCGAATTCCCGTGAAAATATAAAGTAAAGAAATCAGAAATTTTTTTATTGTAAAATTTACAACAAATTACACGCAAAAATTATTTCAAAATTTTATTTCCTCTATTTTTTATTTTATTATGTAAATAACGGATATTAAAATAGAAGAAATTCATCGAGGTGGGTTATAACCACAAATTCTTCTAGAAAGAAAGCCAGTTGCTACGAATATAATTTTAAACGTTTGGAACTAAATCACATTAAGGTTTATTATTGCCGTTATAAGTAGGTCAAAACTAAATCGGTGGGAGAAATAATTTATCATTGATTAAAAAAAAACTATTTAATCGTAATCATAAAATTCCTTCAGTAGACGTGCCAAATTCGATATACACTGAGGGAGTTTACTTTCGACCCATAACTAAGCTATTTCGAAAATAGAAATGTTTTTGAAACCGTTGTATTTTTCCTTCGGTTTCGGATCGGACATTATAAAATAGCCAAGTTTTAGTTTTTCCCATCGTTTGTGTACTAGAGACGCGTTACCGTCGGACAGCTGGTCGTTACAGACGGAAAAATGGCTTATTTCACAATGCCTTTCTCACTGTACTTAAAGAGACCTGTAGCCGCTACGATACAATATTCTTACTGAAGTTCTTATATTCATATTTCCAGATAATGTTTACTTGTTTAAAACTGTAAAGTAATCTAGTGATGGCTTCAATGCTAAAATAGGCAAGTAGGAGATGACTTGTTTAGAACTATAAAATAATCTAGTGATAGCCTCAACACTAAAATAGGCAAGTAGAAGACGAATTGTTTAAAACTATAAAATAAGATAGCCTCAACACTAAAATAGGCAAGTAGGAGATGACTTGTTTAGAACTATAAAATAATCTAGTGATAGCCTCAACACTAAAATAGGCAAGTAGGAGATGACTTGTTTAGAACTGTAAAGTAATCTAGTGATAGCCTCAACACTAAAATAGGCAAGTAGGAGACGACTTGTTTAGAACTATAAAATAATCTGGTGATAGCCTCAAAACTAAAATAGGCAAGTAGGAGATGACTTGTTTAGAACTATAAAATAATCTGGTGATAGCCTCAACACTAAAATAGGCAAGTAGGAGATGACTTGTTTAGAACTATAAAATAATGTAGTGATAGCCTCAACGCTAAAATAGGCAAGTAGGAGATGATTTGTTTAGAACTATAAAATAATCTAGTGATAGCCTCAACACTAAAATAGGTACGAAAATAATTTAAAGTACGAAACACTTTAACATTAAAGAAGCAGCTTTATTTAGAATAGTAGGTTCACGACTAATATAACGTAAAGTGAAGTTAATTATCCAATTTGTTTTTCTAATAAAAAAACAAATATAAATATTGTTTATAATATTTGTTTAACCAGTTTTATTTTAGTATAAAGTCCATAAAAATCGTGATTTTTAAAGAAGTTTATAAAACATTTTTTTATTTCTAATATAAATTTTAACTCTACGTATGCCATAAATTATATTTTGATCTTTATTTTAATAGCACTACCAATTGTTTTTTTTATTTCATCATATTTGTAATTGGGTCATTTAACACATGCTACGGAGATTAATAACAACTTCGTTGAAGGAAATAATTTAGAAAATTCAACAAAACAGGACCTGATATAGAATAATCAACAATAATAACACCAAATAATGCCGCTAGCCTACATTTCCCTAAATATATCATTACCAAACGTCCGGTTTAAATCCCAAATAGGCTAAATCAGATAACTTCCATTCCATTTCCTACTGGGTGTTTTTCCCACACACCATGTGTTTTTATCACTAATTCACTTCCCCTTTTCAGATGCAGCCCTACTTAAATTATATTTTCATTTAACCTTTTCAATACACGAAGCTACGACCTTTCATATTTCACGTAAAATGAAAAAAATTAAAAAAATAATTAAAATATAAGTTATGATGAACTTTGTGTTTAAAAACCCGCCGCTGGCTATGCGGATATTTTTTCAAGGGGATATATATTATTGCGGGGTGGGGATGGGAAACTGCATCGGTTTTGATCGATATACATCCGACCCGGGGGCCAATGCGGACACAAAATGACACAAAGTTGGAGAATTGGCAGCCACACAGCGATATAGTCCAAACAGAATGGCTTAATAGAGCTAACAATGAATCATATGTTAATGCAAACAAGTCCATAAAAACGCGAAACATTCTCTTTTTGTAAAAAAAATCGTTGGCGTCAGTTTTATTAATTTCGAGACTGAGCTTACCCTGGCGTTGCAATCACCTCGGTGCATTTGCTAACTTCATTTAGTTTATGAGTTTATTTACAGTTCAAATGTTTGTATAGATATATAATATTATAAAGCGTATAAGTTTAATTTTTATAAAGCGCTTTAGATTTTAATGTTTTGTTATTATACAAATTATGCTTACTTTTGTTTTCACTTAATTTTACTTTTTTAAACAATTTTAGGAATATATTAATTAAGAGATACAAATAAAATCAAGAAGAACCAAGAAGTAAATAAATTAAAGAAAATCATTTTTTACAATATAATTTTTTAAATAAAAGTGTAATATTTTTCTTTTTCGATAATAGTCTATTTATTCATTCTTAGTAACTGTAAATGCAATAACTGATTTAAAAACCAATAATTTAATAAAAATAATTTAATATTCATTAAAAATGAAGTATATACAGGATATCTGGAACATATTTAAGTCCAGAATAATGTAAACTTTATTGATTTAGGTGTATAAACAACTAAACAAACGAAATTTTATGTAAAACGAATTTTTAGTTAAAACTACAAACTACATACAATCAGGAATACGTTTTGGAAAAAAATACTTAGAATAATTGTTAAGTTTCACACTTTTAAAGGAGAGATTGTTTTTCTGTTTAAACATTTCTGCCACAAAAATTAACTCAAATAAGAATGTCTTTTACTTTAAACAAAATTTACAAAAACACTACGGTACGCTAAAAACCCCAACTGAAAAAAGCACGACTATAACTTCCTACGCAGTCAGGATAATTTAAACCCTCCAAAAGTCAAGAGACGGGTTCCAATTTCCGGGTATTGTCCTGCACAATTACCGGGAGCCCAGGGATAGTCTGGACTTGACTGATGTTGGCAAAACCATTCTCAATTAATTGTTTTATCCTGCAGAAACCAGCACGTTAATCAAGATGGTGGTAGGGAAGGGGAAGGATAACAGCAAGGACCTGATTAAAAGGATCAATTGTTTTTATATGACTTGTTCCGTGAATTCGTCAATAATTGAACTGCTCTTTGGAGATAATCAAGGATAATCAAAGATAATTTATGTTTCTTTATTGTTTTTATTACTTTTTAGTGGCATAGATTATTTAATAAACATTAAATGGAATATTAAAATGTTACGAAACATTAGACATTTATGCAAAACATTAAACTAAACAGTTTAAAGTATTTTATGTTAGAAACATACTTTCTCGATGTGGTGTTTCTTATGTCGACTGCACAACATTATAATTTGTGAAATGTTAATACTTTAATTATATTTTTTGTATCCTATATATAAACTTGCCAGTAGTGTTATAAATTTAATGTGAAGTGCATTTATTTATTTTTTTTATTCTGTTTTAAATACATTTACTCATTAAAATAAACCTTTACGTTTGAATATTGTTCCTAAATATTTCTTTTTAAAAATTTTAAAGTTTTGTCTAATTTTCTAAGGAATTCATAAATTTGAAACACTTTTCACATGTCGAATCGCAATATTTGATATTGCTTCAGAGGCGTATTCGCACTTCGAAACCAAATGAAACAGTCTTGTAATACTTCATGTTGACTAAATCGAAAAACTTTAACAATACTTCTTTCCGCCCGTCTACCTCCTTTACTTTTATCTTCTTTTATATCTTTATCTCATTTCTTTCTGTAACAAAATGTATTTGTTTCTTTTTAATGGAAAAAAGCGGGAATAAATATTTTTCTCGATCTTTATGCTACAATTAAACAATTAAAAGTACCAAGTATATTGTAAGACATATATACTTTAAGACAAAAACAATTTTACCATTAATTATTTGACTAAATTAGTATTTCTAAGCAGACCACCCCATTCTTTCAACAATCGGTAATAATATCATACTATACTTTGTTTATAGCACAGAATGTTTTATTATTATTATTATTATTATTATTATATTTTAGAAAATGTAGTAAAACTCTTAAATTTTCAATGTAACTTTAAGTACGTATCATAAAAATTTTACAAACACAGGTCTTCAATACAAGTATGCACGTAACATATGCAAGAGCACCGAGCGCGCCAACTAGAGTACACACGTGACCGTTATGTGATCGACGTATAATCTGAATGGTATTATCGTAAATGAATGGTATTATCGTAAATGTGTTTATCTGTCAAAAAAAAAAAACAAAAAAAAAAAAACAATCACGCACTCTTTCAGGATTTGTAACACTTTCTGAGGTGTTCCTATCTCATTTCACTAAGATAATAAATAGTTTACTTTTCAATTATAAATGTTTGCTTAGAGTAACGATTACTATCAGCTGTCGTTACCTACAATATAAATAAGTTGTATCAGTTACAGCGTTTCGTTTTGTCTAGGTTAGGTTAGTTTTATTATTTATTACATTTTTAATATTTTTTTAAAGCGAAAAACACATTGAGGCTATTATCGCTCTCCTAAATGTAAGTGTGAGTGTAAAGTGTTAAAGTCGTAAGTGTAGTGTTGTGTGTGTCTTTACACTCGGGTACCGCGAGGGACGTCTAAATCCTCTCAATAGGTGCAGCTAGTCTGCACCCGCCCGTGGGGATTATTTATTACAAATTATTTACTATGGAAGACTGTTTATAAATGTTACATAACAGAATTCACAGGTTAATAGAGGCTGATGGTTAAAAGAGTGATCGTTAATACTCTGCTGTATTTAGTAAAGTCGAGTATACGTATATAAAATTTAATTAAGTGTTAAATGACAATTTTAATTATGATTTTAATTTTCAGGTTTTTTGAAAATTTAAAAAATTTATAATTTTTATTTGTTTTGTCACGAAATGTCGGATATTTTTAAAAACATGATCTAGCTTCTAGACCAAAATACTTGAAAAAATGTTGATGTTTTATTTCCCTTAGGCCTAACATTTGAAATATTTAATGCAATTGTCTAGTGGTTTTCGAAGAAAAGGTCTATTAAATTTATTTACTTCATAAAAGATATATAGGCCTATATATATAATTTTATTGCCTAGGATCATATTATTTAAAACTGTATTTTTGAATACCTACTTTGTTTAATACTTTATGACAATGTTTTCATTAAACTAAGTAAATCCACTTGTTAACGAAGCCACCCTACCCTTTATAAAATTAATTTGCCGAGAATGAGTAATTGTTTTTAATTAACACCTCAACGCATTTATTTAAGCACTGTATGTTATGCTTACATTTTCAGTTGCAGTAATTAATGTTGTCGCAATGTGTTCATATTTAACGCGTTCACGCAATCCCCTACTACACAACCCCCACTCTGCCAAAAACAACCCTTTCTACTGCCAAGTTTTATGGAACTAATGAGCTGTGTCTATTTTCAATTTGTTTCCTTGTTTTTGTGACCTTATGTTTAACGTATCGCTGTTTTTATCTAGATAAATCATGTAATTTATATTTACGTATTAAGAACTCATAACAGTTTTATCTATTATTTATAAGTAATCTTCAACCTAACTCTTAAAAAAAAGGATATTTTCAACTACAAATGAAAAGAATTATTTTTGCATTTGTAAATCATAATAAAAGTGTTTTAACAATATTATTCTTTTATTTACTTAATGAATAAAACTTAATAGCTATGAGATCTTATAAAACTTCGGATCCTTAATAATTCTGCCTTAAAATATGTTCACTATCAAAACTTTACTTTTCATTATCCTTCAAAACTTGCAAGTTATTCCAAACGTTAAATATTTTTTTATTAGTACAATATAAACAAATATTTCAAATCCTTATTTTGCCTGTTGTTAAAACTGAGCTTAAAATTATGCAGTAATTTTTTCATTACAAATTTCCCACAGTAAAATACACCACAGATTAGCTATTATAAAATCTACATTTATAGAGTTTTATTAATGCTTATCAAAGTGATAAGAAACAAATATCTTGTAAATATTTATAATGCTATTATTGTGGAAAAAGTATTAATTTTAAAAAACGGTGTTTTTACACAACACTTCAATTACATCAAGACATAAGAAAAATCTACCAACAAGAACCAGCAACCCTCCAAATTCTGTTAACTCATAAATTGCTTCCACCCTCCCGTAAGTTAGGGTTAAAGTTAAAATTCCATTTTTCTCTAAAATTAATGTTAATTCACAACTGGGGCGCACACTTAAAAGCTCCAGAATTAAGACTAAGTTACCAAAGTTAGTCTATAATTTATACTTTGCGAGAGAAATAAAGTCCACGGCTGGCGAGGTTTTTCGTGTAAAGTGTTACGGGCGCTTGAATTGCTTTGGGGGGATCGATTTCTGTTTCGTTTGGAGGTGAGATTACCAGATTGAAATACATTATTTCAAACGTCTTCTGCACCAGTTATGTGGTGATAGGGCTAGACATGATAATAACTCGGCACAGCTGTTAGCGATGGATGCGACTTTAAAGTAATTAAATCAATCAATAATATTTTGATAAACACAAATCAAACGGCTCTAACAGTTTGTACAAGTTCGTTACCCAAAAAAATCCATTCATTGTTTCAAAATGGCAAATTTTCAAAATTGAAAACTGTCATTACTTTTATCTAACACAATTTTTAAAAATTTTATACTTTGGTAATAGTGTGAGCTACTTTAAAGAGGCGTTTCGAACTTTGTCGTTACTAATAACTCCACAACAGATTTTTTTGGTAGATACTTCTGTTTTGATTAAACGTAGGCCTTTAGGTCTACAATAATTTGGTTTTGTTTTTCGGATGCAAGATAAGGTAATTCCAGTAATAATTTAGTCAATAGGCATTACCAACAATTTCATAAATTCTATTTTATTTTTTTTTAAATAATGTAGAATCCATGTAAAATGGTATCCAATTTAAATATAAGTTGCATATAAAACATAAACACATTACATAAAAATGTACATTATTACTTAGAACCTAACATCATGAATATATTTTTGAATAACCTTACTAACTTCATGTTAAAGCCTATTATTTAAAATTTAAAAAAACTTAAAAAGTATATAATAATCATCTAAAAATTTGTCGAATAATAAAATTGCTTTTGTTCTTAAAGAATTTATTTCTAAATCATTTGAGCTGGATAAATAAACTAAATGTTTTGGAAAATGTGAATTTTTCACGAACATTTTGACTTTAATAATTTCATATATTTGTAAAATTTAATGTTTGTTAAAAATGAAAAAAAGGTTTTAATCAATGACATTTATAAATGATTTTTTTTAGTGTTTTACTTTCTGCAACCACTTTCATAACTTTATCGTGAACCATACTTTTTTAATTAAGACTAAAAGCAACGAAAACAAATATTGAAAATACCACGTTTGAGTAAAACAATGAAGTATGCACACATTTCTTAATAATAAATAAATAAAAACGGGAGATATGTTAATAATCAGACGAACACGGAACAAGTGTTTTTCGTCAAAAATATTTCTGCGGGACTTTAGAAATGGTTACAAAGTTATCAGTCCTTGAAATTTCACATAAAAATATGAATCTTATTTTACCTTTAAAATCTAACCCGTTACACCCTAAATACACTTAATTTCCAGACTCATGTAACTCATATCCAATATCCCTTCCATGAACGAACTTGTACATAATGACATTCATAAGGTACTAAATGGTTTAGTGAGCCTTGCTGGACATCCATGCTTACATCATACACAGTCATCTACCATCCCTAACCGCATTAATTCTAACCCCATTCTGATGGCATCGTAAATTCTACTGTTTCTAACAGTAAACGTATGTAGGCAATATGTTGAAGATATTTAATGATTTGGTTTATGCTCAGTGCTAGGGTACGAGGGTGGGGGCAACCACAACACCGTGTGTTAAACCCAGTGACGTCACGCGGGCTTAACGGTCTAAACATAATAAATTGCTTACGCTAAATCTACCGGGATAAACCTGGACAATGACTGTTTTATTGTGACTGGTTGAAGGTGAGCGATAAGTGTGTGTCGCACAAATTGGAGGGAATTATTATTAAGTCCAATAAAAAAAAATTATAAAGGACCGCAGAGTACTAGTTTAAAAATATATTCGTGTACTAGTTCTTATACGAATCACCTTATTTGAAGAGACTCACGAAATATAATCAATAACACGAAAAATGTATAGTAGCTATAAATTGGCTAAGGAAAAAACATACAAGCGTGAAAATTTCTATCAATTTGTTTTAAATCAACTAAAGTCTGACGCTTAAAATTCCTTTGCGTAAAAATCCTGATTTGTCTATGAATTACGTCTAGCTGCCATTAAACTTCAGTATTGTCATAAAAAACGAAAATGGTAATTTAACTCTGATTATTATGTGAAATCAAGATTTAAAAAAATGTAATATTGCAAATAATTTTTTATAGTTTATAATTGCCATTCTGATTGGATGATCGAATGTTGTTGGGTAACGTAGCCTACTTGTCCAAACAACTATCAAAATCGAAAATTTTGTAGCTAATTTTAATCAAATTATCCGAAATTTCAAACGCTAGAGAGCTAAACTCCCTTCAATCAGACACAAAATGTTTCGTTCATTATTATTGTATTAAAAAATACAACTTCGCTAAAAATGAAAAGCGTAATTTTAAATAATTCCGTAGAGATAGAATGTACAATTCATCAGTTAACAGTTATAATAGGGAAAAAAATTTTAAATATAAGTTTTTTCACTGAAAAGTGAAATGTAATCAAAACTTAAGTTAGCCGTAGGCAAATACTTCCAGGAATGTTTATTTTTGCCAACACTATAAGCACTGAGATTCCATCCCCTTTCTTAACGTTATTACAACCCTTCGTAATCTACACGAATATTTTCTCCAATCTTTGTCAGCAAATTCTCAATTTAAACTAAGAAAATGAACGTAATTTGTCATTCAACCTCCTCCCTCGTTTAAATAACCACCCCCTCCTTCTTTAAGGGATGTTCCTCCCTTATTGTTCTGTAATTAAGTGTCATTATTCATTGTTGCATTCCTCTTTGCTAGGGTGTAAAGGTTTCTTTAAGCGAGTTCCATTAAATCTTAGAAAAGAAGGGATTACCAGATGGTGTGTTTTAGTTTATGTTTTGAATTAAAGCTACAAACTTTCTCCGGGAAGACTCATATTAATTGCCTATTTCGTATGGGAAATGCAATTACTTTACACTACAAATAATAATTTATAACGTGTTAAAAACATATCTGAAATAAATTATAAGAATGTTGCTGAAATATTTTTACTTATAATTAATTATGCTACAATGAATATACTACAATAACCGTTAAGGTTTTGCTTAAAAACAGTAATTAGTGATTTCCCTCTAGTAAAGTTTAAATGTCTGAAAGACATAAAATGTTATTTATTAATTTATCTTTCTCTAACAGTCAATTTTTGAAAATTCAGAACTATATTCAAAGTAAATACTTTTATAGACCTGTACTAGATACTACTAAATGTAAAAGGAAGTTTTAAAGAACAATTATTTTTTTATGAAAGAATGATATTTTTAACAATACGGCCTACATTTCATGGTCGTATTGAAAATGCAAATTTGTATTGACAATATATATTGTAGTTCGTTATAATAATATAATGCTCTATTATTCCCGTATCGTACACATTCCTACTGCGTCACTTACGTAAATGTAAACAAATAATTAAGTAAACATTAATTAAGCATGTGTAAATTAAAATCTAGTGAAGTTAAATAATACAGTCCAATATTACATATATATAATTAGGAATATAAAAATAAGGAAAATATAGTTTCTTCCTGTTAGAAAGATAAAGGAAACGAGGTTTACGAACGTACGATTTAATAATTTACTTAACGTCTATAAGAACGTGGCAATATTTCAAGTCCACATTTTTAATTCTCTAAAACAAAATTATCTTCGCTTAAACTTTAATAAAAAAATATTCAACAAAAATTTGCAAATAAATGGCGAAAACATTAACAAAGTCCATGCATAACAATCCCCATGTATATTCATATAAAAAGTTTACACTGCAAATAAACGTCTAGAGTTCGAGAATTTTAAAAGCTTTTACAAACATAAAATCAACAAATAAAACAGAAAAGAGTGTTGGAACAGTGCAATATATTAGACAGAAGTTTTCAGCTTGACGATGAATGGGGTGCATTGTGTAGTCCGCCATCTTGGATCCCCCAACCACCCACCCTTCCTATTTCAAACCCTTTCCAAAGATCTACCCCTAACAATACGCCGATAACAGTGTCTGAAGTAGCAGGTGAAATATATTACAAGCTCGCATGGATTTATTGTCAATATCTTTGCTGGAAAATTTATTTATTGAAATTCAGTTACATTTATTGGGAAATTTGGTTCCAAGAAGGAAAACTTTTCTGTATGTAGTGTAGTACTGATATATTGAATTTTTGTATTGATGAAACTATATCTTTGCAATTTTTTTTAATTCGCAGTCTATTATTATTCTTTATAAAATTAATTACAACCTTTTAAATAAGCTTCAGTAGTTCACAAATATAGCTCGCTATATTTAAAAGGTAAAACAAATTTAAATACTCAAAATAAAGTAGCATACAATAAAACAAATTACTGACATCTTGGCGAACATCTGAAAGTACGTCTCCTGATTTGTTTCAACCTATATGTTGAAGATGTTATGTTCTTACAAAACATTGTAGTAATGTGCACGTTATCCAAGTTCTAAGTATTAGCTGGCTTGGCAATGTTTTATGTCCACTCCCCTGCCCGAGTCGTCTTCCAAACTTCTCTATTTTCTCGTCGATTCGACTCTGTCAATTATTCCAAGGATTTACACTGTTTATTCTTCCATCTTATAAGATTCGTTCGTTTCCTTGCAGATTTTTGAAGCACACAAATTGATGTCTTCAATATTACACAATATTAAACATTACACATCTCACACGTAAGTCTCTTTGATTTGGTATTTCACATCTGTTCGATTTAATTGCAGATCTCTTCCAAAATCTATTTCAAAGTCTTCAATTTTTTTATGTTTATCATTAATGTAGCAAACATTGTGACACATTATCTTATAACCACTGTTTGACCTACTTACATATTTTTCATAAAATAACATTAGAAACAGAAGTAGCTCTCATAACATGTTTATTAATCGTTAAAATGTTTTCAATTTTAAAATGTAAATTATGAAAAAGATTATTTTTTTTTCTATTGTTTTCTCTTTTTTTGCAAATTTAAATTTCATTTTAGTAAAAAACATTTTGTTGAATTTTATTTATTAAAATATAACAATAAATTAAAATAATGACATATTTCGCCTAAGAATTACATAGCCTATTATAATAAAAAACGTAGTTCATCATATTTTCAGTAGTTGTTAGATTAATAAAGTGTTAGAATGAATAGTTTAATGACGAATAAGAAAATAAGTTTATAAAAAATAAACTATCATAAAAAAATGTAGCCTAATCTATATAGGCCTACATATAAAATGTGTTATATTGGTAGCTATTGTAGTATTTATTTTTAATCGTATATTTTTTTAAATTTCAAAAGTAGCAGTATCTGTTAATAAGTAAGTTAATAATGTATCTAAATCTAGTCAGGAAGTTAATTAAACCAATCGCTAAAATATCCAGTCTACATGCTCGAAGTATCCCTTGTGAAGGTACGCCGGTCTACAGTTCTTGAAAGTATAGATAAAACATTTCGTCTATATGTAGGCCTACTTTACGGTCGCTAAGAAGCAACATTAACTTTGAATTAAAAGTATAGATTTTAAAATATAAATGAAAATTAAATGAGATTTTTATAAACTAGATTGTTTTATTTGGAAGACGGAGTCAAATACTTTATAATTAATACTTTATATCGTCTATGTTTGAGCAAATATTTGAGATTTTCTTAAGAAAATCTGATATTTTGTTAGTTATTCAACAAAAAAATCTTTTCATTTTTGAAATAATAGTTCCAAATTTTATTTTTCAACAATTAGGGCCTACAATGCTTTTCAAATACTTCTTAAAGCAAGACAGTAAAATTATCCACAGACTCTACACAGAATATTTAAAATAAATTTGCTAAGTCTTGTAGTTAAAATACTATAGAATTTCGCCAAAAGAAAAATAGATTGGAAACAATGCGCAAGGTTATAAATAAGATTTTTTTAAATATCAATGTTATACAATATTTTGATATTTCTATTATGTAGTAAATATAAAATTTTAATATATTTCATACATCCTAATGAAAGTACATAGGCTGATTGTATTTATTTTAGATCATTACTTAATTAAATAGTTTAATAATAAAATCATGTTTTAAAACTAAAATAGGTACAAATATGCAGGAATACTCTCAATATGTTTAATTGTTTAAAATGATTTAAAGAAAAGTTCTAAAGTTACATATTACTTCCTCCAAATACTAATTTTAAATATATTCAAAACAAAATATGAGGAATTAATTTAAAAAGAATTCTCGGTACATATATTGCACTGGTAGCTATTGACAGATTTAGCATTGAGCATTGCACAGTGACTGACTCGGCCATTACGTCTTGGGTGGTCTACTGTGACGTCATACCCAGCCCTCATGCACTTAATTATTATTGTATTACATCAATGAGCGAATCCGCAACTGCTCTGCGAAACATGGCCGACAATTTATTAATGTTCGCGACGTTTCTCAATTATTTTCTATAATATTTCTCATTAAAATACACAAACAGTAAATTGAAAACCAACAATACGTTATTCTCGACTAATTACAGTACGGGGCTTTATTTTAATTAATGCCCTTCAGTAGCTTGGTGGTGTTCTGCAGTTTCGAGAATTTTTAATTTCATTTTTATTTATAGGTTGTATTTAATAAAACAACAAATAATTAAATTAAATAGACTACCTTTATGCCTATTAGTTATACAAGAAATATGACTTGTCGGTAGTTAAAGTTTGGGAATGTTTACAATACAGTTTATTTTATACTAGCTTCGTAATTCAGCACTTATAGCACGGATTTTAATAAAAGTTTAGATGATTTAATTTCAATTACTTTCATGAATTTAGACTTTTGTAAAAGTTAAATCGATATACTTATGCATGACTTAGTTTAATATTATTTTTTTAAATGAAGCTATCGTACTGGAGTGAGTTATGTTTTACTTAAGCAACATTCCAAGTAAACCATTCGATTAACGAATAAAAACATTTCACATAAACATTAATTAGGAAAAAATGTTCTGCATTTTAAAAAAATGACCATTTACTCTTTATTGCTGGTATGTAAAAAGATAACAGTTTTGTATATTTTATAACATTATTTAGGCTATCTATAGGGACACCATTATGAAACAGCAGATTTCTTCACCAAAATAAATACGTGTTTGTATTTTGTACTATCTATTCATAATTAAATTTACCATTTAAGATAATTAATTTATGTTTTGTTTTTAATAGATTCAAGTTGAATAAGTATTAAAATGCGATGACATTCAGCCTGTTTTTCGAGACGCAATATCAACTACTCCATATTTTAAGTTTGTATCTTGCTTTCATTGTTTAGATATTGATAGAAAAAAACTAATAGTAAATACCTACTATTAGAACTAAAGCTACTTGTATTAAAATGCATTACATCATTCGTTCAGCTTATATTACTTTTACAATTTATACTTCGTGAAAGTTAAACTAATAAGTAATGAGGACGATAGTTGGATCGAATCAACGTTAAAACAAAGTGTAAAACCACGGATAAAGTAACTGAGTTTATAGATTTATCGCGTTGACATTTATAAAATTGACAGTCAATATTGTGTAGGTAGGCTATGTCTTTTTATACAGTATATGGATTTACGTGGAAAGATTTTAAGTAAAACAATGCATTAAAATATAGTGGAACTCTTAAGAACAAGGCAGCACAATAATCCCTGAAAGAAGGAGAAAAATACATTTTAAGTTAAAAAAAAAAAATTAGCAACAATTTTTGAAAATTATTATCAAAACAAACTTTTCTTAATTACAGTAATTTCGCTGAAAATGTGTTAAATTTTGTAACAGCATATGCTACAAATATTCTTATAAATATACGAAGCATGATAACTACAGGTTACACCAACATACAGGCTACTTAAATTATTCATTGTAACTGCTATTATTACGTTAAATATAATTAACTGGTTAGAAATTAAGACATACAATTATGAAACTTATTAAATTATAGGCTATATATATATATATACATACATATACATTAAATATATATTATATATATATAATTATATATATATAAATATATATATATATATATATATATATATATATATAACACTGTGTAAAATTTCATATAAAGTCTTAAATAAAATTAATATATTAACACACCATCTATAAGTCTGTTAATTGTAAACAGTCATAAAATTACATTCATTGTGATAACAGAAAAAGAATAAAATCGATTCCCATACTTTAAACATGACCGTTAGCGACTTTAATGCCAACAAGTGTCGAGTACTCCATTTCAAGACTGTAAGGGATATCGCTACTGAGTCTTGTCGATCCTGTCCAGTAGAAGGCTTATCTCGGCTAGATGTCACGCCTTCTAGCGTGCACCGCACAACATGTCTAGGCCCTTTCTTCTTTTTCTTCTGTCTAGCGTGCCGAGATCAACATGGCTTAGCAACGTCGTGTTCTACCAATGCCTTGACAATCTAATCTCGGTTCAATGCTGGTTTAATATTTTCTAAGTTTATTTTTTAAAGTATCCAATAGTAGAATGGATTTTATCACTAAATGGACTTGAATAAGAATTCCATTCGTTTTTTTCTACGTTGTTTGCTTGACAGTTATAAGATTAATAGCCATAGGGACAAGGCATGTTGTACGTTATATGATACATTAACGTATATTTATTGCTTCAAGTCTGAAACCATTAGGAAATCAGAAAATATAATCGCTTACTTAATATAAATCACGTCCATTAAGTCACAGTGACACTTTTAAAAAGTACAAAAATATAAACACCTACTTTAAATTAAAAGTAGACGGTCATTGAAATCCTATTTCAAAAATTTCTGACGTCATGTTAATAGACCATAGTATTCGCACTGTATGCTAATATATCCAATTAAGTGAACTCCCACTAAAATCTACACGAAATTTAATATTGAAGGTCAGAGAAAAACTTCTATTAAATTTAAAAGATCTCTCAAGCTTTTATTCTTAATTACATTTTAGTTATTTTATTTCGCACTTTTGAAGTTTTGTAATTATATACCATATATTATTAATCTATGGAAGTCATGCCAGTTTTGTAGGTCAAATTAGCTCGCTTTCACAACCTATAAAAACATTTTAACCTAACAGAGGCGCTACTAAACAAATGTACACAATTCTGAATCGATTAAATAAAGATAATTTGATGTATTTTATGTATTTATGTATTTTACAAAACAATATACTGTACTGTGATCCAACCTAACACTACGAGGTCCTGCTAAAAACATTGAAAAATCATTCTTTGATCAATATACAAAATTTGAGTAAGTTTAAACCCGGCGATAAAAAACAAACATATGTAACGTCCATAAAATTCAATTAATAATATTATATAAACCTTACTAAAATTATTGTACAAAACACATTTTGAAACTGTTAAACGACAAGTTTTAAATAGTCTATAATAAGTGTTTCATACACTTTTTATTACAATACAATTATCAAAAATTCATAATAAATATAGTTTCAGATTTTGAAATTTATTTTAAAAAATAATTAAAGTAATGCTGCACTTATAATTATTTTGTTATTTATATGATTTTATATTTTTTACAGTTTAGTTTCATTAAAACATTTTAGGTAATAGTCTATAGCCTCCTAATTAGAAAAAAAATGTTAAAATTAAGTTACGACCTATAATAAGTGCAAAATAGTTATACCCTAAGTCATTATTTATATTTTTAACTGTAAATAAAATTATTAAATTTTGTTATTAAATGCTTTTTAATGGTTTTCTAAATTATGAATACTACAATACGTCTTTGTAATAAAGTCATTAATGATGAATTTAATAGTTATTTTCGTTCCGTTTTACCGTTTTGTTGGAATAAGGTAACAGGAAATACTTTAAAGTCTAGATTAGCATAATAAGGAGTGAAACCCCCTTAAAACGGGTCAAATGGCATGCGACAATGAGCCATTTTACCCCCTGCCGCGGGGTGGGGTGCACTGTCCTTGTAATTCCATGCCCAGGTGGCCAAAAACGCCCCTTAACATCGGAAATAAATCAAATTTATTTATTACTGTTGTGGTTCTCGGGACACGGGTTTCACGCGACCTCTGTAAAGCGAGTTTACCTGTTTCCAAACCGACCTGTCAGAGGGCTGATTAATTACATGAGAGGGGGAGGGGGGATTAAATTACAGTTGGTTATCTTGAGTGTTGTGTGGGAAGTGGGAAGAATTTGCAAAGGACTGGCTAGATATTTCCTGATATAAGGCAACAGATGCAGAATTTAGAATTCTAAATCTGTTGAACAAGAGCACTTTTGCAAATACTTGCAGCTTTGTCTTATTGTAGTGTGGAAACATTGCTGTTTATTTGAACAGTACTAATTTGCTGTTTTATATCAATTTTGTCATAAAAAAATAACTTATTTAAGAAAAATGTTTAGACTATTATTAAATTTTTATTGTTTAAAATTCAGTGTGAAAAATACTTTTTAAAATATAAAGAATAGACATGTAAAACAAATATTTGTATTTAACTTAATCAATTGATTTATATCAAGTATTATAACTTTTAGTATTATATAAGTGTTTATAATTTTAAGATGTAAATAATTTTACGATGATTTTAAAGCTCTTTAGAAATATGAAGAAGATTTTATATTCTCGATTAGCTTTTAATTAAGCATCTTACCTTAAAGAAACTTAAAACATATACAGTATACATAAAATAAAAAGTATTTACAGCATGTATATAGGCCTACCATATCACTATCAACATATAGCTTACTATTTTTCTATATAGGCCTACCATAAACAAAAAAGAAGGTACATCTTCCAAGGACAAAAAAGATATCTTTATCAATATCGGCAATTATGTCCTAAATATTTCGATAAATTTTTGACCGTTGACTTCAAAATTGAAAACGTTCAATGTTCAATGCTAAAATGGTAATTTAACTTTTCTTCGTTTTTATTTAAATGTTCTTTTCTGTTAATGTAAACTAGGTTACATTGGTGTTAACACGAATTGTAGAAATAAATAACAAAAATCTAATATAAAATTAAATACATTATCGAATAAATGTGTGTTTAAAGGGTTCATTCTTTGTAAGTACTCTAACGTCCATCCACGTTTAAACAAAACGAATTGACAGCAAGTTGTCATCTTGTTTCATCTAACCGTAACCAAACGTTTTGTGACTTTCCACGTCTGCTTCCTTTCACTAAGGATCAGATTACCTTATCAAGCATCATGATTACTTTGATTGGCAATACGTCGTGATCGCTGCTCGCTACGCTTTCCCTCGACGTTGACAACCAATCATAGAACAGCAAAGTTCATCATCAAACTAGATCCTAGATCGGTAATTACCACTCCTAGGTAAAAAAAACTTGAATGCTGGGCGCGAACGAAACCCGAAGGATAAAATATATACATTCACACTGTTTTTTAATGTGTATTAAACCTTGTAAATTATGTATCTCCGATAAACTTTTCTGATTCATATGTAATAATGATAAACACATTTTGCATGTAACTTTACAAAATCGTAGGTTTATGTTTAAAATATTTAGCAAAGTTTGCTTAAATCATTAAAACTTGTAATATTGTTGACCTAACAACTCAATTTTGTTAAAATGTATAGACTTATATAAACTACAGTAAAAATTATATTACACTACAGTAAAAATAGTATAAATTCTGCTAAAGCTGCACTTTGGGATGATTTGTTAATCTACGTAATTTTTTTTTTGCCTGAACGCTTTATTACATTGTAATAGTAATAATACAAAATATAAAAGTGCGGAAACTATGTCACTAATTGTTATTATGACGATTCATAATATTCAATTCATTCGTTTTACCATAGTGATTGACATAAATCACTACCGCGCGACGTAGATCACGTGTTTTTCGTAACTTTGATGGATAGCCTAGTGTTGATGGTTGCTCTGGCCAAGGTCGTGTTCTAGATGGCGAAGGTGATGGTCTGAATAAGGAAAACCCTGGACAACCGCCCACCAGTCCAAATGCTGTAGAAAAACAGAGCTAAAGAAGCAGCAATGGACGGACGTTGGATTATAAGGCGGAAGAATTGGGCAATACTCTGGTGCTAGTGATTGATGAGAAATCGCTGAGGACAATGAAGCTGATGGGTTACAAGGTGCATCTGGTGCAGTTGTTTTAAGAATGATTTCTACCCCTAAGAAGGATGAGAGTAGTTCAAACCATCTCCACCACAGTAAGGCGGCAAATGCTGTTTTACGGAGGTTGTTTGATTGAGCAAAGGGAAGACGAAGTCGCTTTAGTGCAAGATCCTTGGGTGACGGGAGACAGGATAGCAGGACTGGCTGAAGCTGAGATAAGTTGGTTTACGACAAATCGGCCGCTAAGTCTAGGACCTGCATAGTTATTAGGAATACTAGTGTCTTCTTTATGTTCTAGAGATTGTGCAGTAATTAGTACTGAGTTACATGAGGAATCTAGGAGCCGAAGAATTGTACTGACTTCTGCATACTTTCCACACGAGGTTATGGACAGCTTCCAGTCTATCGGCTTTCGGAAACTGTTGCATGATGGAGCATATATGTCAACACGTTGGAGCGGATGTCACCGTACATCACACAGTGTGGGGGAGCAGCGATACTAACAAGAGAGGTGAGTAGGTATTTTCCTATATCGTATCATCTATTTTTTTTTTTTCGAGGCATCAACATTCGTAAGAAATGCGAGAAGTGAGGTTTTAAATCTTACTCTGGGGACCAATGTAAGAATCTGAAAATCCTTTCATGTCAGATCATAGGCACGTAGTCATGGATCTCGGACTAGTAGGTAGATTAGTAAATACTTACCGAAATCCCAGGATTACTAGATGGGAGGCCTTGTAAAGGCTGACCTTCGGGATCTTACAGGAAGCCGATAAGTAACTAACATGAATTAAGAGTACGCAGCTGATAGATTGCTGGAGACAGTTGTGGACTCTTTTTATGATAATTATGTTCTTAAAAGACGATGATTATGGCTAATGTAAAATGGTGGACTCAAGCACTCTCTTAGCAAAGAGGACAGCTTAGAAGGCTGTTAAATGTGGCCAAGAGATATGGCAAATGGTAGGCTTATAGGCGAACTCTGACCGAGTACAGCAAGGGTCTAAAAAGAGCGAGACGGCATTCGTGGAGGAAGTTCTGTGAGGAGGCTGACTATACTTTTCAGGGGCATGACTTCACAAGGTCCTGGCCTCGCATCCTTTGAACCGCACAGGGAACCTCGTGAGTCCTAATGGGGAGTACACGACAAGGAATTGTTGGCAAAACATAGGGACAGAAACTCAGGCATGATGAAGTACATCTATACTGGGATAAGTAGACCGACGGTGTGCTATAGTGCTGTTGTGTGATAGACTAAGGCCTAGTAGAAGAGGGCCAGAGAATCTCTGACCGAAATCCAGAGGTTGGCCTATCTGTGCATAACCAGCTCCACGCACGCGACAGCTATAGCGGCTATGGAGATCGTTCTGGTGTTCACCTCCCCCCATTAACGTATATGTCTCGGGGGAGGCACGTAAATCAGCATATAAACTGCAGGAAATTGATGTCTGGCTATCCTCAACTCGAGGGCATGCAAGAATCACAGAAAAAATCAGAGTCCCGATTCTAATGATAGAGACTGATCGGATGGTCAAACAGCACATGGTTTCTAGACCTTTTTATGTCAAGATGACATCTGAGGAGAACGATCGGGTGTTGAAAAACTTTGGTATAATGTACATCTATATTGGCTCTAAGACAAAGACAAGCAATAATTCTGATGTTTAATGCCTCAGACCTAGGTGAAGAGAGTTGCTAACCTGGAACACTAGGTAACAGTATTCTAGGCTAATATTACGGTCATTAATGGCTATGTTTGGGAAATGTGACAGGTTTTTAAGAAGACTCGAATTTATATTTATACCGATAGTTAGGCAGCAATCAAAGTACTTGTTGGTCCCATAATTCAGGCCAAGCTGGTCTGGGAGTGTCGGGAGAACCTCAACTCTGTTCCTGGGATACCGGATTAATCTTAATTGGGTTCCGAAGGATAAGGAGGTTGAGGGTAATAAGAAGACAGATCAACTGGCTGAACTGGGATCTGCATCTGAGTTTATTGATCGCGAGCCAGCTTTACTGCCAACGACGGCTGTATCGTTGGTTTAGGTCTGCTATCGATAGAGAGACAAACAAGCAACACCAATAAATATGCGACAGCCTTTAATGACATTTCCATAGCAAGCGCCTGTTAAGAAAGGTTCTAATGAAGGACTTTCAGAGGCAACAGTTATCTTGGGCACAGCAACTCAGGAAACCATGGGGCTCATTACAGGTAACTGTGATCTGAGGGAGCACGTGAACAGGATAGGAATGAACTGCGGGAAAACCGTGTATAGATTACACAGGAAAGATGAGAAAACTTCAGGCCACATAATTTATGATTGTGAGGTTCTTGCTAAGGAGGCTAAGGGTTTTTAGTTTTCAGGACCCTGAGGTCCTCCAACAGGATGAACTAATCAGTTAAATGCTGGAACGTATTAAGGGAACCAAACTGCTCAATTAGTACTTAAGAGGTTTAATTGCATAATAGATCCATCGATCGCAATGTTCATCTAGTATTCTAATTTAATATAATGCAAATACTGCCTTATTATTATTGATTTTTTAAAAAATTGTTTTATTATTACATGTTTTTAAAAAAAGTGTCAGATCAAATTTGTGGCCAGTTAAAACTGTTACACTGTATTTTATAGCTGTTTATTTAGGATCATCCAAATCAAGAACAGTCTGATGTTCATTAAAATAAAATTTATAGTTATGTTTTGAAATCACATTATGATGAATTTTAGTTATAAAACCAAACGTTGTATGACTGACTAGATATTTAGTAAGGGTTAACTAAACAATATCTTTAACACATAGCCTACAACCTGGAGCGAAAAAAGAACGTTTTTTCCATATTATAAAATTATTATATTTTAATTTGTAAACAGATTTTTATAAAAGACAGCCTAAAAGTGATTATTTTGCAGTTTTTTTTTACTGCACAAAAATTCAAAATATATCATTGTCCTTGATCTTTACGTATTTTTTTCGATGTCTACGATTCAAATTGGATTTTTTTATCAAGAAGTGATTACAAGACGGGATCGCCCTACGATTCTCAACCTAATGACAAAATGATTCAATTTCTATCCCTTCACTCTAATTGGTTACCACATCTAGGATCTATTATTACTACAAACCGTGTCTATACTAGGTCTACTTTACAGCTCAAGGTCATACAATAACATCACGTTTTCAGTCACACATTCCAAATCAAGTTTAGGTATTTCGATCACTCTCAAAGTTTGGGTATTATTCCGTTACTCTTTGGATTACAATAAAATTATGAAATTAATCATTATACTAAGATCAAACGTTAACCAAATTAAAAATTACATTTTTGTGTAATTTAGTTATAAGATTTTCAATTTTTTTTCATTATATGTGATATATTTTCAGTCGAACGGCGCGCCACATCCTCGTTTGAGGGCATTGGCTTGTTTTTAGAGGTAATATGTGGTTAGCACATTAATGATTTGTAGACATAATTCTGTCAGGTAACGCAGCCATTATCGTTACCGATTGTTGCTTCTCAGTTTTCCTTCCTATGCGTGAACACTGGAACTTTTCGCTCACCCTGAAGGAATTGAACCTGAAACCTTTCGTTTATGAGGCGAGAATGTTATACGTTTTGGTTTTTTTCTAAATAAATTTAATTTGAAACAAAATGACATCGTATCAGTATTGCTTCTTTGTAACAAGACACAACAAAACTGCTTAATTCTCTAGGTCTATCCTATGAGTTCTGGGGTCCAGAGAAGTTTAGCGACTGTGTTCTGTGATTGGAATTAATTCACAATTTCCTATCCTATTTGTTCTTCTTCTATCTCAAGAAGGTTTGAGTTTATTTTGATTTTTGAATTAGAAGCTGTTATGTAACCGAGCAGAGATGTGTTGCAGGAAATAAACCAACATCATAGAACCTGCATCTTTAATATCCTTAGAATCTTCAGACAAATATTGGTAGAATTCATTATCTAAACTACAAATATTATAGAGGTCACTAGGAATTTAAAGAAACTTTAAATTTTGGATATAAGCGCAAAGTGTTATTAGCCTATTTCATTATTGCAACATAGCCACGGGACCACATATTTAAGTAATTGGGATTATGATCTATTTTTCCGTCTAGTGGTCTGTTTACTCACCTCGTAAAGACTACCGCGGTTTCGAAACCTCACTGTTGTATTCAGGCCGTAATACAAAATGACAAATCCCTCCGACGAGGTCGTCACAAAGTTAAACACAACATTGAAAACACACGTAAAACACAATTACATGATTTAAATGCACACGATAAAATTTGGTTAGGCCAAACGATACGTGCAACTCGTGTCTTTACGTTAAACTTTTGAGGCAGTCCGGAATGTAACGACATAGCCTACGAGTTGCACGTGTCGCTTGGCCAAACCAAATTTTATCGTGTGTATTTTAATTGTATAATTGTGTTTAGTGTTAGTGTGACGTGTGTTTTTAATGTTTTGTTTAACTTTGTGACGACCTCGACAGAGGGATTTGATATTTTGTATTACGGCCTGAAGATGAAACAGTAAGGTTTCGAAACCGCGGTAGCCTTTACGAGGTGAGTAAATATACCACTAGACGGAAAAATAGGTCATAATCCTAACTATTTGTAATTATTTTTTGGCACAGAAATTACAAGCTTCGAAAAATATCAGAAAAGGTGATAAATGTATATTTAAAGTAACGGTTTAAAGATTTCTTTCATGATAAAGTATACATTTTCACGATTTTCAATGGGATTTTCTACGAAGTTACTTAACTTAGAGCAGCAGGAGACTGCAACACCTAAGGATATATATTACCTCACCTAACCACTTATATAAGAACGAAACACATTCTACATGTTATTGCAATCACGTTGAAAATTAAACGGATCTACTTTCGAGCGGAAAGGTCCCATGCAGATTTTCAAGCCTGGTAACAGAGTCTTTGTCTACTCATTTAACATCGAAATTAAAACTGGTACGAGCCACTTTAAATGAGAGACGGAATAAACGGTTTTGTTTCCTTATAAGGAGTTAGTTAGGCTACTGTGCTCCTCTACACGACTCCGGCAAAGATAACTAACTGCCAGGGCATTCTCTCACTTGTACTCCAGTAATTGCTTGATATTTCTCATGCATTTTCCAATGTTTTGACTTAGTAGTAGTTGGTCGCATTCCGCATCCAGTTTCTCGGAACAGATAACAACCGCAGCATCGATGGAATCTCAAACAGTAGTTCGAGTCTGTCTACGTATAAGGCGCAAATAATTACGACCATTTTCTCCAATTAAAAACATTTTTATTAAAGATTTTCTTAAGCAGAAAAAGAGAAAGTTTATTTTAAAAAATAACGATTTTTTTTGTCGGCTGGCGATTTTTTTTTACGTATTCAAACGAGTAACTTATTCTACTGGTGTCCGCCATTTTGTTTGCCGTAATAGTTTGTGAAAAACTACATGTAAATTTACCTCCTTATATACGGCATTACGCATAACAACGTCATTTGGGAAACAAAACAGGAGCCCAACCTATTTGAGAAAACAAATAGCGTCATAAGCATATAACAAGCCGATTCTTGAGACGAAGTACAGGACGACAGTGTGCTGTGTTTATAAGGCAAAATACGCATTGGAAATGTAAGGTGCGGTATTCAGTAGGAATATCTGTGGGAAATATAGTACATTATTGAACACCGTAACGTAATATCCATCAGTGGATGTTTTTAATGAGCCTATGAGAAAATGTTAAAAGAAGTAATCTGAACAGCAAACAAAAACAAAATTACAAAAAACTTATTTAAAAATAATAAAATGGGTTTCCTTTTACATAAACGTTTCTGACGAAATATTTTTTATTTTTATTTCGATGCTCCAGCTTATACAGATTACGTACAGAAAACGTTTCGAAAATTTAATATATTAAATAATTTTAAGTTTTTCACGTGTAATAACCCCAAGGCGCTATAAAAATTAAACTTTATGCTGATGTATTGTGCATGGATTCCACGAGCTGTTTTACCAAATTAGATACGTACCTTAAAAATAAAATTAACTGTCATGAACAAAATACTATTTTGTAAAAATTATATATTTATTAAAAACTGACACTGTTTCGGAATGGCAATTTAGTTCAAATAAACAACAAAGAAGATTTCTTTCTTAATTAATGTTATTTTACATGTGTTTAACTTAAAATTGATAATACTGCAATAAGCACTTGCATCAAAACCATTCTTTCCATCACATAAATAAATGCATACCTACTCGTTAAAATGTAAAAAAAATATCACGTCATTAACTCAAAACCATGCTACATATTGAAGGCTATTCCTCTTCAGTAAGGTTTTACTTACCGTTTATTCTGTACCTATTTTCTTCCTAACTTTTTGAGATTTTAGTTGTACACAGTTAAAAATAACGAAACAATTGAAAAATGATGCGAGGCGTACCCATCTGAATATTTTCTTCTTTTTAGTTAGACGTACCTAGGATGGTCAAATGAGCAGGTTTACCAGTACCGAAAGTTCTCCACTGGAAACGTTTATTTTTTAAGCCTTCTCAGGGTAACTTTATTCTTGTTCTTGTTTTTAGGAAAACGTCTATAATTTGAATAATTAGTAAGACGTGAGGATGTTTTTAAAATACTTTTAGATAATTCAATTTTACGAGTTACGGTTTTTCTACTTGGCTCGCAAAAAAATCCATTTTACTGAATAGGCCCCTAATTATTTTTATAGGCTACGTACTACACGCAGGACACTTTGAGTGAAAATACTACTGAACTAACAAGTCTAATTATAGCTCTGTTTGAAATTTCAATTTATTATCTTAAGAAATAAAACCTATATTGTTTCTAAATAAAATAAAATATTGTTTCTTTGGTAAGGCAACTCTATTGCACCCGGATTTTTATGATAATCGGCGAGATGATTATCCCAATTCAACTAGAATTTCGTCTGCAGAAATGCTGATTTCTCTATGGATATTCAGGTTGTAAATTATCCATTACTATTAGTCGGTAATTATTATAAGGTCAATTAGTAGTATTAGTGACCTTTCACTAAAATTATTCAGCGCATGTCCTATGATGCGTTTATCTGTTTGATGTTATAATTGCAATGAAGAAGCCTTTTCACCAAGCACATACAATCCAAACCTTAATAATATTTAATAGTAGGCTCTACAATAGTGGAAGCATTTATTGGACTACTAGAAAATGTGTTAAAAATCTTCGTTTTTTTCAATGGCGGGGGTTACAACCTATGATCTTTGGATACTCCTACGTACTTTTACAAAATATGCTGGAATTCCACCAGTTAAAATTGGATACCTTGTTTGAAAGAAGTGATACAACAGAGAGAATATAATTTATAACTGTAAAATTTATGTAGGGAAAGTAGGGTAAGATGACGAAGCGGGTAAGATGACGAACTCTTATTTTTTTCTAATTCAGTCAAAGGTAGTAGCACCTAAGTAGGCACATTGGAGACCCTTGTCAGATTGTTACTGTAGCTCCTATATTTTATAACAGTTCAATGAGTGTAGTGTGCAGTGGCAAGAGGAATTTGATTTTTCAGTGTTGTTGTGTATATTTTGAACTTTTCAAGTTAAGGAATTGTACAAATACGGTAAGTTGTTGTTGTTTCTTTATGAAATATCCTCAAAGTACATATAATAACGTAAAAAATTATGTGCAGTGTAGTTTGTTTACGATGAATTAAAGTAGTAATATACAAATTTAAAAACAAAATGGTGATGTGGGGTAAGATGACGAACGCAGTGCGGGTAAGATGACGAAGCGTATTCCATTTCGTCATCTTACCCGACATGGTAATTTTTGTATCTTACCTATCTTTTATTAATTTTAATAATCATTTAAACAACATTAAATTATTTCAATATTAACATTATAGTAATATTGTTATTAAATATTATTGTTTTAATAATAAAAGATCATTTTAATATTTTTTTATTGCTTCCTGCCCTAATTTAGATAGGCCAAGCTAATTTTTTTTTATGCCTCAGGGTTTCTACCGCATCATGCTTAGAAATTATGTTAGAAAAACTGAACGAGGTAAATCACAGCACAAGATTTTCAAACTGCATGCACTACTGATGTTGTTGAACACAATCAATTGGATCCTGCTGCTACTGGTATTCTGCAGCCCATTTCCTCAGCTCTTAGTTCCTCACCTCCTCTCAATGATCCACAAACCCCTATTTCTTCAGCTTTTTCACCACAACCATCAGCCTCCTTATCACCACTTCCCCCAGCGCTTCTTATTTCCCCATTGCCTTCTCCCCAACCGTCAACTTCTTTATCATCACTGCCTCGACAGCTTTCTTCTTCCTGACTTCTTTCTCCATAGCCATCAACTTCTTTCTCATTACTACCTCCACTTCCAGTAGCCAGCAAGAAAACTTCCAGAAAACCAAGAGAGAAACTGCCTTCGTATCACCTTTCTGGAACCCTTGTGAAACATGCCATTGAAAAAAAAAGAAAGAAAGAGCTAGAGCTAAGAAAAAAGGAACGAATGAAAAGGGAACATGAAAATTAGCAAAGAAAACGATGTGTGCTAAACGATAAAAAATAATTAAAAAAAGAAAAAACTGCAAAGCCGGAACTAGACTTCTCATCTTCAGAAGAGTTTTCAGAAAATGAAATTCCTTACATGGAAGATGAGTATACGCTACAATAATAGAAGTAGCAGAAGGGAAAGACTGTATTCACTGTGGAAAGCAAGGGAAAGATGAAATCTGGTATCAGTGTTTCAAATGCAGATCTTGGGCGCATGCTGCGTGTTCCGATTGGGATGACAATGAAGCAAAAATTAAACCCTGGAGATGCGATTTTTGTATTTGAAATTTATTAATATTTAAAAAAAGATTTTATCTAAGTTTTTAAATTTTCCATTCGGTTTTAGATAGTTTTAAGTCTTTTTTAACATATTTATAATATGTGAATTAAAATAGTTACTCGGTCATTATTATTTGAATCAAGTTTTTACTATAACATGAGTTATGTTCTTAATTCGTCATCTTACCCACCATGCTTCGTCATATTGCCCCACATGTGGGGTAAGATGACGAATATGTTCTTTTTGAGAAGGATACGTTATTTTGATATTTGAAGAAGGGATGGTCGGCATTTCAATTTTTTATATTAAAGATAAAGGTTGAAAGACGTTTTCATAAAAATTTCAGCTTTGTAAAGCACTAACATAACCCAAGGAAAATATTTGAAGCTTAAGTTAGTCATCTTACCCCACCTTCCCCTACGTCTTAAAAAAATAAGAGGTTATACAAATATTTTGGTTTAATATACTTGTTTACACTACTAAATATGCAATATTTTTTTCGCATCTCTTACTTTTGTTAAGAATCTGTGTGTTCGTCTGTAGTAGGACTGCAAGACTAATTAAAATTTAAAAAATACGAATTACACAAAATACGTGCGGAAAATAGACTATAAAATAACTATCAGTAACTGTTACTGAAATTTTACTTTTTTATAAACTTTATAATATAAAACAACAGCACAATAACGCAAATATTAAATACATAAAAGACGAACTCTCTGCACAGGCCAGGCCTACTTGTGGCAGAACTGATTACGTGTCTAGTTGCTGCAAAAAACTTCAAACGTTTAAGTTACACATGTAACGCCAACACGATATGATCTTAACGATGAAGGCGATCCTTCAGACTACCTCCTTAATGAGGACGTGATGTCTTCGTTAAGGACAAATTACGCAGTCATAAAATGAATCCAACAGGACACTAAATGTCGACAATAAACACCGATAAATTAAGTTTTAGTACTGGTGCTAACACGATGGCAGTCGTAAAAGATCTGACGAAGGGTCAAAACTTTATTACTACAATGCTATTGAAAAGTAAAAACTTTATGATTCCGTGTCAAGTTAACTTTTAGTTTTTGAATTATAATTACGGTTGGTAAAATATTTCGTTTTAAAACAAAGGATATTACAGTGAAACAATTGGAGATATTAAATTAATGAGTAAAATAAAAGTAGATCCCTGCCCTATGAAAAATAGGCTATTTTAAACTTACTAAACTTAAAAAAAAGAAAAAGTCAAACGTTTATGGTTAAGAACTTTTTTATCACACACCTTTTTGAAAATCTGATTTCAGTACCACAATGAGCTTTAAAGCCTTTAGAGATTTTAAAATCTGCATATACTGGATTTTTAAATTTCACTGACATTACAAAAAGAGCCCGACAAGAGTCGTGAAAGATTCATTATTGCATTTCAAAAGAAGCTTAAAGATTAAAAGTCCTAATTATGTTGACTTTAACGCTAATTACAAGGATATGATCAGATTTTCGCCAAATGTTTAAGTTTTAAAATTTGTGTGTTTTTAAGGCTTGCACTTTGAAACGGATCTGCTGGAAAACGACATATCCATGTTTTGCCAAAATCAACTTTTGTTCTAAGTTTGATTTTCGCTTAATGAATGTTCGTTTAGGCTACATAATATTAATTTGAAAATTCGCTTCCATCACGTCATCGAATCTTCTTCTGTAACTCGCCAAGGAAGCTTTCCTGTACCCATGTTTCGTTTTCATTAGGCCTATATATAATTTCGTTTTCATTATTTTCACTGGACAGCAATAAGGAACTTACTTACTGGTTTTTCGCCGAAAAAAACATTTTCCTTGGTAAAATTCGTCATGCTTTCTTTCTTCCTGAAATACGCTCGCTTGCGCGAATGAGTGAAAATGTGACGAAATTTGCTTTTGTTCGTTTTTTTAAATTATTTCGTGATGATTGAAGAATTACATAAAGTGTTTCTTACGAAACACAATACAGACTGTTAAACCTTGTCTGCATCACGAATATTGTATCAGAAAGAAACCTAACTACTGATCAGGAATATTGTATCAGGAACAAACCTAGCTACTGATCAGGAATATTGTATCAGGAACAAACCTAGCTACTGATTAGGAATATTGTATCAGGAACAAACCTAGCTACTGATCAGGAATATTGTATCAGAAAGAAACCTAAAGCTACTGATCAGGAATATTGTATCAGAAAGAAACCTAACTACTGATCAGGAATATTGTATCAGGAACAAACCTAGCTACTGATCAGGAATATTGTATCAGAAAGAAACCTAAAGCTACTGATCAGGAATATTGTATCAGAAACAAACCTAGCTACTGATCAACAATACTGTATCAGGAACAAACCTAGCTATTATCAGAAACAAACCTAGCTACTGATCAGGAATATTGTATCAGGAACAAACCTAGCTACTGATCAGGAATATTGTATCAGAAACAAACCTAGCTACTGATCAACAATATTGTATCAGGAACAAACCTAGCTACTGATCAACAATATTGTATCAGGAACAAACCTAGCTACTGATCAGAAATATTATATCAGGAACAAACCTAGCTACTAATCAGGAACATTATGTCAGAAACAAACCTGCCTACTGATCCAGGAACATTGTATCAGGAAAAACCTAGCTACTGATCGGTAACATTATATCAGGAACAAACCTAGCTACTGATCAGGAATATTGTATCAGAAACAAACCTAGCTACTGATCAGGATATTGTATCAGGAACAACCCTAGCTTCTAATCAGGAACATTACGTCAGAAACAAACCTGCCTACTGATCCAGGAACATTCTATCAGGAAAAATCTAGCTACTGATCGGTAACATTATATCAGGAACAAACCTGGCTACTGATCAACAATATTGTATCAGGAACAAACCTAGCTACTGATCAACAATATTGTATCAGGAACAAACCTATCTACTGATCAGGAATATTGTATCAGGAACAAACCTAGCTACTGATCAGGAATATTGTATCAGGAACAAACCTAGCTACTAATCAGGAACATTATGTCAAAAACAAACCTTCCTACTGATCCAGGAACATTGTATCAGGAAAAATCTAGCTACTGATCGGTAACATTATATCAGGAACAAACCTAGCTACTGATCAACAATATTGTATCAGGAACAAACCTAACTATAGATAAAAAATATTGTTATCAGGAAAAAACCAAGCTACTGATTAGAAATATTGTTATTATATTCAGTTTTTTGTTTTTAATTGAAATGTTGTCTAAAAAAAAATAATTTCAAAAGTTTGTAATCATAAGTTAATATTAAATAATGGCGGGACAGGACAACTGCAGTTGCCTGCGTAGTTTATAAATGTATTGTATCGTAATATGTTTGTGAACATTCAATTAACTTGGGGACAGATTTAAATGCGATTAAAAATATATGAAATTCCAGTTACGGTGATTGGATTACTGAAATAATGACTACGTATTTAATTGAATTATTAATGTTAGCGATTCGTTTTATCATTAATATTGTAGGCAACAAGATTTTTTCTAATTAAACAATTTTTACTTTCTCAAATTCATAAGAATATATTACTGTTTATTTCACCTTAACGGTTTCAATATTACAGATTTACCTTTACATTTGTAAAAATTAAAATTAAAACACAAAAAACACAAAGCGTAGGTTAAATGATATTCACAATTCATTATGTACAAGCAATGCACATGATTTGTAAGTCACATATTAGATGGCGAACTAATTTCTTAAATGATGTGTCAGAAAAAAAATTTACAGAAAAAAGTCCGTCCTTTAAAAATTTTGATTATACTAATACAATTCTGATTTTTTGAATTATTTTTTTTTAGTTTCCTTAAATAATTAAGAATTATTATCAATTTAAGAATTAGCGATATTGCATTTTCAAATCAAGATATCAAATCAAAGATATGATTTGTAATAACATTTTCTTTTTAAATATTTTACGTTGCTTTAATGTAACAAACTTCAAAAAATTACATTAGACAAATTGTTAATAAAACATAAAAAATCAAATTAAAAGTAGAAATCAAAAGTAAAAATATTTAAACTTAGAAATTTAACTTACAAATTATTTAATAATCATAATGTACGTTTCAAATGTTTAATTAACAACTACATATAATAGGACTACTTGTAGTATTAATAATTCGTAGTTTCAGAGTAGTTACTCAAAATTTTATTCATTCATAATATAACCTTTTATTTATGAGATAAAAAACAAACATTGTTGAAATAATAACCTAAAACAAATTAAACCAGCTTATAAAATCGCATCAATTATACAACAAAATATTACATTTAACGAGCGAATTTTCAACAGCATAAATATATATCCATAATTAGCTTACAACAAACAATAAATTCATAATCAATGAAAGTGCAAACACGTGTACTCTGTATTCTTCCGCGTTGATTAATTTCGGCATATGCTGCCGCCTAACGGGCGATTCAGTACTACATTCAACTGGTTACGAAAATATCCAACAGATAGCACTAGAATCGTCTTCTGTTAAACCAATCCTTACCGAATTTCCCGCTAGGATCGCACTGTCGACCACGTGGACAGGTAAACAAGATTCACTGTCTCACTCCCTCTCATTCCGTATTCCGGTCCGCGTTGTGTATTAGCATAACCTATTTATTATCCTAGTCTGTCAATGATAAATAAGCTAGTTATTTCCTATTTTCTTATTGGTCGATGGGTACAAGTGTTCCCGTAGTTTTTAATTGACACAAAACCGACGTTTACTTCCATGTGTAAAATGATAAACGGCTTTGTAAGTCTGTGTGTTGGCGCGGTTTTGTAAAGTGCAACATATTTTAGTTTTATCATAGGCGTAAGTTGGCAGGCCTGTCGCCACTGTGTGTAGGATTTAATGGAATAATTGCTTCATTATTGAAGCTAGATGACTCACAATAAGTCTAGCACAGGTCATTCACTTAAAAATACATAGCTTTACAAAAACCTTATTATTAATTTTTTTTTTTGGTTCCAAATAGACACCATATTTATTAAATTGTATTTTTTATCGAAATACAATGGCATAATATCCAAAGATTTTACAGTTAAATAAATAATACATTAGGCATTTAAATTCTAAATTGCACATTTCAGAAAAATGTGTAATGTAATACTTAAATTTCTATGAATAGTTTGTTAAGAGGAAAACACTAAATATCTTGTACACAGTAATAGCATTTATTTAGAACCTCTTTTATTTTATAAATAAATCTGTAGCATTAGTTTTGAATGTTTTCATCTTCTCAACAAATTCTAACATTCTGGCTAAAATAGCTACTTATTTGTATTAAATACTACTGTAAATGTTGCTAATATAATTTAGTAATAGTCTAATCGAGAAGCAATTTTATGGTTCGACAACAGTTACGCCTTTTATTTCGTTCGTCCTCAGAAGTAAATATGTTTTCATAGTTTGAAGTATTTTTACCAAAGAGTGTTGGGTTTTCAAGTTTTACAAATGTCTGAAATTACAGACAAGTCATCGAAAGATAATGGTTAATATAAATGTTTTACAAAACAGGTAAAAAATTTATAAATTACTGCAATTAAATATTTACAAATAACGCCAAGCTATAAATCATCCGCTAACAAATGACTTTCATAGGTTATCAATATCAAGCTTGGAACTCATTAATTGGACGTTGATCAGCGATACGAGATAAGAAAGGTCGGACAGATAAAACGTCTCGAACTCGGAGGCAACGTAGAACGACAGACCGATAGCCACACTTCGTCAGTCATGGGGAAGCACGATCGTATGTACCAAGAGTATTTATTATTTCACTGATAACCTATACAGTCTATAAAGCGAACTGGCTGGACTCCCTATAGACTAATATTGCTGTCTAGTTATTAAAATATTATTCCCCATTTTGGGAGATAAACTATACGCTTTGTAATGATTTTATTGGCAATACTGAAAAGGTCGTTTTGATTTATTGCCGTACAAATAGAATACGTAAAATCTGTAGGCTATTATTTAAATAAAATTTAACTGTTTTGTTTACGAAACTGACAAATTGGGCTTAAGCTCAACAAATAACAGTAAGCCCTATGCGTTAAAAAAATAATTTTGATTTTAGTGTGATAATTAATAAATTATTCTTGTTTTGTAGTAGAATACAACTTTACCAATATAACGAAGTTTGTAGGCAAATTACTATTAATGTTTTCCCCCAATTTTTACCTCATAATATAGGGTTTTTTTACTTTAAGTCGTAAGTATAGTGTTGTAAGTGTAAGTGTGTAGACTCAGGTACCGCGAGGGACGTCTAAATCCTCTCAATAGGTGCAGCTAGTCTGCACCACCCTGCGGGGCCCTCTAACTATTGACAAAGTTAAGGGCTGGTTATGAAGTACTGATCTGGAGGTTAATTAATTTATGAATAGTATTCCTCTGATTTTAATAAAATTCTTTGCTTTTTCGTTTTATTAGCCTACATAAAGTTAATTTTCCGATGATTATAAGTCATAAGTTCATTCAAAATGAGTTATTAGATTTGAAGTAAACAAAAACTAAAAATGACACGTAAAAAATCAATTTCACTGATCTTAGCAATAGCATATACCTAATAAGTTATTTTTGGACTGCTCGATATGCCAGTAACTGTTAATTTACGATTAATATACATGGTGATGAAGATAAAGGCTACATAACCTTAACCATTAACATAAATAAGAAACAACTGTTTATAATCAACTGCCCGGTGAGTAATAAACAAACAGCTGATATTGTGGTAGTCTTTTTTTGCATTTTTCCTAGATTTCTTCGAATATTTTTTTTTACTGCAGAACGGGTTTTGTTAAAAAAAACAGTTTTCTTATAGAAATTCATGAAAATCATTCCTGTACAAATGTAATTATTTTAATCTTCTAAATGCAAGAACGATTGTTACAGAAAAAATATGTTTTTTTATCAAAATGTAGTTACCAGAGTAAAATATAACGAAAAATCAACAAATAATCAATATTAATATAATTAATTCTATATTCAAAACAAACAATTATCTAATATTAATTAAAGTAGGTCTAGTATTTACAGTTTTTTATATTATAAAACGTTCAAGTAAAAAATATTAAACAGATTAAATAATATGTAGGGCAGGCGTTTATAACTTCAAAATTAATCTACGTTATAAAACTATTACTTGAAAAAAGTATTTATAAATATGAGCCCTGCAGTACGTTTGACATTGGGCAGTTTATGTTGTATAACGTTAATATTACAAATGCTTAACAGATTTATAACGGCAAGCTAGTATAATAATTTAAATTGGAGCTTATTCTCCCCCTCCGAACTATGTATCCCTGTCAATTACCACCCAAAAATTAAATAAAATTGTGTTAAAGGCAAGCCACCACACTGCCTTTACTTCAACAGCAATAATTTACATTTTTGTATGTTTTAAACAGTAGCCAGCCTGAAATAATAATTAATGAACGCCATATTTCATCTTTGTGCCAAATGCATACTAAATCTACTGTTAAGAGAAGCTACGTGTTGGTGTGTGTGAGTGCGTGTGTGAGTGTATATGGAAGGCATTTTTACGAGGACATAATTCATTGTGAAGGGGTGGGGAGAGGGGAGGGGGTTCAAATCCTAGCCCATGTATCACTGTCTTCGGATGATGCATTTCTACTTTTTATTAACAACCGTTTTGGAGCAATGGCGGTGCGGGGGTCAGAACCATCTTGTTTGGTGGCCTTTGTTTCAGTCGGATGCTTTTTAAATTGCTGTCGTTTGATCGATAATTAAATTTACAGTTATGCTGGAACCTGAACGGGAATAGGCCTATTAGAGTACGTTAATTTAAACTATTAACTTACTTTAAAATAAGCCTAATTTGGAAACTAACAATAAGCCTAAGTTGATAATTTTTTAAAAATAAATCCGTCTAGTTTTATTTTTACATTTAAATATTGATTCTACACATAATTTGTGAACGTATTATTCCATATTTGGAAACAAATATTTAAAAACCAGTATCAATGTTAAAATGTGTTGCAATCTTACAAAAAACTTTACATAATATTTACAAATAGTGAAAAATTAAAGAAAATATAAGGGAAAATAGTTAATTCTATAGGTACCTTGGTACAGTAAAATATAGACAATTTTTCATTAAATTACATTAAATCCTTTTACAATACAGTATACTATAGATTATTGTAATGGTTAGTCGATTTAATGGCGATGTCTAAAATACACAAACAATTTTAAATTGTTAAAATCGTGTAATATTATTTGAAGTTTTTTAAAATTTCTTATTAGTTTACTAGTATGTCTTTTTTTAGTTACAGTAAATTTGGGGTCACTAAAACCACAATAAAAGAAAATGTAAGAATTATTCTAACAAAAACTATTAAAAATATTTTTTTATAATTGCCTATGTTTTCAGTGTAAAATAAGTGAAGTTTTTTATTACCTTATGTTCAAATAAGGTCCATCTGAGTTTTTTTTACGTTAGATTTACAATAATTAAATCCTTTCAATAGATTTCTTCCCCTCGAACGGAACCCCAAAATTGAAATCACGACTTCGCTACGCAAGTTGACCTTGAACCTTCTCCCCCTGCCCTATCCGCCACTGGTTGATATACAGGCCGTCATCCCGCCATTCGAGACCCATCCAACAATTCCTAAAGCGATCTTATCAAGGTTTTTAAGAAATGAATTCGTTGTAATTAGACTGTTGTTTGTTGACCGACCCGTGATGTGAGATGCGCGCGCACCATGTTTCCGTCAAGTCGCTTGGTAAAATTACGATCGCTCTGATAACAATGAGTTAAATACTGGCGATTGTTCCAATTAATTTGTTTGAAAATGTTATTGAAATCGTTTACTATGTTCACGATAACAACAAGGAGGTATTAACCTATTTATTGCCCTTTCACACTCTAACACAAACAGGCTAATAGATAATGGCAATTAATTCGCGGTTTAGTATTTTTTTAAAAAATAGATCCACAACTATTATGAAATAAGTAGTTCCTGGAGGCGGCTTATTCCCAATATGGATCTTATTCGTGGCTAAGCAAAAGAGAAAAATATTTCCTCTGGGCTAAGGTACATAGTGAGCATAAAAATACCTTTAAAAAAATGAAAATTATTTTTCCAAGTAGTCCTTTACAGTTGTACGATGAAAACGTCGTAGTTTTCAGCTGAATTTAATATTTCTGTTATATTTAATATTACACTATATACTACGTTATTGCTATAGATTTTAATAGGATCTTTTACTGTACATTAATAAATTACATTTCTCGATTAAAGGCGTATGTTTTGAATTTATAGATTTAAATACAAACAAGTACGCCATTTTAGAATAACACAAGATTTTTGTTACTGTAAGTGTGCTTGCACTCCTTTACAGTAATACTGCAATATTTCCAGTATCAAAGTAACTATGAGGAATATCATTTTGGACAAATTTTGCTGGAAAAGCATTTTGTTGAGTGTTTAATCACTATATTCAAATTAAATTTTACTAATTAAACTATATTAAAATGAAATACATTGTAAAATTTTGTTTCTGTCCAACTACAGTTTAAGTAAGCGGTGCAAAAACCTTACACATTATTCGATACTTTCCCCAATAATACAGATCGGAAGCGTATAGTTTTATCAAAATCCTCTCATCAGATTTTATTTAAATTCTGATCATATGTTATTTGACTGTGTTCGTTACAGAAAGATAAAGAAATTTTGTGAAAAAATTTAAGCAACCACTCAAACGTTTATTCCAATAATCACTGTTAACTGGGAGTGGGGACATAGAGAATAAATAGGCTAATTTCTTTGCAAATATTTTCTCCAATTAAAAAAAAAATACCCGATATTTTTCTTCCCCTGTTTTCCCTTAATTAAAATGTATTCCTTAAAACACACAATTAATAACGTATGACTATTTAAATGGATTAAAACTTTTTCAAACAATTCCTTCATCATCTTATTTCTTGACAAAGCTATTTTTTTCTCTAATTGTTCTGCCAAACACAATAAATACACCCAAACCAATGTTACATTTCATTACCTTAAATCTGCCAGAACAGTCATGCGTCGTAAATACAAATATTTTTGACGCAGTTAAATTAATAAGTCGAGCTACAAGCTGGGCCTTTATCTGAGTGACATATCTTAATTAGTCTTGTCACACGCAGGTGCTGCTATCTAGGTTAGTCTACCCGTCTTGCTCGCTTAGCTTGTTACTCGCTTCCTAGCGACGATGCATAAAATAAAGATGTACTCACAGTTCAACATAAACATATTTTGTAAGTTCGACATACATACTATCTTGATGCGAAATTTAGCCATTTACAAATTACAATTTATTTTGAACTGTTTTGAATAACAAGTAGCAGTTTCTATGTTGTTTTTAGCTAAACCCCCAACTATTTTTTTTTTTTTTAGAATGAAACTTATTCAACATAAAATCTGAAGAAGCATACACGCTGCATAATATGGGTAACATACTCGTGAAGCACAAGAATTAACACTGCAGAATTGGATGCAGCATTATTTGGAAATTAATGATCCAAAAATATTTTATAAACTTCTACACATTTATGTTAAGTTACAATGTTAATTGAAATTTAAGCTTAAGGAAATAAAACAATAAATTACTCTCATTTATTGTTCGTGAAACAAATTAAATATTTGACGATTGGGGTTTACAGAAAAATCATTTTTCGTTTACTCACAAAACGGAAATATTCTCTGCATATTGATTTTATTAATAAAAGCTCAACTTACCGATTAATTAATTAAAAATAGTTACGACCTATATTTTTTTTGAAACAGTAAATTATTTAAAATAGGTTATATAAAGTAAACATAAAAACCATATTGTGTACTTTATAATCTTTTAATAATTATTTTAAAAATTATATTCGTTTTAAATATTACTGTTATTCGTTTACTTAATTTACTGTTAACTGTCAAAATAAAACAAGTTGATCTATTGCCTAGGCCCCAAGTAAGTCAGCTATGTTTATATCACATTCCTTTGAAAACAAAAGTAGGACCCGTACATGTAACCTGACTGTACTACATCTCTGTACTACCTTGAGTAAAAACATCGTCAACATTACCCTAACCCAATTACTGGTCAGAGAGCCTAATTGCACGGCCACACACAAGTGGTGTTTAGTTCTGCTAGGTCTAGCGCGAGGCATGCTGGCAACAATAGTAGAGGTACGATTCAAACAAGAATAACAATTTTTCTTAAATTTTTGCGTTATTTTTAATCGTTTATCGTTTGATTAATATTTTCACTACAATAAATTAGATAAGTTACCAAGTGCATTCTCACGTTTATTTACGTAGTTTTTATGAATTGGATTTATATTTTTTTGAAAAAAGACATCGAATATCGTGAAAGGTGTAATTTTGTATAGACATTAAAATAATGCACATGAATTTTAAATGAATTAAAAATGGTTTTCAAGCTGTAAAAAAAATTGGGTATTTTTGATTCGTTATAAACAACTAATGCAAATGTTATAGGCCCTATAACTTTTTAATGTTTAAAAAAAGCCGATATTTAATACTCCAAAGTAAACGTTCTTAAAATGTATTAAAAAAATGTGGGAATTATTATTTTATATCCTACATTATGCATTTATTTTGTAGCACATTATGCTAATATCTTTTTAAATTTAAATTTTTAATGTAAAAACGTAATGTTTAAGAACATTAATTTAGTAGACTGGTATGTATACACGATATACCTATGTGGATATTGTTAAAATTTAATTTTCAATTATGCCGCAGTGATTTCAAAGCTAATTGTTTGACAAGAAGCCATTTTTAATGTATACATCGCGTGTGGCAGTATGAACACTTGTTACGTACACGTCGCATGTACATATTTCACTATAATTACAGTATTGCATAATTTTATCACTGTTACTTTCAACGATCATCTACTTTAAAATGCGCGGTTCCTTACTTAATATTCTATTTATTATTTAAAGTACCTGTACTTAACGCGAACACCACCCCTATTTTGTGCGAGGCGTTGATCTCTCTTAGTTTACGAGGTGCAACTCGGAAAGTTAGTGAATTAGAGTAGGCGGTGAACTGGACAGGATTATGTTAAACTCTGTGTGTTAGATAGATGGCAGATAGTGGTTGCGTGTGGACTGTGAAGGAAAGTGCAGGGGTTGTAAATTCTGGTTAGGGCGAAGTTTGTAAATTCGGCTTTTCTTTTCGCAACATTTAAAATCAAACTAAGTATTATATTATAATGGTAAACTTTTGTATATTCCTTTTATACTTTCATAAATCACTTACATGTTTGCTTTTGGGTACATTAGGACTTTGATTGAGTAAATGTAATTAAAATAGTTACAACCGATTTTATGAAATTTATGTTTTTTTTGAAAGGCTGTATTTTTTGTACAGTTATATGAAACGAAGCAACTAGTTTTTTTGGAACTATATTTACGTGCTCATCAAAATCAGCTAAACAGTTTAGTCTATAGAGAAGTGCACATACACACGCACTCTAACAATATCACTTCCATGGACTCAAGGATTCTGCTTTATTTTATTATTAGAGTTATTATTATTTAAGTACCTACGACACACAAATCAAGGGGTGTACATGTGGCGAGAATTAAGGAATGATAATTATTAGTGATGCACAAAGACAAAGCAATAATAGAATGAAACACCTTGAGAAGAAGAGTAATAAAGATACTGAACAGCATCATATAGGATCAAAATATACAAACAAATAATAATAATATATAAATAAATAAAAATAAATATAGAATATATAATAAAATTACAACAAGTAAGCGAATATGGCCACTGAAACAAAAAAACAGAAAAAAGTCTTAAAGCTACACAAATGGACTATTGGCGAAGAGCTGCAGGTAGGTCGAAAAGGTAAACAATTAAAAAAAAGTTAAGAATCCGTGATGCGAAGCATACCATTGTAGACGACATTAACACAAAACAATTTCGATGGTTTGGCCATGTCCAAAGGATGGACTAAAGTCGACTTTCAAACAGATTCTAAAATGGAAACCACATGGTCGCAAAAAAGAGGAAGACCAAGACTTATTTGGAGAGAAGGAGTTGACAAGGAAGTGAGAAAGGATTGGATCAAGATCTATTGAACGACGGAAAAAATGGAAGCTAGGAATCGGAAGACGTCGGAGAAAGTTTTAAGCCGAAAAGAAGATGATTATTATTTAAGTAGCTAAATCCTTATTTGACAATAAGGATCATTTTCGTATAATTCGGTAAATCGTAAAATCTTCTTTTATGCGAATTAGATTTACGCCAAGACGAAGGCTTGATATTACAAACGAACAACAATAAAGGTAGGGTATGGACAAGTAACTTGATTTGAACCTGTGTACAAACATATCCATACAAATTTCAAAAATCGATTCGTCCATACAATCATCGTATTTGTGTACAGTGATAAAGTAATATGTAAAGCCGGTGGGTGAAAAATTGCAACTAAACAGAAGCTTTGATCCCAAGCCTTAGCAGTGTCCAACAGTCAGTAGGTTATTCAATGTACAATACTTACGATAATCTTGCAATTTCACCAGCTTACCTGAAAAATGAGAAAGAAATTATTAGAAAATACATATCAGAAAATATTCACTATAGCAATTATATTTCGATTATTGGCGATTGACATTACGCTACTAGACCAATCTAATAACCATATGAGACTAAAACCCATGACAATTTTATTCATATTTTATTAACTAAACTTAACGACTGCGTTCGGGAGAATTTGGAAAGTCTTTAAGAAGACTCGCATTAATATTTATACCGATAATCATGCGGCAATGAAAGCACTCGAGTTCTTATAATTCGGACCAGAAGTTTCGGAAGAACCTCAATACTCTGTCCCTTGGAAACAGGGTTACTGAGGTTACAGGGGAAACTGGGTTCCGAGGCATAAGCGGGTTAAGTGTAATGACCGACTGGTTGGAATAGGATCTGCATCTGAGTTTATCGGACCTGAGCCCTCTTTAGGTATCTCTCTATCATTGGCCGGGGCTACTATCAATGGGTGGATTACCAAGCAGCACCAGGCAAGGTGGGATAACCTTCATGGGCATTTCTAAAGCATGCTCCTATTGGGTAAGGTTCTTATAGAGGATTTAGAGGGGAGGCAGATATCTTGAGAAGAGCACAACTCAGAAAATCATGGAGCTCATTACTGTGGCCTGAGGGTGCACATCAACAGATATGTACCACAGAAAAACCAATATAGGTTTTGCAGTAAAGAGGAGGAAACTGCAGGACATATATATATTTTCCTGATTGTGAGGCTCTTGTTAGCTGGAGGCTAAGGGTTTTTGGTTTCTAGGACCTCCAGCAGGATGAACTAGTAGTCAGGGAAATTGTTGGAACTTACAAAGGGCACCAATCTGCTGAACTAATACTTAACTAGTTGCAAAACAGATAAATCAATCGATCTGATTTTATATTCATTTTCTAGTTTCAGAATTAATTAAACAGCATTAAATAATATTTTGGTAATTGACTAGACACCTTTTCATGTAGGAAAATTTGTCTATCCGTTTCAAAATGGCGATCATACAAAATCTTAAAATTACAATTTTTATTTAAAATTTTTTATATTTTGATCTGGTCAAAAACAAAATTAGCGTTAGAATTTTCTTAGATCTTTTTACTTTCAATTTAAAAAGTTAATGTAAAAGATTTTTTTTTAAATGTAGGCCTACTATAAAAAAGTTATATTTTTTAAGGTTTTGAACATTTACTGTCTTTGAAACAGATAAATGAATTTTTGTGCCAAGTTTGAATGTTACTTATCGAAAATGTTCGTTTATGTGATGTTACTCAATGTTGTTCTATTTGTATAAATCATGTTAATAGGCTATGAAAACACTAAAAATATATTCGAATTTTTAAAAAAATAAAAATTTTACAATTACAAAACGGAACAAAATTTATAGTTTTATATTAGTGAAAATTTTCAAAATTTAACTCAATAAAAATGTCTTTTTAGAAATAATTATCATTACTAATTTTAATTATATTATTGTATGGAAAAAACATAATATTATTTGGTTGTAAAAAAAGTAATAAAAATATTATCTTAACAGCGTCAAGACATGTGTAATGAAATATTGCAAGGAAGACTTATGGAATGGGTCAAATCAAGTATCCGTTAACTTGCACGACACCTGCGCACACTACTAATGAAAACCAGTTTCTGACTAGGCCTACCTATAAAGTAACACGAGTATTCCTCCGGCTTTCCATACGTCCGGGATCAGCCCGAACTGTCCGGGGTTTTCGGATATCTGTGTGAAAGACCTAGCGGCCGCGAAATGTCGCTGTTTTTATTTAGCGGTTGTTAAAACTGAAACCAAAGTGAGAAGGCCTGTTTGAAAAAAGAAAGCTCAGCACTCAAGAGAAGTGGAAGAAACAATAACAATGATACTTTTGGAATCAGCATATTCGTAATAAGTTTGATGTTTTAAACAAGAGAATAATCGATCGTCTGTACGAGTTTACGATCAGCTGTTTACATCTGTCAATGTGTCAAGCTTGGCTCACGTTTTGATAAACAATTAATGCTTGTATATGAGTCTGGGCTACTTTGTTTTCTATTTTGGTATCTGTATACCAGAACAAATAATAAACAACTCTTACGTAAAAATAACAGATTCTTGATCGTAGATCTGTGACAGTTTTCTCCTTCAAGATGACCAAAAGCGCTAGTTTTTATTTTGCAGCTGCTATCTATTAATGGTAATTACACTTAGCAGTAACATATACATCTGCTAACTGCTATTTTCTAGACTGCTAACATAATAAGCAGAAAAGACTGCTTAGCAGTACAACCAAAAAAACGCAGCTTAAATAACGTTGTTGTATGATTACTGTATTTTAAATTCCTTATCGTGATAACAAATACAGTGAGAGTGCAGTTGGGACGTTTTGTCGTAGACTACCAGCACTCTTATAGTTCAGTCGCTTATAAAACGGCTTCCTCAGAACACCAGTGGGACAGAGAAGAAAAATGTGCGAGTGAGAGTTCGAGTCCCCACTCTCTCACCCTATCTTACCCCTTTTCCTTCACTATCGCTGTGTTTTAACAGTTTGTAGACTCAGATTGGCAGACTCTGACACTGGACTGTTGGAGATAGCTGGAGGGGAATTCTCCTACATGCGCAGGCCGTTTACAAAGTAGCTGAATTACTGTATAATCTATAGGATTTTTTAATTAATCTTTGACGATAATGAGCAAGTACCATTAACAGGTTAAAGATTTAATTAACTGAGTTTGGTTTGTTTGGACACATTGTTAAATAATATGGAATGAAGTATTTTATAGCACTTGTAATTCATTTTTGTATGGTACCCACATGATTGAAACTACTTTTTATTTATTCATGTTGTTCATAATTAATTACAATATTACTATATATATATATATATATATATATATATATATATATATATATATATATATATATATATTATTATTATTATTATTATCTGCGTAGAGACCCTGTTGGATCACGCAAAGCACTCCGACTCATGTCTTGTTCCTTCTAATCCTCCACACCTCCCTCATCCTGTCCCCATGGATACTCTTCCGCTCCTCCGTCCATTTTACCCCTGCTCTCTTTGGGATTTCATTCTCTGGGACCTTCCAACTCAATCTTTCTTCTTTTCCAATCTCATCTTTCTTCTGTATGAGTTCCTGTCTTCAACGTCTGTTGAGTCTATTTCTGCGTCATGTAGGTCTATTCTGACTTGTTCAATCCACGACGTTGTTGATTTGACACCTTGTATATACTTAAGGATTCTATTGGCAAGTCTCGTTGTTGGGAGTCTACTGATGTGTCCATAGAACCGAAGCCTCCTTCTTCTGATATCTGCAGCCAGATTCGATATCTTCTCTGTGGTCTTCCGGGAGTACAACCTGTATCCATGTTCTGTTAATCTCGGGCCAAGGATCTTCCTCAAGATTTTATATATATATTTAGTGTATATATATATATATATATATATATATATATATATATATATATATATATATATATATATATATATATATATATATATATATAGGCTACTTACAGGTCTATTTTATTTAAACTTTTGTATTATTTTATTCATGTTCGTCAATTAATTAAAATGTTCCTGTTAGGTATCTTACCTGGGATTTTACTATAGGCTGTCATATTTATGATAATACTTATTTTTGTACATTTTCTAAAACAATATTGTCATTTTTTTATATATTACCAAATAATTACCTGTTGTCATTTTTTTTAAATATAATTTTTAAGCTTTATAATTGTAATACCTTAAAAGTAAGAATTTGACTTAAATTGTATTATATTTTGGCCTATTACTTATAAAAACAACCACATTTAAATTAACACTTAACAGAGTAAAAATATACGACAGTATGAATCTCAGAATAGTAGCCAACACTCAGTGGAAGTAAACACTGACAATGTGTTTAGCAGTTAGATTAGCAGCTTCAACGTTTTAACAGATTTAACAGTTAGCAGTACAGGTTAGCAGTCAGCACCGTAGCAGGTCGGAAACCTTGCTATTTATCAGTTAGATTAGGAGCTTCAACATTTAACAGATTTGACAGTTAGCAGTTAGTACAGTAGCAGGGTGGAAACAATTAGATTAGCAGCTTCACTGCTTAATACAGTTTAACAGTTGGCAGCAGGGGTTAGTAGTTAGCGCCGTAGCAAGACGAAAACAATGTGCTATAACCTCCTATTTATCAGTTTGTAGTTCAAGTTTATAATGTGTTATTTTTAAGTGTGATTAGCATGCTATTGTAAAAACCATTTAGCAGCTAAAAAACAACAGATTGCTAAAGAACAGTCCATCACTACCTTCAACAAACAAACGGTCGTTTCCGCATTACCAGAAGCATCGGAATTCAATTACACGGCAAATATAAACTAACTTCCTAGATGACAAGATGCCGAGAATCGTAAACTTACAGATTGTTTTTTTCGTTCGTTAAAATAAATGATACAAAGTTAAACTGAGTACTCCAAATAATATTCCTCGGTTACTTTTATCGACAAAAACTGTTTGAAAAGCATCAGGAACCAATACTGGAAAGCGAAAATAGAGATAGGAGGGGAGATGGAAGAGAAGGAGGGAAAGTTGAGAGAGCGGAGTACTTGCAAGTTGGATGATTAATAACTCGGATATAACAATATAACGGAGACTCTAACTTTGTTGGAGTCACTCTAAACATTTTAAGACCGAGAAATTAATAGCGTCATACATTAGAGGAATTTGTAAACTTTAAATTAAAACTCAAAAAGACTTATATTGGTGGAACTGAATTTTGTTAGGGAATTAATGGATTGCCCACACTAAAATTAATGTAACTTCAAGCCAAAATAATTTTGTTCTGTATAAACCTATTTATTAAGTATTTAAAACCTACTATTTCCATTAACGTTGGCTATACTGAAATGTTTTGTGTAGGCTACAAGTAAACAAATACAACAATCGGTTTAATTTTTTACAAAATAAAGTAACATATAGCCTACTACCTGATATAGGCTAATAGCCTAATATAATACTAAAACCGTCTGCATTAGCCCAAGTGTGCACAATAGTCGGACGTTAAACTCCAAAAAAAAAAAAAAAAAAAAAAAAAAAAAATAATACTAAAATATAAAACTGAAATTGTAATCATTTTTGTTCGTTTCTGAAAATTATTTTTTTTACCCTAACGCTTGAACAACCCCTTAAATACTGTCAGAAAAAAATGGTCTGTTTATTCTGACCTTGGTTTTAACTACTAAACAAGATTTCAATTTGATTTTGTTAAACCCCGGTAGGGATGTACAAATATGTACCAACATAATAAAAAAATACCAAATGAAAAGACAAAGAGCTTAACATTTAAACGCAATTGTGAAGAAAACCTACTGACAGACAGACTGATACTAATAATTTCATAGTAACTGTCAGATTAAATTAGATAATTTAATAGTTAAAACAATATTTGGCTAGACTCGTTTACTGAAATTACAAAAACGAAACAAATTGTTTTAAAATGTGCTTCTTTATAATTTTTATGATTATACAAATTTAAAAAAATAAATTTACATATTTACCATAGCCTAATTTATTTTTACACACACATAGATTTTATCAAGCCCTCACAAATACATAACTAGAACATAAATTTTATTTCAAAATTTACAAACATGGCCGCTATTTATCATGATTTAACAAAGTGAAGCCATCCATTACTGTCGACAAGTGCGTGAACAATGCACGATTTGGCAACCTCGCTAAACCTGCGGGGGAGGGGGGACACGCAACTCATTGTACGGCAAAGTACTCTTCAATGAAAAGGCTAGGGGTGGTGACCCAAGCTTTATACTTAATTTTGGATGGCAAAAATATTTCGAGCAAAAATGATTAACAATACGACAGTGGAAATATATTCCATTTTAAACACTGAAGAAGGTTGGGCAGACAATATTTTCGAAAAATAAAACAAAATTATTGGCACACAATTTAAATAAGGTGGAAATTTTCCTAAATATTCTTTGTTATATACGATTGTTCCTTTTGATTTGTTTTTTAATTTAATTATAGATATTAAAATGTAATGACTTTTTCAAAACTAGAAATTCAATATTAATGTTGCTCGTTTCAGATTACTAAATATTAGCACGCCGATATGGTTCGAAATTTTTCAGAACGTATTCCTTTCTTTCATCGGGTAGTTTGCATCCCTAGCTGGCTTGTATTGTACGGGAAAAAATTTAAAAACTTCATACGATTACAAAATTTTAATTGAAAAAATACGAATGTAAGATTTCATCATAAAATTGAAGTTCCTATTGTTGATTAATTTCTGAACAGAACAATACTGTCAAAACAAAACACATAAAACATGTTTTAAAACGCCATTTTGTGCGGTCGCAACACCTGCCCTCTACGTGATGTCGGGGAGTAGTTAGGCTAAATTGACTAATTATAAAACATGAATACATCGCCCTACGACGGTGACTGAGACGTTGGCACGGTGCTGTTAAAAACTATTTATCAACCAACGACTTGACAGAAAGTTAAACAAGTATTTCCGTTGTAAATAGCGTTGGATTTCCATTTAAAAATAGCTTCAGTTAACAAAATTCTTAAATGTTTACCCAATCTATTTGGAATTTTAATTGAAAATTTACTTTTTGTTTTGAAACTAAAATAATTAAATTGGCTATGTGTACTCAAAACTACTCAAGTGCCAAAGAGTAATTTTCGAATCGTGGTCGATATTAAAACTTTTGTGGTTAATATTCCTACGTAGCCTAAATAATATAAGTTATTTCTTTAATATAGCGTGTTTACAACTTTAATATAGAATATAATACACTAGTAGAATACTGAAATGGTTTTTAAATGAATAAATTGTAACATGCAAAAATCACAATAAAATTAGGCTGACCAAAAATATTATCTATTCGTAAAATATACGTTCTAAAATGTAACAAAATATTTGTTTGTATTTATAATTATTAGTATCACCAAATAAATAATTATAATAAAATTGATAAATGAATATATTGATTTAAGCATTAAAAGTATAATTTATTGTACAAACGTAGAGGTTATTCGGGTAGGGATGTTTTGAGGGAATGGGGATGGGTTTTATGACATATGTGACTGGTATATAAAGTATGAACCTCATGTGAGTAATTATCTACCCTTAGGTCACCCTAACGGGATGTCCTGTTGGAATTATACCTGCTTGTTAGGGCAATATCTAACTAAGTTGTGTTACATAAGGATTACACTAATATTTCTTAAAATGAAAATACAACTTTGTTTTGTTCCAGTGATTTGTATGGCGAATAGTTGAGAATGTTTCTTTAAAGGGACACTTCAGAAGGAAAGTTTCTTATTAGGTGCGATTTTAATTTAAAATATGAATAAATAATATTTGTAGGTACTTCTTAGTTTTAATGAAGTAAAACGAATAATGTATGTAGTTACTTTTCTACCAAGCAAGTAAGTAAATATATAAAAAGGAGGCCTAAAATATTACTGTAAGGCAAAAGCAGATTTTTTTAAACAAATATTAAATGTAATAGAATTACGTGCTTGTCAAAAGTTGAATTGCTAATCATATTAAATGCGTATTCATTTTACGTAATAAATAATAAAAACAAAATTACAGAAATATTATTTTTTTCCCTGGAGGTATGACGATTTTATTTATTTGTCACAGTATTAAAAAATAAAAAAAACCTATAATACACACCGCTTGAGCTGTACGGGAGGGAATGTAGGCCTACGAACTTCCCTTTGCCATACATACCTCACTGGCGCTCAGAAAATTGTAGGCCTGATAAACTATAAGAATTTACAGGCCTAATTCAGCCTCTGTAAATTGTGATTTTCTATTTTTCTCTTTTATTTTAAAAATACATCAGCAGATTCTGCTGATACTGTAGGTCCTACAGTATTAACATTTTTATAGCCTAATTGAAGCAAAAACATTTCTTTAGGCCTACATATAAGCCTGCATGACGCTGTCTTAAAATTCTTATTAATTAATTATTATTGTATACAACATAACAAATTTGAAAAACCTAACATTCAGTTATTAATAGTCAATAGTTTCTACGTTATTTTATGCACATATGCATATAAGTTAAAAAAATATTTATTAAATTCTCAAATTTTATTTATAATAATAAAATAATTTATTTACGTTATTTATTATAACGTTGACATTTTATATTCAAAGACACGCGTACACTATACTAATAAATCACTTTCACACACACGCACACATAGCGAGAAGGACAAGGGAGAAGGGATAATTGCTCCCAAAGGGTTTGATAGTCCCCACTACCAGACCCACAACACATGTGATTCCACCGGCGGGAATGATTCAATATTTGCGCGGTAACCTCAAAGCTCGGGCAACGACTCCTTGTTATACAATTAATACTATCACTTTGTGGTATTTGCATGCAAAGTTATATTAAAACAGGTTTGCCTTAACGCTTCTTAGGAAACTGCTGCCGTGATATGATGAACATTTGAAATAAATGTTGCAAAAACTTTCTTACATTACTAGTAATTATTTATATTGGGAAAACAAAGTTTTTTATGAGTTTATGCTTTAAACATAAAATTATCCAAATATCTATGTGTCGCTATGTGTAAAACAAAATCGATTTCGGTGCTATCGAGAATAAATCGGAAATAAGGCAAATGTTAAAAGATCTAATTTATAAAATCGATTCAACAAATTGTTTCCAAGTTTTATCGTATATGACGATTGAATTCAACAAGGTTTAATTCGAAACAAACTATTCTTAAGCTTTCCATTGTGTCTTAATTGACCAAATATTTTATCTTTACATAAAAAACAGGTTTTCAATATCCTCAAAATCTCTTCGGGACACTATTTCCATCACTAATTGCCCATAAATTATTATCGATTTGGCAGTAATCAACTGTTGTCAGTGATATTTTTAACTTGATAACCTAACCTCAATTTGTTCTGCTAGGTTAAATACCAGAGCTTTATCTCTTGATCCCATACTGTTAAAAATAGGAAAAAAATTAAAATTTTAAAAGCGTTTAAAAGAAAAATATTTTTTAATAAAAAGTAATTGTTGTTGTTAAAAAACGATTTCTACATCTAAAATAAATACGAGTTAACCTTTATAATTTATTGTTGCTGGTAAATTTAAGAATATTTTATTGATAAGTATTATAATAATTTTTCAGAAACACTGGCAATTTCTTATATCTGTCATGAAAATATAAAATTTTTTAGAGCACACATTATACAACTATATTTCATTGAAGAAAATTCTAACCCAAAAATCGATCATTTAATCAAAAACTGAGTCAGGACCTATCTTGTTGGATTATACACTATTACATTACAAAACTCTTTTCACTTTGATAAATTCAGACTGATAATTTGTTTTTAAGAAAAAAAAATGATTAGGGACTATCAATAGACTTGTTATTGATAAATTTAAGTGAAGACTGAAAACAGTTGTTTTTTGTGGACACATTGAGGTTCTTCAAGTCCAAATATTTTGCATTGGAACAACATGTCTCTCTATCTGCCAGATTAATTGTGCATTCGTTTAAACACCGATTTAAGAAATAGTTCAGGTAAATAATTTAATAATAATCTGTTTTAAAGAAAGATAGGTTACACGTATTTTGAATTTTCACAAACGATTCTTACAAGTTGATTGAATTTGATTGAAATTTAATTAAAATCTCGTTATTAATAAACAATAAAACCCGCTTAATGTTCCAAATTAACTGCTACTTTATATAAAACATTAGGGATACTTCACCTGTTATTTTTCACCGTGTAACGTGATCCCTGACCGTTACTTTTCTTAATTGATCCTTGGTGGATTCAATAAAGGTAACTACCTACGTTAACTCATTGCAATAGGCTTTGGCCGGTGCAATTATTGTTGAGGTTATGTGGGAACGCACGGGTGTACCTCTGAGAAGTGCTTTGGGCCACGAAAACTTTCAATAACTGCTCGCTCGCTCCGCTTACCTCGAGTGTGACTGATTGGTCAAGGCCATCATGGTAGTCTACTTGCTTGATATGTAACCTTATTTAATGGATCTATACTATATATATATATATATATATATATATATATATATATATATATATATATATATATATTTATTTATTTTATATCTTTTATTTATTTCAGAACAATCTGTTTTGCAATATTCACGTTAACTCAATAAATTCTTTTCGTATAACTTAGTTTGTTTCCAATTTACCTTCTATTGATCTTGATTACTCTTTAAATCTCGTTTTACTTGTTTAAATGTTTAAATATTTTACATATAACGTTATAATTACACTTACATATGACATATTATATATTTACATTACATTACATATTTACAAATTATTTTTTGTATACAAAATTTCCGAAGGTATACTACCTTTAAATCTAATAGGCCTACTTTAAAATTTTAATTTACCGAATTTTCTTAATTTATGTCCAACGTTTAAAATCTCAGAAAAAACTTAGATATTTTTTAAAATTAATTGTGTCGTTATTAACTGAAATTCGTTATATTAATAATTAGAGAAAAAATCTATCGAAATGTTCCCTTAATGAAAATAGAATTAAAATATACAGATCATATATTAACCTACCTTTTTTGTTAATTAGTTTATTTAGGATTATTCTCTTGAATATTATTTTAAATAATTATATTTCTTTTTATGTTTTAATCTTATTAATTACACTATCATACTTGTTGCTTTTAATATTTTTAGGAATTATTCTGTTACTTTGTTACTTTTTTAGTAGCCTATTTATAACAACTTAATTTTTCTAACAATACTTTAATCAATAATCATGTTAGGTATAATTGTACCTAGAATCTAAATACAAACTAACTTCATTACTCTTCTTAATTATGTACTACTATAATTGGGTTCGCGTATAGCTTTCTTCGATTACATTCAGTTTTAAGGTTTTCAATATATGTCTGAACAGCATCTCGATATTTCATGGTGATAATCATTACACGATACTGTTTCCTTTGAAAAGACATCTTTATATTTTCGTAAATAAGTTGAATAGTTGGTCTTTTTGTCGAAGTTTCCTTAATAGCCTCCCACATTTGTTGTTCTTGAATTCCTTCTTCCTCTGCCTTCTTAACATAATCAATATAGTTTTATTATTTTAATATTTACTGTAATTATATCGTCGTTCTCACTCTCATCTTCACACACTATCCCTTCACATTTTGTTTCTTCCTTACTGCTCCCTTTAAACTTTAATATTCCATTTACATTATTATAGGTTGCTTTTGTTCTTTCATTATTAAAAGTTACTTCAACCTTTAACTCATTCACCATGTCTGTTCCAAAAATTAATTCTTTTATCAATTGTGTCACTATTAAACATCATATTACTTCTAACTTCTAACCCGCTTAACCTTGCTATTAACATGTCGGCTCTCTCTCTCTCTCTCTCTCTCTCTCTCTCTCTCTCTCTCTCTCTCTCTATTTAAATGACATTTTTCAACTGTGATAAACACTAACTAGAGCAGCCTAATTTTAATAAGTTTCGCGAAAGAAGGGACTAAAGTTTTAATTAATTTAAAATTATTTTAAAAAATTATATTGAACGTAAAATACAAAAAGAAGAAGATAAACATGTAAAAGCACATTTTGTCATTTGTCATTGTTTTTGTAAATTCAAAAACATTTATAAAGAAGAACACAGATATAATTTAAGCGTCTATTGTTTCAATGTATATTTTATAATTTGTAATGTATAATGTATAATGTATAATTTGTAATGTATAATTGTATTCTATAAATAATGTAATATATTTTTAACAAGATATTTCAAATTTTTACACGATTACTTGATAAGAGTATAATTTTATTTAAAAGAATTTTATTAACAATGTAACTATGAAATACCCAGTGGTAACCTAATTTCCAACAAATGTCAGTGTTTAACCTTTCCCTCTCGCATCGTTTTATTGTATTTCCATGACATTCATTTTTAACCAATTACTGAAATCAATTACATAAACAAACATTTGAGCTTACAAAACCTATAACTTCATGTAGGCCTACTGTACGCACATGTAGGCTATATAAAACATTTTTTATATAAACTTGTTATATTTGTTGAATACTACCTCTTTCAAAATGTACATTTGTTTAGTTTGTAATTAAACAACAAGAATCAGTTTGATGTTTTCAATTTTGATTTACAAAAAGTATTTTCGTTTTAAGAAACAACATTCGTTTTCGATGCCATATTTTTCATTTCCTTTTCATTAAACCTCTTCAGATTTATTTGCATTTGAAATCAATAAATTTGTTTTAATTTAAAACAAGCGCTATTGAATTTGCCTTTAACTACTTGTTTCTGAGAATATAAAGTGGGTAATGAAAGTGTTGGGATTTCAAGACGTCCTCCCTTGGGGGAGTTTATACACAACTCTTTGCCAAGATGTTGGTAAGCCTGTCTTCAAGTACTCCCAGGGGTACCAAACCTTGCCGACAAAATATGTCAACACTGGTTTTACTTTTATAAATTTACTATTAAGTAGTTTAAAACGCTACAAGACACTATGTATGTCATTCACAACAACCGAAAATAAAATACGTCATTAGTATAAATTTACATGAGCAATAAAAGATATGTTTATTGTTCCACTGAAGAGTTTCACAAATCTCAGTTCTCAGTAGTAGGCATACATAAACAAAGAACAACATTTCAGTAATAGAAATATTTTTGTGTGGTTTAGAAAATGATTTTTCTAAACATAGAAATTGCAAACAAATAATTTAAAATCTACTAAATTTCAATAAATTCAAATTTTTTGTGGTTTACAATTAAATTATGAGTATCTTTTACATTTGTTTTTGTTTTTTAAATTGTTAAATGAACGGTTTTTCTAATAACGAAAGTTTGCATTTAGTGAAGGTCACATTTTTGAAGAAGCTAATTTGATTTTGTTTAGTGACTGTTTTAAAAATCGTTTCAAGGTAGCAAACATAGCTCGCAAATTTACAACCGTGAGCGCAGTGAGCAATCTTAGGCCATAAGCGTGCAGGTTTGGCAGCGAGCTTAATTATCTAAAGATTAGTTCTGTATATAATTAAAGATTAATTAATTAGCTCTGTAATTAATTCTTCATCATAATTTTCAATACTTATAACTGGGAGGAACAAGTGGTTTCACAAGAGTTAAAGACAAGAGGTAAATAAGTTAGACCTTCTTTATAGTTTAACAGTTATAACAGAATAGGCCTATGTATTTGGCAAAACCGCGAATATTTCAGTATTAAAGTTTCCGTTGTAGATATTCACAAGGTATAGTTTTCTTAAACTATTCTAATTCATAATGAAATTTTATAACTAAAGAGTGTTATGACCACTCTACCAAAACATGTACAGGTGGAAGTCATGTTATTCGGTGAAATTATGCAAAAATAACAACGCTGTTAATGGCTACGCCAACATTTAATTTTAGAATTTAATTAACATAATTTGTTTTTGACCGGAAAGTAATTTATTTTTTCAAACGCGTTTACTAATTACCCGCTTCCGCAGCGGTTAAAAAAAATTTATATAAGAAAATGTAAACTAAACACACTACATTTTTATAAAATACTTGTATACGTTTTGTTTGCCAAGTTTTAAAATTTACGGTTCTCTTATTTAAATTTTGTTGTAAGACCCATTAACACAATTTTGTAAAAAAAACATTTCGTTATTAACATTTGTAATAAAAGCACAGTTTATAATAATATTTACAAAATATATAGTGATAAAAATCTCTTGTATTTTAACTCCCTTTGTTTTAGTTTCAAATAATCTGTTATTGATTATTTTTTTAATGTATAACCCGAAGTATTACATAATTTTTTTGCAAATGTTTTATTTAATATTGAAATACCAATTGAAATTTTATTCTAAGTAAAACGAACTTAAAATTATAGAGATAGTTCGAAGGGGAAAGGAAAAGAAGGGGTGCGAAAAAACAACACCTGTTCTTTGCACCTTTCCAAGTTACCGGCATCGCCACATCTTTGCAACTAATCCTCTGTCAGCTTGTTGGAAATATATTTTGCAAAATATATTACGTGAAGCATACTTGTTTATATTTAAAGTATATACTACAAAATAACGTGGAATAGTTGTGAATTAATCTTATTTTGGTTTTTAAAACGTACAGTATAACTTGCATGATGCAATAATTTCGTGAGCAGCTTGGCGAAACATAACGCTGTATACTTTGTATAACTTCGGTTTTGTCTTTCACTGTTAAACTGCACTGGATTGATTCTGTTAAGGGCAGCAATTAACATTACAACAGCTTGTTATTATTTGGCCAAATGTTAAGGTTGTAACCCATAAAAGAGGGTCATGAACGACAACGGATAGCCAAACAATTGTAAAAAAATATTCCTTATAAAAAGAATTGCAACAATTTTAACAAATTAAGTGAGGTTTGTTGTTATTGCTTGTTACCTTAAAATAATGGAACTGTTGTTACTACTTCAAAAAATACCACGATATTATTATTAATATGAGGTGAGCAACAAAAGCACGCAACCTTCAGAAATATTTTAATTTCTGAATTTATTAAACGTTTTAACTTTAATTTAGTCTCAAACACAGTTAAAAAAAACAGCTTTCCTCAAAGGATATTCGGAGTAAATTTTTTCGATGTTTTATGGGATGAATTAAACTCTTATTTCGGAAAATTTGTTAATATTATAACGGTAAAAACTAATGTATTTAATTTTCAAGCACGTTGTTAGCACAGTATTCTTAAAAGCACATTCAAGAAAAACTTGAATTAAATAAAAAGATTTAATTAATTGTACAAATGCCTTTAATGTAAGGATTGTCTGAATATCTTTAGCATATTTCTATGCTAACCATTTTGTTCAATTTACAAATACGTGAATAATGTTTTATCATTAATTGTTGCAGGATATCAGAGAGACATAATATTCTATGGAGACATTGTTTTAGACATCGTCTGCTACCTGACCTCACCGCAGGACCTCGCATCCTTGAAGTCATGTTGAAGGAACATCCCCCTGTCCTATGCTACCGTTCGTGAAACCTTTACGATTCGTTTCATCCAAATATAAAAAGTGTCCTTGGTCCTTTTTTACACCTGTGATTGTTTCTAAGCAAAATAACGGTTTTTTGCCCGTTTTCGTTCAGGTTGTCAACCGGGTAAAATTTACAACTCGGCCAAGTTGCAATGATCCTCGTTTGTTTTTACCTCGGAAGGTTTACGCTGTTTAAAATTGATATATCTGAGAACTTTAAAGTACGTTTACACTGAATAATGGTGGTAACATATATTATAGGCTATTAGGCGAACTATTATGTGTCTCTCATATCAAAAATAAAAAAAACTGTCAAGTTACACCTACATTAAACAACTTCATTTTAGGTAACATTTGTGCGATATGTTTAATACATTAGAAAGATTTCGAAAGTGCATCTTGCTTAATTTGAAAAGTATGATTAAATAGTAATAAAATTTTGTGCTCAAAAGTAAGATTTACCTGTAAGTAAAAATGTAATACGTTTTGAAAAACTGAAACGTTTTTTCTACCTATAACATTTTTGTTTTTAATCAATGTTTACTATAACCTCATAACTATACGGGTGTTTTGAACAATAATTGGCTAATTCTACATATTTAGTAATATTTAGTTTAACACTTTTTATAATTAAATGTTGTAATTATTCATTACCATTTAAAGTGAATGAGCCTACCCTATATAATTTACGTGTGTAAATACATAATTATATAACTGTAATGTCAGTTCTATCGTTTTAATGAAACACAGTGATGATAAAGCACTTTTATTCTTTGCGAGATTTACCCTTTGAAATTACGTAATACGGTATAAAAAATAAAAATTTGAAACCCAGCAACCTAAATTATTGGAATACAATAACACACAACAATTACGTATGTTCCCGCTGCGTTTAGTAATAAAGTCCAAAATATAATTTACAAATTGCTTCATCTCATAAACTATCATCTACTTTATAACCCGATAAATTGAATTATGTTGATAATTCTTTGGAAGGACCCGCCACACAGAAGCACACCTACGGACATACAGACAACGAAGCAGAACTAGTAAATCAACTACCGAGGAACTTTAAATAGGCCATATAATTAATTTAGAGGTATTAAGAAGGTGACCGACTTGAAATCCAATGTAAATTATAATACAGTCAAGGAAGGGAGAGGCAAGGAAGGAGGGGAGATGGGCTCCCTTCTTAAAACCGTAACGGTTCAACGGAAATACCTTGATAGCGAATGTGCGCTAGTTAGTTTTGAGGTGAGTGTACCTGTACAAGGTGTTACTACAAAAGTAGAACACATCTAGATAAATCTGTATATATGGATACATAAAAACTGTTGGTACCTTTATAAAAAAATAATTCTTTAAATGTATGAATAAAATAAGTTATAAAAAATAAACTGTAATACAAATACAAAAAGAATTAATTATAATTTACGATGGGATAATAATTATTATTATCATTACTTATTAGAAAGTTATTATCAACTTTATGTTATGAATAACTGATAGTCATGCTTGTGATTTAAATGGAAATAAAAGTAAATATTTTTATTATATAATCATAGTATAATTTATAATTATATTATATAGTGTTGAACTACTACAACTTTTGCTTTAACCGTGGTATTAAAGTTAATTGTAGTACGGGCCCCAGTATGGTTTCAACACAGAGCTTACTCAAACATTAACGTAAGTTTGAATATGTGTGAAAAATACATTTATGTTTAAAACAGAAAATATCTCAGCAACGAAATGTTGTTTGAACATTCAAACATAGACAACTGTATTAGAGCCGCCAACACACCAAGACCGATCATAATCCAATAAATGTTGTAACGTTGTTAGATCTTGTCAATATCTTGGTGAAAATGCTAATTTTAAGCATCCCTTTTTCAAGGGATTTTTTCAAAAAACAAAGCATTTCTTTATATTATCCATTCCAGTTTTAACTAGTGTGCACAATAGTCGGACGTTAAACACAAAAAAATTCCAGTTTTAACATCACCTGTATTATTATATGAGAGAACTTTATAATTTTTATCTTCACTACATCTGAAGATGCCTCAAGGCGAAATATGTCATTAAAAAAAAGGTTTTTGTGAAACTATTTCCTGGATATGGTGTTTCACCAAGTACTATGTGTTCAATAAAAAAATAAAAAAACACCATTAAATATTAAGAAAATCTTGTTATAAAACTCCCGATTTGGACGCTATCGTCAAAAATAATGATGTATTACTCTCTTACTCAATCAGATTAGCTGAAATTATAAAAATTGAAATAAACTATTGAGCTTAGCTTCACGACTCAACCTTTAAAAAATCTGAAATTAAATAAATTCACGGCACGGTATTAAATAAAGAAACCTAACATCCGTGAGAATGGCCTTCTTTGTATTCTAAATACAATATTTTTTTATTTATCTGATTTTTTGGAAGGAAATAACTATAATTATTTGTATTTGAAATTGTTGTATATATTTTGTAATATAAATTTTGCATATGTTTAAACATAATATAGGGAGTTGTAAATATACACTATCTACATTTTTTTAGGCTGTTGAAGTGAATACTTTGAACTCCTTTTAAATAATTTAACTGAATGCGAGAAACGTTGTGCAATGAATTTTTCATATCCATTCATTTCCAGCCCTCTGTTGCCGCGAAATTTTCATTTTTAAAATTTAAAATACAGTTTTAGTAATCATCATTTCGCCCTCTTTAATCCCATATCTCACTTTTTTGTAACATTTTATTTGTACCACTTTCCTTTTTACTTCACCATATTGAAAATAAATATTTGATTGTAACCACAATCATTTCCTTATGCAACGTTTACTTTCGCAATTACTGTTAATGCGCTAGAGATGCCTACAGTCAGTCAAACAATGACAGTCTATCACTCGTAAACGTATTTGTATAGCCTATTGACCTATCTCGGATCCTAATTAACCTGATAACCACTGATTAGCATTTAACTGAACTATGTGGAACCGGTCACAAGACGGCCTTCAGCCAAAATGAAGAAATTTAACCACCAGCCTCAAACGATTGCACTGCTTTTCCAATATTAACCAGTTTCGTTAATTATAGCGGTGTGACTACCATGCCTTAACTAAACATATGTTAAGTTGTACTGTGGTATTTGTTACACGCTAATGTTATTGAGTTATTCGGAGTTATTATGGAGTTGTACGTTGTGTTTTTAAGTATATTCTGTGCATTTCTTAAACAGATTCCTAAAAATAATAAAATGTAAATTTTAATTAATTTCATTTACAGCTAAGCTGCGATAGCTTGAATTTTGTGGACAATTTAACAGCAATATTTTAGCGTCATCTATCGTTTTTATGATCTTAATTTTACGAGCATTAAATACAAACTATGATATTTACAAAAATCTGGTACAATCTACAAATTTTACAGAAAATAAAGTATTTTAAAAAAGAACTAGCCTTCCGATTCATTCATATAGATCGTTCAATCTATGTAGGTTTTCAAAAATAACTGAAAACTGGTTCACACAGTAGAGAAGGTACTAAGAAATTATTCCATCATTTTATAGTGTGATGGATTACTTTTTGAAACGCGGATTAATCAGACAAACTAATGAAATCAGACGATTTCAGAACAAAGAGTCTATCCTTAAATTTCTAAAGGAAAAATCTGTTATCATCAGTATCAAATGAACGAACTCTTACTATTATCTAAGAGGACCAATTAAGTATAATCTACACAAAAAGAGATTTAACTTAGGCCAATTATGAGTAAGCAAACAATTACTGTACTTGTGTTTCTAGCTTTTGTCAGTAAAACTTTAATGCATTTCCACTGACTATCGAACTTCATACCTTTTAACGTATCCTACATGTTTTGGGTTAAATTAGTATAGGCCTATACATATATTTTTGTATAAACATTTTAAAACATATTTACGGCATTGTAAGAAATAAAACAAAAACATCTCACCTCATTGCTGTTTATCCTGATAAAAGAATCAGAAAACTATTTCTTTTAAATCTATACAAAAATTTTAAAGAATTTACATAATTCGAAACTGTATATTTAGTTTCAAAATTTACCTTAATCAATGCGATATAAACATGTTATTTTTTCAAAATATTTATGTTTGTGAAGTTGAGCTACATCAACTAATAAACATAAACTACGTAATTTTAAAAATCAATTTATATTACTAATTTTTACTTACAATTGTTATAGTCTTATAGCTTACCTACTTAATAGACTCAGAGTTATATTAAATAAAAAAGTGAATAGCCTATGAACAAGTTTTACAGTGTCCATAGAGCTATATGGAAAAAAGTATGCGAGTTACCCAGTGAATATTTTGGTGATATGATCAGCCACTGGCCAGCCACCCACACAGCATGGGTAGCCGCAGCGCCCGCCTTAATACAAGAAATTAGTTTCCTGCATGATAAACCCCCCTAGGCTAGAGAGAGAAGGCAGCATGCAACAACCACAAGTTGAAAAGAGATAACGATAGTACATTAATTACCTATGAATTAATGAGTGCGTCAATTCTGTGATAGGAACCTCGTGTGAACATGCAAAGGAGAGCCACCCTCCCCCCTTTCTCTCGGCCAGTGCTATTGGTTACATTCTTTCCTACTCCTGAAGCCGTAGTAAGGTAATACTGCACCGAATATCTGCCCGGTCACGTTGATACTACTCTCTCGCCTCTTCCTTCTCCTTCTCTCTTTATCAGCGGTATTATCGGAGGAACGCTTGCGGGCACAGTTTTGGTATACTTCCTACCAAACGTAGTCTAGACAATGCGCATCGTATCGAAACAATAAAATATGTAATTAAAAATGAATCCTGCTGAGAATTGTGTTTAATTATATCCTATATGTATTTGTATGTCTTCAACCGTAAAGTAAAACGGCCGACGTTGAAATTATCAAAAATTATAATCTAGTATTTTTGTGTGCTTTATCTTATTACAAACTTCGCGGTAAAACGTTTTCGCCAAGTCTCTTCTATTTTCAAGGCATTGTTAAATCAGTTTTACTTATCAAAATACCTACTTCCTAATGTTTGAACTTTCAGTAATTTTCAGTAATTTTCATTTTGCTTTGCAAGAAGCCTCTGTAATAAAGCTAAACTGTTGGACAAGAAAACGTATATGTGAACCTACAAAGTACTGTTTTACAAATAACAATAACGTGACAAAATAACGTATCACTTTTTTAAAATTATATCGAATCAGTACTCATTATTGTAACTTAATCATTATTTACCTGTTTTCCCAATTCTACCTAAGCACTCCACCATTCAAATTAGTAGGAATGGTTAAAACTCGAAGTAGGTTTGTTTAGCGATATTCAAAGCTGATTTAAAAACTTTTAGTTTGAAAGACAACTGGATTTTTTATAAGTTAGCCTAGGATAATTTGGAACGAATGTTTTCTAAACAATAACATAAACTGTCTACTATTAAACAATATAAAAAAGCCTTTACTCGTCAAAGTCGGTACAGTATCGTCAATTGTCATCAAGTAGTTTAACGGATTTAAATTTTTTTCAAAAGCTAATATTGTTCGTAATATCTATAACTAGTTAATTTTATCATAACGGACAAAATGCGCTTATTATTTATCAAAACTGGACAGATAATCATATTCTATTACAATTATTTTTCATATTTTTATTATTTCTTTTTTTATTTAGGCCTACACACAAAACGCATATAATTTTTCCCATAGCATATCCATAAAATAAAAACTAATAATGTCTGTAGGCTAAGCTACAAAGTGAGGCATTATTCATAAAATTCGTTGAAGTAGATCATAATTGAAAAATTATCTTAAATTCATTTATTTCCATTTATCGGTCTGGTAATTTAACCCTCTCGAACTACTAGAACGCATTGTTTTAGTCAAGTGAACAGAGTTCCCTTTCTTCTATAGACTTAGTAACAAACTATAGACTAATAAAATTATTGTTTTCTTTCATTAAATATTACCAGCAGGTTCTTTTATAAAAAATTCAGATTTAAAAAAAAATAACTAATATAAATTCAGTAATTTCGAAAAAACGAAGACACGCAGTTTTAAAAATAATAGGTTAAAAGTAGGTATAAAAAAATACTTGCTAGAAAAGAACTTTAAATAACTTAGTATTGAAAGGAGGATTTAACATACCATAATTCATTTAATACTTGAACATTTTAAAATGAGTAAACAGCAATGCCAGTTGCGTAAAACAACAACAAAACGTCTAAAGGATCCGTCCTTTGACCTTGCAGTTCATCAATGAAGTTAAGAAGGATGTTACGTGAGTTGTCAAGGCCGTACAAACAATGGCTTTACAAAACACGGATCCTGGAATTTAGTTAAAAGATAAAACACCATATTCTTCACCTATTGTAGTCCAAATGTATAACAGGCAGAAAAAAGTAAACTGTATTTTTAAAACACCTGCAGTGCATAGGCTTGATGGCCATTTGACTAAATACTAATCGTTCCGAAAACATTCATAGCGTAAAACAGGTTTTAAGGTCTATTTCGTCGTGTTTTAGTGGGTTGAGTTATGTAGTCTCCATATGTTTATTTTCTGTGAATTATGCTCACTTACAGCCATTTTACTTATTATAAACTTCAATATTTCTACTTTAAAAGTTGCCGTTTTTGACGTAATCTATCATTGTACTGCATCATTACGAAAGTTTGTTTAGGTTGGAAAAGTGTAAATGAGAATGTGCAACTAGCTCATACTTTTAAAGAGAAACTCCCCCCTCTCTCTTTTATATATATATATATATATATATATATATATATATATATATATATATATATATATAAAGCATAAATAAAATAGTTTCTTCTCTTGATAGGGCTCTATTTTTTTAAAAAGAGTTTAGATTTTTCACTTTTATTTTACGCGAAGCTTTTAACGTTAGCTTTTGGAGAGAGGAGTTAATAGAAAAAGACTGCCAAACCGAAGAATGTAATGGAAACATGGAACAAACGAGCAAACGAATTTCGTCTCTCTATTTGTCTCTTTTTTCTTCTTCTTCGTTTTCGATAACAGTACACTGCACGCATATTATATGGAAACGTTGTGTTGCTTTGGTTTCGGTATTTTTCCTTAGTTACACGTGCTCGTTGTAACCGTTTATAATGCATTCGAAATTTATATAAACCTTTATAATAACTGTTGTTAATATTAATAGTTTTAACAACCTAACCTGAAATTAATTATAACCTATCAGCTCTTCAATGAAATCAGCAGATTGTTACCCATTAATATAAAACAACTGATCTGTTATTATAACTGCAGTAAATAATATCTAAGCTATGTTCACGTTTTATTTATTTAAATAAAACAAGATATTTGTAAACATATTAAAACTAATTATATATTCAGTAAAGATATCGTTAATAAAAGTTCCGTTTCTGTCGGTAACTCCCCGAGTTCCACACGTTTTTATTACGATAAAATTTGTTTTTAACCATATATTGTTTTATTTAGTCTTATAGTATATTTCTGAATGAATGACTAGAAGATTATTTTAACAACTTATTAATAAACATTTTAATTTGGCCGGTTATTTCGTGAGTGCAATGTAAGGACCGTCAAGTGTAAGTAAACATGAATGCCTTACAGACTTAGGCCAACAGATAACAATGACTGACAACATTTCAGAGATATTCTCCAAATAACGCTGAACAGTCCTAGCTGATAGGAAACAACAGTACTTGTGTTTGTAATGCAGAACAAAACGTCACGTCAGGCCCGGTAATTGTAACGTATTGGCCCGAGGACGGACGGACTTTATTCGTCCACGTAATGAAGAAACATGGCGCACAATCACATGCAAATTTTTTCACTATTTCTCACCATCACGACGTGTCCGGGGCTATCACGATTTATCCAGCAAATACATTTGTTACACTTTGTTTCTTAAGACTTAAATAAATTGTGGTGATCGTGATTTATGTAGTCAGGCAAAAAGAATTGTGTTTGTTTTCTGATATCAATTCCGACTGTTTGATTTTAGGTGTTGCATTGCGCCCAAAAAACGGTAAATTTTACTTTTTACCTTCAGTTATTATGCTTTCCATTTTCTTTCCTAGAATTTTTTTACTTATAGGCCTATTAACTACAAAAAACTAGGACTGTGCTATAGAAAAATGAATCCCACGTTATGAATAATAAAAAGAAAATTTAAGTTTATAAAACAAATTTCTAAAAAAGGAAGATTTAAGGTTTAAAGCAGATCTAAAAATTATTAGAATTAGAGAATAGATGTATCAAATTTTCGTAGTAAGTATTGTCCGAACAATAGGAAAAAATTTCTTCAGCATTTTTAACAAAGTTTAAAAAAATTAAATTAAAAACTACACGTTAAAAAAATGAGAAAACAATAAATGAGGGAGTTATTTGTATTTTTAGGTTTAGATTTTAACTTTTCTGTCTACCATTAACTTTGGACATAACTGAAATAATTTCACTCAAATAATGGAAATGGTTTTTATAAAAAATAATTGTAAGAGGAAAATAAGTATAACGAAATAATTTTAATTAAAGATTTGATTTCCAAATTTGGATTTGGTGTTTTACGGAATTTTGACAATTTTCTCCAGCCTACAACAAAAAACACTGAACAGTGTTTAGTGTTTTAATTTAATATTAAAAATGTTAAAGGTGATATAGATGTATTTCGAATGATATTTCACAATAGATAAAATCAGAAAGGAAAGACACATGACCGATTAAAAATGTAAACAGAAGATGTATAATGGCGGGCCGTGAAAGGGATGTTTTTTGCCGACAGGGGTCGTGAAGAAGAGAAAGTGGGGGTAACGAAATCATGGCTGAACACAGCATCCGACTTCTCTCTCTCGCTCACACGCACTCTCTCCTTCTTTGTCACGCACTTTGTATAGAGAATCAGAATGTAGGTTAAAGTAATTTGAAGCTGCATCAGTACTTCTTTCACTTTCGGTGTAAATTATTTTTGTCCAAACTACTCACAACTGAATCTGATTGGGAAACGTTTATCGAAGCCGTTTATTATGAACAATATCGACCGTTTTTGATCCACTTAATAAAATTTGTTAAAATTAATTATTTTTTAATTTGCAGTACATGTAATTCAATTACAAGTGTATGTAATCATGACTTCGTCAAAAGTACGCTAGAACAGGAAGAAACGGTAACTAACATTTTTACCACAGACATATTTACACAGCTTATACAATTGCCTTGATTACTGTCTACTTCCGACTTGTGTTCTTAGCGGACTTACAAAGACAATATAATTTCAAATACAATATTTAAATATAGACGTACTCGTAAAAATCTTCCCATCTACTTTCCATTGCATATTTTGTAGCGACTTTTTGTTGTAAAATGAATTACATTATATAAAAAGTCTCGGAGTAATTACACTCATTACCTGTGATGATCAATAATTATCTACTTATCTATCCGTTTAAGCGTCATCAGAGCTTACATTTTTACGAAACATTTATTTCACCATTGTAATCGTTATTAAAATCTGCATAAATAATTATTTTAAATTTCAAATTTTACATAAAATATAAACATAACAGATAGCGCGGTTAATTTTCGTCTTTTAAATGTAATTTTAAAATTTAAAATGCTAATATACACAGATTTTAGTTTTTCTAGACTTCATAGTTTTTGAAATTAAAAAGAACATGAATTTATATTTTAAAACTGGTAATGTTTTTTAATGCATAAACTTAAGAGCTATAACTAAAAATATATCCTCAAACCAAATTTAAACAAAATGTGTTAATCGATAAACAATTGTTACTTCATGAGAGCAATAGGCTATAGCCTATATAAAGTTTTGTGTGTATTGCGTTCTCTGCGCACCGCAAAAATTAAAAGATCCACCATATTGTAACACTAATGTCACGAAACCGGACACGAGGGTGAAATGTGGCCATAAAATGTTTTATTGATTTGAAATTAATGGTCTGCAATTACAAAGTTGGACTCGACCTCCCAGTTTGAGTACCGTCATAGGCCTACAATTTATTTTAATGAATTTTCATACATCAAATCAGTCTATAATTTTGTGTTTTAATCACAGTTATCATTGTCAACGTAACTTAACTTCTCCAAACAACTTCCATTACAAAAATAAAGTACTTATTACTTAACCATAGCAACGCGGGGACGCGATACCAATACGCACGCACTGCACGTAATTATACTTCGATTTCTTAATGATTCCGCCTGAAATAGACTTCTGTCGTTGAAACAGAGAAGATAGACCTAACTGTTCTACTTTTTTATCGATATTAGTTCATAAAACAACTGATTTTGAATCTAAAAAATAATTTTAAATTTCATTATAAAATTTACGATCTTGGATATACAAAATATAACGGCAATGAGGAAAACATTAAAAAGATAAAATTCATAACTAAATATTTTAGTGGAAAGCCCAAAGCAAAATCTGACAGAACAATCAGAATTTTTAAAGCGACTGGCAATCAAAATGTTTTATTTGGGTTTAGAGATAAATTTAAATCAAAATCATTAACCTACTCCTGAAGACTGAATTGCATTAAGGTTATAATTTTAAGCTACATCATTAATAGTTACTACTAAATATTATCACGAAGGTTATAAATTTAAGTGAAATCATTAACAGTTAGGGCCTACTCCTAAGATTGAGTATCATTAAAGTTATAAATTTAAGCGAAATCATTAACAGTTAGTTACTCCTAAAGACTGAGTATCATCAAGGTTATAAATTTAAGCGAAATCATTAACAGTTACTCCTAAGATTGAGTATCATCAAAATTATAACTTAAAACGATTTCATTACCAGTTATTCCTAAAGATTGAATTTAATCAGGTTATAAATTTGAACAAAATTGGTCCAGATGTTAGGTTTGTAGAAAGTATAGCCTATACAAGAACATACATTTGCAGACACTATTATAAAAATATGTTTTTGTTGAAGTAGTCCCTAATTGGTCATTCTCTAGCTTACAGATGTTATCGGCCAATCACAACCCATACCGTATCTCTTTAGGCCTAGTCCTTGAAGCAACAATTAAAAAAAAAATTCACAGTTTTGTTTTACCTATCGCATATCGCTCTTCTCTATTAGTAACTACTTGTAGCATAGCGGTACAGTAATTTATAAGCTATTTATCATTCACGCATGAATGCCTTCAAGGAAATAATATATCCATTTTAATAAATTTTTTCTCAGTGGAAAAAATATCACGTGTTTTTTGTGTAGCATAATAGACTATTATCAATTACTTGACTGTCTAAAAATTTGAATATTTCCCCCTTTTAAACATAATTACATTATAATTGAATTGAATAACGTTAAATTTACATTCAATTATCAATAATTTAATTAGAAATAAAGTAAAACATTACATAACAATTCTACTAATTAAAGATCTTAATTAGTACGTGGAAAATTCAAGCACGGAGAGCGGAGTAAACAAACAATTACGTTATTTCCGCGACCATACTCTCCAAGATACAAACCAAGTATGTTTTAATTTTGTCATGTTCCGCTGCACTATTTAAAAAAAAAACAGCTGAAATTGTTTGTTCTAGACAAAAAAAATGTTTGAAAAAAATATAAAATATGAAATTTGGAAGTGTTAATTATCATTCCTATTAGACCTAAAAACAGAAATTGGAGGGTCATTGACACAGAATTTATGTGATTACACTGGCTATTTTATATTAAATTCATGTTATGTATGTGTTTGCATGATGCTCACACTTACTGCCAGCAAATAATTTTAAGTTACTAGCGTTCGGACATTCTCCTTGTTCGGTAAGTTGTTTACAACAAAGAAAATTTGAGCTCACAAAATAAGTTTATATTTGTTTCTCCAATAAAAATACGTAAAGACCTACAGCAAACTACTTTAACTTCGATTACTATTGAGCAATTAATTGATTGTAAAAGTCTGCAGTTTAAATAAAAATTCAAATTAGTAGAATATTAACTTCTCATATCAAATGTGTTTCTGTAAATAAAACGATTCAGCAGTTTGCTTTTAAATCTATTGCTAAAACTATTTAAATATTAACTGATTTTTAAATTTATTTATTTATTTAAATTAATTTAGATATTTTTAAATCTATTTATTGTATTATTTTGTTATATTAAGCCAAGTATATAACCACATTTATTGCCGATTTGCTTAACAATGTGTTGTTTATCATCTTTTTATCACGTGTAAGCTACAATTTAGGCAAACATTGCTTATGGTGTTTTATTTCTTCATCCATTCCGATTAAAATATAAATTTACTAAGGCGAAAGGAAGGAGATATGAAAACCGAATTAATAATAGCAGATAAGGATCAAACGGTGACGAGGACGAAATTATATTTTGTTTATCAGGTGTGCGAAACCGTCGGCTGTGAATTAATAATATGCCTGCATTTAAAGTCAATTTAAAAAGTTACTCAAGGCGGAATTAAATTTTGAGTTAAATAAAATTTATAGCTTTTACGCAGGAGGTATTGTGAATACATTTGTTCATTCGTACAAAACTATTTTATTTGGTTATTATCGTTGATAATACGTTATAATAAAAATAAAGTAAAATATTGCAGGTCCTTCATATGATAAAGATTTAATATTTTTTCTTTCTTTCTTTATAATAGTATTCTATTTATATTTTTTGCGATAAAGTTGATAAACTAGTTTGAATCAAAATATTGTACATTCAAGTGTATATTGCATTTGATAATAAAGTAACATGAACTGGAAATTACATTATTTATAGTGTTGTCTTACTAATTATTTATTTTGTTGTTTTACCGACTTCATTTTTGTTTTAAAGAAAAAATGGTAATGGTAATTTTCTCTAATAAATGATGTACAGTAATTAGGATTTCAACTGGGATAAAATGTAAAAAATTGCATGCGGAAAAAAATTAAATTTACATTTAAAAGCTACAAACTCCTTAAATGTAGAATAACACAATTGATAAAATATATTATGTATTCTTGAATAATAATATTATTATTTAATAAAATATCTAAAAATATAGGCTAAAATTATTCAATATATATTAGGCCTATTTTAAGAAAAACTTTCCTAACCTGACAGCGACCCACGTGGTCACACAACCCTTATATGGCCAACCTTAACCTAAATCGATTAAAAACATTTGCTCGAATCCGACCCAAATGTACTTCCATCTAGCGACAGCCTATCCATTATACTGAACACGACTGTACTATCCGGTCTGAAAACATTTCCTGCTTAATTTCGACATGGTGGCACGGCATCAGTTATTGCTCTGAGCTATAGTGCGTCGGAGAGAGACAGACCTATACAAAGTGTACGGTGGAGAGAGAGAGACGCAAGATTCCGGCCATTATCTCACTATCTCACTTGTTTAATGCCGTTATTGGCAGCATATAAATTCATCAGTTGGCCGACTAGAGGCGGGCTGGACCGAAGGTAAATAAATCTGGAATATATTTAATAAATCACTCCCTAATTACATATTTGACAACGTATTAACAATTCCAAAGCAATCACAAAAATCATTTTGTTTTTCTTCTTCTTCTTTCGTGTTTTGTGATTTGTTTTATTTTTGAACTGTTGGAGTAATATTAATTTGTTTCCATATTTAGAAGGTTAGAGGTTTTTTGTTTTTTTTTCAGGCGTGGGCATCCAAAACTGGTCGGGGCTGGGCTAAATGGAACTTCCGTGGCGTGAATAAACAGCTCGAAACTTAAGTATTTGTAATTAGGCCGGTGTCAAAACCCTTAAATAAATTGTACTTTGTTGGTAAGAAAAATTGATTTCTTTCAACTGTTTGAAACTGTCACTGCTACTTTGAATGCTTTTAATTTTTTATTCTGCTATTATAAGAAATAAATGAAACACTTGATGATAAATAATCTTAATTTTTATTAGCTATTTGTGTGTAATGAAATTGCTAAGCATTTTTTAAACTAACGAAAGGTTAGAGTTCAGCGATAGGAGAAGAAGCGTTAAAAACTCAAAGTAAACTCCAAAACCGAATTTACAGCAAAACACTATACAATTACGTTTTACGAAATGTTACGTTTTAACCATTTTCTTCCTTTAATTTTGCGGTATCGGTTTTTGTACAGAAACATGTAATAACAAAATATTAAATAATTCTTTTTCATTTATTCGGTCTGTAATATTGCCATTAACTTTTAAGTTTTTCAACAATTAATATCACTTATAAATAAAAATTTAATTATATTTTAAAGGTTAAAACATATTTATGCATAAATTAAAAATACTAAGAAATTATGTAGATCAATATCGAATTTCAATAAAAATCAAAATGTCAAACCTGAACAAGTAGGTTAATATACTATAATATTAACAGATATACTGTTAATCTTATAGTATATATATATATATATATATATATATATATATATATATATATATATATACATACTATAAAATATTTAAATAAAAATACAGTAGCCTATGTATTCCTGTCATACTAAGAAAGTGTAATGCAATAGCCTTCTAGGAGAGAAAATATCAGATCCATTCCTTCTTAAGGAACAATTATAAACATTCCAAAACAATACTCCATGTTTTTGTGCTCCTATTGATTATTTTTTGCTCGTGAGTTAGGGGGTAGCTATACATCACTACCCTACCGCTCTACTACCCATGTCAACAAACCCGCCCAGTCCTAATTAAGCCGTTTCACAGGGAATCTCGCCGCCATATGTGAACAGAGTCAGGGCTACAAAGATTTTAACCCTGATATTATTAGCAAATATAGACTGAAATTTCATTCCTTCAGGTAATGTAGAGGGGACGATTCGAAGAGTGAAAGTTGACCAGAGTAAAGCATGAAATCAAATTTAGGCATTATTTGATATTTATTGTTGTTTTTCTATTTAATTAACCAATTAATGGATTTTTAATTTTTATGGATCGATAAAATGAGATATTCAAATATTACTTATAAAGTTCATAATGTCTAAACTTAACTTTAAAAAAGATATTATAGCTATTTCTGTAAACGAGAAGTTATTCTGTATACGGACTTCAACGTGATTTTACTTCATTCAGGGACTACTGATTGAAATTTGAACAAAATCTTTCGAGCTTGTGAGAACGTTAGTACGACCTATAGGCCTACAATCTTTCTACTAGCGCCATTTGTTTCAGTAACCATTTAATGCGGAAGGAACATATTATTAGAAATTATTCATTTATTGTAATGTTTCTTAAATGTTTTATTTTTAATTAATATATTAATTTTTTCAAGTCCTCATAAAAAGGTGGACACGCAAGCACTTTTAAAACACTGTAGAACCTAAATTTTCTTAAATTTGTACATTATTGCCTAGTCTAGTCTAAAATAACCAAAATTTTAAATAATAAATGCCGAAAACCCATAAGATATTAAACCAAACTGGAACATAAAGTGGAGGGAATGAATAACTATTCTTTCGGAGTGTAGAATATACCTAGTAGAGAAGCTGGTAAGAATTAATTGTCCAGACACAATATTGAAACTTTAAAATTTATTACGTTTTGGAACATTACAACAAAATATTTCTTCAGTAAGAATTTAATTTTGTCGTTTCCTCAAAATGATCAAATTAAGATACAAACCCTCCTACATTCGCTAATAAAGTAATCAGAAACGTCAAAAAATTGATTAATAGTTGAAAGTAGAAAAATATATAGACGGAAAAGAGTCGTAAAAATAGTTTTAGAACAAGCATTAAGTATATATTGGGGGGGGACAGGAATCTAACGCAATGAAGGGATGGGGCTCTTAGAAAGGTAAAAAAAGTTACAAAATTTATGAGTTAGTCAAAAATAATACTGTCATCGGAAGAGTTGCCGCTTTGTGTGGATGATGAATTGGGCTAAGCCTCGGATTCGTGTCTTCATTTCAGCTTAGACAGAGCCCCAAGAGCAATGGCGTGCTTCGCTTGGATCGTTCATCATTATAAAGTATTTGCTTAAACATTTTGGATGTTTAGTCCTACACTGTTTAAACTGTGCATTTAGGCTACTTTAGTGCGACTATTTTTTTATACACGTCTCTTTTTTGAGGGAGGCTATTCTATTTGATTCTATTGGACACACAGATTTCAGTAAGGAATATTCATCTTATGATCAAAATTTGGGCGCTATATTATAATAAACCAAATTTGAGAATTAAGTCGACGTTTTGGGTTTTTGTTGGTGCCTCTCCTAAACCGGTTTTTAAGGGGAAATTATAAAAAACGTTTGTGTTAAGTTTTAGCATTTGTTAATTAAATATATTTACATTTTGTTCACAATTAATATTTTATCATACACTAGAAATTTATTTAGTTACTGAACAAGTGATATCTACTGTAGAAGTTCATTTTTTACTAGCAGAGTTTATCAAATAGTTTGCTTATTTTGACTGACCAATTTAAAAACACAGATCAATGTTGAGATTATTTTTTATGTACTGTCTCACAATTGATTTTTTTAAATTTCAAATCTGTTGCACTGAGATCGGTTATGAATCACAATATGAACAAAATTTGAACGGAAAATAAAAATTGATTTTGAGAACTGCCGATACTTTGTTTGCCTGTAACTTGCGAAACGAATTTTTTGAAGAAATAAATTACGTAAAAAAGTTATTGCAATATGAAAATTTACCACCAATTTAATTAGTTAATATACAACCTTAAAAAACTTTTAATAAATTTGATGAAAGTGGTAGTTTATTAAATTTTGAATAAGTCTTTTATATTTTCTACAGAGATTTAAAATAATTAACTGTTAACTTTTACTATGACAATAACAGCCTAAATATAATCACAGGTTTAAACAAACGTTGTTCATACAATTGATTATTTATCCCAATTTAAATGTAGCGAGCAATAAAATTTGAAACTTTTAATAAATTGCCCTTATCAGTTTTATCAATCCAATTATAAAAGCAATACCGTACAACCCTTGAATAAAGACTTCCAAGTTGCAGTGGAAGCAATGCACTGGAAACACGCCATGTACTTATCTGTACAGACAGACAAACAGACATATCGAGTAATTAAAACAAATATGGGTTCAGGTGAGCCCGCCTGACCACATTGATTTACTGCCTGATCCATGCAATATGTAACTATATCACGTGGTCTTTTTGACGTATTCTTTTTTGCCTATAAATAAAACACAGTTCATATTTTATTAGAAATAATAATAAGTTACAGAAGATATACATGATAAAAGTGTACGTTTCGTTGACATGGTAGAAGCGAATTTATAACAAATATTTCGTTTTACACTCTTTTGAAAATATGATTTCACTGTCATAATCAACACTAAAATGTTTCTAAGCCCATCCTGACCGTCTTCAAGTTTATTTTCAACTATTAAATAATATGTGAAAATTTAAAATGCTAATTTATACAGTTTTTAACGCTGATTATTAACATTAAATCAGATTTAAAAAACGTTTAGGAATAAAAATGTACGATTGTGACCTAATCGGACTAAAACTGCGAACATAAAAGAGTTGAAACCTTAAATATATATATAGCCTATAAATATATATATTAGGATCTTCTCATATGAAGCTTTTTGGTGTGGGTTTTACCGTGTTGGGGTTCAAATATATTATTTTGCATTAGAAATGAGTTAATTACATTCTAGATAATTTTTCGTAACGGATAAATTAATTAAAACATTTGTTAAGTTTAAAGTTTGAAACAAAAAAATTAAAATAGCTGTTGTTTACAATTTTACTGTAATATTTTTAAAAATTGTCAATTATTTTTTTTATTTATAACATTTTTTGTTATAATAACAATAATAATTAAATCATTTAAATGTAAAAATAAAAGTTTATTATTTAGTTAAACCTTAAACTAATTAAATTGCCTAACAAATAATAGGTCATATTTTTTTAAACCGCAAATATATACCACAATAAAGTCTTTATCGGCTGTAAATAATACATTACTGTATATAATCTTGTAACAGTATATTTGTTTTAAATAATTAGGCAAGTTTAAGAATATTTATTTCAAGAATCATAATTATTAATATAAATAAATGTATTATTTGCCTATTTGTTCTTGTACAGTGGTGTCATTAGATATTATATTCTAACTCGGTGATATATTGTTCTGAATATTAAACGATCTGGTGCTCATAAATTAAAGTATTATACCAAATACCGGAGCCGACCTGTCCCTTTGTATGATGAATGTTGGTGCAAAACCACAGTCGATGCCCAACTTTTCGTGCCTCCTACAATCCGTTCGTGGTGGTCACTTTCAGATACGCAGAAATTTTGATTTAATATTCCCTCTCAGAGAGTTATTATTTATTTCCTTTAAAGTGATGAGCTTTCTGAAATTTGTTTACGCCTTCATGCTACAGCCACTCGGATGTCAGCTAACATGTTGAAGGGAAATTTATGTTTTTTAATACACATTACTTTTACATACTTTACTCTAATAACAGAATATAACAGATAATTTGTTTTAATTAAGATAACTTTTAAAAATCAATTTGGGCTAAAACAAGTCTCGATAATAATGATTTTAAAAACCAAACGATTTTATGATATACTCGTATATTAGGACTACAAATGCAAATATGTGTTGTTTAGCATCCTACAACACTTTTCCAACAAAACTGTAAAATATTATAATTAATGAAAAGTGATTAATTGAAAAATGTATCAAGAATATTGAATTGTGCCTTAGATTAAACATATTAGAAAAATTTATCACGAAGTTTCTCAAAAAATGATTTTCAAATAATTTAATCTGAACAGACAGAAGTTATGAGTGAAGAAAAACTTTGAAAACAACCTAACGTAATCAAAATTAAACTATCCACCATTTTGCTGTATTATCAAGAAAAATTTATAACAAATATATTTTTTAAATGAAATGAAATTCTGTAACTAACCAGTACATATTAGTTAACAGCGTTAGCTAATAAATGTTTATACAGTTAAAAAATAGAAAATATTGGCAAGTTTTTCATACTCTTGTATGAAGACTGTGATAATAGCTTGAGAGGTTTTTATCCCCTGAACAATATGTAGTCTAATAAAATTTACGCTCACGCGCACATCAGGTAATGAAAGTAAAAACAAAATTTGTAGTCTGATAAACGTAGCTCTTAAATTTAAACTATAAACAAAGCTTTGTGCATTAAAGATAAATTAATACATTAATTTTAGAATTTTGAAATTTTCAACTTGATTTTGAAAAATACATCTGACTAATACAGAGCAGCAAATAAGATTATGTTAATAGCTGATTATCGAATTATAGTAAAAATTACACGGGTTTATTTGCCATAGATAAACCACTAAAATTTAGATTTACAAAAAGAAAAGGAAGTAAACTATTGGAGAAAAATATTATTAGAACTGAAAATTTAAAAGTAAAATTAGTATGAAAAACTAAGTAGACTTTATGGACTGTGGTACTAATTAATCAGAACCGTGAATATAATGTCTACATAAAAAATGTAAAAAATTGACGAAACATAGCCAACGGTTATTGACGTCACAATAAAAAAACGGGCCAATAATAATCTTTAATAGCTGAGTTTTAAATAGTCTATCGAATGTGTAAGAAAAAATAATATTTATTTATTTCCAAAATTCAATAAATAAGTCAAAAGCCCAAGAAAAAACATAGAAATTTAAAAATATAATGCAATTCAAAGTTACTAATAACCTAAAGTGACTTTAAATTAACTAAGCTGTAAACAGAAGGTAATCCATATATTTTAATTACGTATGTACGAAAAGAAAGCATTACGAATGAAATTTTTAAATCATAAATAAGAAAATTTTCAAAATTTATGACAATTAATTTAATTAAGATCAGAAGCAATAAAAATAAAGACATGCTGAATAGAAATTAATTAAATTATGTTAATCAAACTAATTGTGTAATAGTAATAATAAAAAAACTTCTAAAATAAAACTAAAAAATTGTTAAAATAAGAGAGTAGTTAAATAACTAATTTTATCTATTAAAATAATTCTTATATAAAATATTACCTGTAATTAGTCAATATATAATCGCTTTTGACATATTTTTAAGAAGATAATTTTTTTCTCTTCCTAAACAACTAAAGCTATTTACTACACTAAACTCACCCTAAACAATCATTTTTTGTTAACGCTATATAACTGTTTGCTTTCAATATTGAAAACGTGGTGCATACCTAATACTTGAAAGGATAGGGAGAGGGTAGGGGGATCGTAAGTCTTTACGTTGTATATCGAGCTATACGTGCCCTTACATAATCGACAGCAACCAAAAACAGCTTAGCTGTTACTTGACACTTTCTTAATACATAACCTTACTTTATAGCTCATGCATAATATACCGTATTAACGATTTAAGGGTGGGTTACGACAAAACCACGTGTCCCGGCGGGGTTGAGTTATTACTGGCGAGATAAAGACTTCATATTTTCTTCTTTTTAAGTAAGGAGGGATGAATTTCTTTAATGGCTTAATCTGAAAATGATAAGAGTGTATTTAATGAGTTGGGTTTTTTCCGAGAGGAAGAAAAAGTACAGATATCATTTTTTTTCTTTTCGGGTTGTGTCCCGGGTAAACGGTGTCTTAATTATAGGGTGTATATTTTATTTGTACATTTTTATGGGGTTGTTAACTGTGTATTGTCGCAGATAAGGGTTACTTAAGGGGATGAAGTAGAAGAGGTGTAAATTGAGAGAAATTAAAACGACTCGTGTTTTAACGCCGAAAGCGAACAGAAGTCATCAGTTCTGTTTGTAATACGTGCCTTAGCCTACTCGTATTATTTGTATTAACATTATACTGTTTGTACTTTTGGTTCATTAAAACAGGATTCGGCTAAAAAAAACATTTTGTAAAAGATAGTCTAATTTATATAAGTATTAATCTTAATTAATGAAAAAAAAATTATGTTTTGTTTTCTTTGATTAAAAATAGAATTGCATCGGTTAATTAAAACAGGATTCGGCTAAAAAAACCGTTTTGTAAAATATAGTCTAATTTATATAAGTACTAATCTTAATTAATGAAAATTAATTAAATTTTATGTTTTGTTTTCTTTGATTAAAAATAGAATTACATCGGTTAATTAAAACAGGATTCGGCTAAAAAAACATTTTGTAAAGATAGTCTAATTCATATAAGTATTATTTTTAAGTAATGAAAATAAATTCAATTTCATGTTTTGTTTTCTTTGATTAAAGATAGAATTGCATCGGTTAATTAAAACAGGATTCAGCTAAAAAAACAGTTTTGTAAAAAATAGTCTAATTTATATAATTATTAAACTTAATTAATGAAAATAAATTAAATTTTATATTTTGTTTTCTTTGATTAAAAATAGAATTTATATTGCCTATTTATTGACGTAAAAAGTGATTTTAACACTAGATTTATAAAAAAGTACACGTGTGGAATTCGGATAATTACCGACAGAAGCGAAGGTTTTTAACGATATATATAATAGCTTTGATATATATAATTAGTTTATATAATTAGTTATGTTTACAAATATCTTGTTTTACTTAAAGAAATAAAGACGTGAACCTAGCTTGGATATTATTTTCTGTAGTTGTAGTAACAGATCAGTTGTTTTATATTAATTCGTAACGATCAGGTGATTTCATTGAACAGCTGATAGGCTATAAGAAGTTTCAGGTTATGTTGTTAAAAACTAGAAATATTAACAATTATTAAAAACGTTTATATTAGTTTCGGTTGTAACGTTTATTTTAAATGGTTACAACGTGCACGTGTTCTTCAACTAAGGAAAAATACTGAAACCAAAGCAACACAACGTTTTCATATAATACGCGTGTAGTGTACTGTTATCGAAAAGAAGGGAGACAAAGACAGAAATAGAGAGAGAAATTCGCTTGCTGGTTCGCTCCATATTTCCGTTACATTCTTCCGTTCGGCAGACTTTTTTCAATTTACTCCTTTCCTCGCCAAAGGTAATATTAATAACTTCGCTTCACAAAAAAAGCATTAAACACTTTTTAAATAATGTAACACTCTCCATTTGTTTCAGCGTAGTGTACACAAGCAGAACGCCCACGTTGTCGATATGTTTAACCACATACTATGTGATGCATGACAAGCTTTCATCTATTCTGTCAATGCACTGTACACAGTATTGGTTTAACCTATCATTATTTTAATTTTCAAGGTCATTTGCATTTTAAGCCAATAATACATCATGCTGTAATTGTTTAAACGACACGTTGAAACATATGATATTAATTCGGTTGTTAGGAGGCTACCAAGAGCTCCTACTTCAAAATTAATAATTCAGTTAGTAATTTCAGTTATTTGAAAACACTAATCGATTCAATGCTTCATAATTAAAATTAGATGCGTGACAGATATCGATACTTTGTTGCCAACGCTGATTGTTAAAAAACAATTTGAAAAGTTAAAAATAAACTGGATGAAATTAATTTACATTATGCTGGAGTGAAAATGAAGACAGATATTTAAAACTTCACTTTTGAGACCTTAACTTTGAAATAATTACTTATTCTACCATATTTCTTATAGGCTTACAACAAATACTAAAGGAATAACAATTCTATCTCCCAATTTTTTATACGATACACAACGCTAATTTGATAATTAAAATGCAAATATTCTACTCTAAGTTCTGTCAAAGTTTCAACATGGCCGCATACATTAACAACACTAATTTTAGCTACGAATTAACATACAAAAAATTAATCGCATGTAAGTATTATCATATCGTAGTGTATAAATTAAATTCTTGCGAAGACTGAAGACTGTACGGCCATACATTATTCTCTTAGATTGACTGACGCTGAGTAGAAACCCGTTTCTGTGTGTTGCTAAGTCAAATCGCGAGTTGCAATTATTAAGCATTTTAATATGGAGTAAAGCCAGTCGCAGTTGGCCTACCGGCGGGTAATTAACTGAGGTACAGCAACGGCCAAAAATTAAACAACACTTTTACAAGTTGGCCGTTAATCCATAGTCTAGACAGAACGATCAATTGAAACGATAAGGAAATAGTATAAACTTTGGTGGTTTTGCAATCAAGGTTTTTTTTTATTTAAGTTTAAAAGTTTCAATACATTAGAAATTGTTATTTTACCTGGCTCAAATCATTGATTTTAGTATTAGAATCAGTCTGGATCTTATCTAAAAATAGTCTGTTTATAGTATTTAAATGTTTTTGTTTTATTTTAGAACGGTAGAAGAAATTATGTTGCCTATCTTGTCTGTCTAATTTTATAATTCATTTTTTAAACAGTGTCGATGTTGTTTCTATGATAAAACAATTTTAACATACTGTTTAGGTATATTTAGGCCCTCTATAGCTATGTAACCTGACATTTTGCGGCAAAGATATAAAACCTAAAAGTAATATGTCCGTAAATTAAAATAATAATAATAATAATAATAATAATAATAATCAGTTTGAAAAAAAATGTTTTTTCTTAAAAAAATATTTTAGTTTGAAATGTCAAAAAGTCTTATTTAGAAAAATCATAGTTCTGTTTAATGTAACAGAAACATTGTAAAACCTACTTAATACGTTTGTATTCCAATTTAGGCCTTTGTTTATTATTCCTTTAAAACTTACAAATACAATAAGTTAATTTATTTTTCTTAATTAGGGGTACGAAAGAACAGTATAGTATACGCTAAACAGCATAGTAAGAAAAAAACAGGTTTTTAACTGTTTTTATATCCACTAGTTCAAAAAAAAGTTTATTCTTTGATGTACTCAGTTAAAAATTAAAGTAATTTAAAGCTTTTAATGGAATTTTATTATAGGCTATAGGCTAAGCTATATGCCTAGATTTCCTATATCTTTGTAACATTATTATGTTCAAATAACTTTAAATTTAAAAAAAAGTTGGAAGTAAAAAAATGAAAACAAACTCCTACCATTTTCGTTTTTCTTTGTTGAACAGGAATTTTCCAAAGACCCCCCACATTTTGTGTTTTGGTTTGAATGATGGCTACATTTACCGTCTATTTTTATTATTTTAATTGAATATAAGAAAATTTATGCAGTGTTTGTACTCAGTTTGTTATCTTTTAAAATAAGGTCAGTATAAGAACTAACTTCTAAAACTGACAAAGTGCCAAGTGCCATTAATGTCTTAAAAAGTAATTAAATTTGTTTTAATATTATCAAGAAAATCTCATTTGCGTAATTCTTAAAAAAATAACTCAAGTCTGATATCACGATTCATGTTTTTAGTTAGAACTCAGTGTTATATTTAAGGTGTATAACTCAGCATGATATGACGATCCATGTTTTAAGTTAGAACTCAGTGTTATATTTAAAGTGTAGGCTATAACTCAAGTTTGATAACACGTTTCATGTTTTTAGTTATAACTCAGTGTTATATTTAAGGTGTATAACTCAGTACGATATGACGATTCGTGTTTTTAGTTAGAACTCAGTGTTATATTTAAGGTGTATAACTCAGCATGATATGACGATCCATGTTTCAAGTTATTTTCCAGTGTTTTTCTCAGTGTTATATTTAAAGTGTAGGCTATAACTCAAATTTGATAACACGTTTCATGTTTTTAGTTATAACTCACTGTTATATTTAAGGTGTATAACTCAGTATGATATGACGATTCGTGTTTTTAGTTAGAACTCAGTGTTATATTTAAAGTGTATGCTATAACTCAAGTTTGATAACACGTTTCATGTTTTTAGTTATAACTCACTGTTATATTTAAGGTGTATAACTCAGTATGATATGACGATTCGTGTTTTTAGTTAGAACTCAGTGTTATATTTAAAGTGTATGCTATAACTCAAATTTGATAACACGTTTCATGTTTTTAGTTATAACTCACTGTTATATTTAAGGTGTATAACTCAGTATGATATGACGATTCGTGTTTTTAGTTAGAACTCAGTGTTATATTTAAAGTGTAGGCTATAACTCAAGTTTGATATCACGATTCATGTTTTTAGTTAGAACTAAGTGTTATATTTAAGGTGTATAACTCAGTATGATATGACGATTTATGTTCTTAATTAGAACTCATTGTTATGTTTACGGTGTATAACTCAGTTTGAAACTCACGCACCAACAGTGGAAGAAGAAAACAAACGAAAAATTAATATACTAACAGATACAAGCATATCTGGAAATGAAATAAGAAACAACATAAAAGTACAAAAACTTTCTCCCTAAACAATAATATATCCTTATTTTAGTTATTCCACACACTTAAACCCTTATTTCACTTTTTTCCTTCAAAACACCTCTGAAGTTAAATGAATCCTAACAAACACCATATACTATAATAAATCCTTAACGTAATTGTACATCTAATTATAATAAAACTACATCCTGCGAATATTATGAAACAAAAACCACACAAAATCCTTGTTAGCACAACGCTCAGGAGCATCAACGTACAACTGGAGTTGGAAGGTTCAGCTTGGTAACTGTGTGAGGCAGAAGGCTACGTAACGGTAAAATTTAAGCCCTAAAGCATACAATGCCTCGGTAATAATTGTAGCAATCCAGAGGGGTGGGTCAACATGGCCGCTAAGGGTAGTTTTTTATAAAGAAGGTTCGGTCTATTGTTGTACAAAGGGGAGGGGTGACTGTTCTCACCTGGTCTTATGACCTTCGGTCTATTGTAACAATAGAACTTGTTCTAATATGCAGTAAGGTATCGACACAGAAAAATAAACAAAAAAAGAGAAAAACAATAAAATTTGGAAAAAAAATTGTAACAAACTATTTAACGTAGGCTATTTAACAAGTGTGTGTAAAGTAACCATTTGTGTAGGTAACATTAAGGAGGTAATGAAAAACTAAAACCAGTATTTTAATATTTTGATTGGATTATTACTGAATTAAGACGCTGTTTTAGCTTCGGCAGAACACTCGCATTTAAAAAAGTATAATTAGGCTTAATTTGCAAATTTAAAAGGTAATTACTTTTTAATTTGAAGATAATAGTTTTAAACAAAGAGCTTGATAAAATGTAAATAACTAGTAGTATGAAGAACAGAAGACCTCGCAGTATATTCTTAATAATTGCTTAGCCACTACCCTGAGACGCTTTTAAACAAGCTTTTTCGCCAATTTAACAAATAACCAAAATATTTATGAAAAATGTTTCTTGACCACATTTATTGGAACGTGTTTGCCCTTTCTCCACAAAGACGTCAAAATTGACAGAACGAGCCGTTCAGTCAGTATTTCAGGGCGTAGACAGTCGTAACACTTGTCATCGTTAAATTGTCAAAGGTCGCCATCTTGAAACGGAAATGCATAAAAAGTGTTATTGAAACGTGAGGATTTACCAGGTCATACAGGCTTTATATACCAAATTACAAAAACGATCGGCAATGCATTTGACTACGTAACAAACACAAAAACTAAATGTCGAACGGTCGAGTTGAAGTAGAGACCTTGCTTCGCTTAGTCAAAATAATCTCCGACTTTAAATTGTATTGTTTCTCGTATTCATTTCTATGAGTGTTTTCTATTACATACTTCATGGATTTTTATGTGCGTTTCTTTTGTTCACAATTAAGAATAACTGAAATGGTAATGGCATTAACATAAAATGTATTACTAAATATAAATCATGGCTTACTTGAAATAGAATCAGGCTTCATTCTTGCCTGGTTTAACCTTTGTATTAGGCATACCTGAAAAAAGACCTGACTCTGTATCACACAATAAAACAGAAACAAATAAGTGAAAAACATAATAAAACATAATCATAACAAATTATCTTACAAATTTAACTTTTCCTATACAAGAAATAAAAAAAATTTGTTTCACTTCTCAATATTAAAAGAGGTAGTGAAATTTACCAAATTATAAAATCATTTTAAATTAAAAAAGCTACAGTAAAATCCTGCATAAGTAATATCAGTGTACAAGACAATCTCTACAAAAAGTAGTATTTAGAAAAAAAATACTAATGCCTTTCCCATTCACACAGTAAAAAACAATAAATACAAAACTTATTGATGATACTTTTTTGTAAATTTTAGTAAAATTACAACACTCTTCAAGAGTTTAAAACACTACAATTAAGATCATATACAAATATACAAATTTACAATAAAAGTTTGTAAAAATAACAGTGTTGTAAAACAGCGTAACTTAAGTATTTACGAAATCAGGAATACAAAAACGTCAACTATTAAGTATTAAAAAAATCTTTTGAGAACTGTATAGCCTAATTTTCATAATCAGGTACAACATAAGCAGTAAATTTAATACAATTTTCATTAGAAGCATTTAAGAAATAAATTAAATACACAATATTTGAAACTAAAAAAATAACTGCTATAAACACACAACACAAATATTCACAGCTTAAGAAAAAAAATAACAAAAATATCCACTTCTTAAGAAAAAAAACCCACTTTAACCTAAGGTTTTCAGTGCGGTTAAATTTCAAAAATTGTGTTCAAAAAATTATATATATAATTTATATATAATATATAATATATTATATATTATAATATATATTATATAATTATAATTATAATTATATATATATATGTCACGTGCTTAGCAATATATAATCAGCTGTGATACATGGCTAGCTCAACCCTTACTCTAGGGTTATTGATTGGAAGTGGGCCCTTGGGAGACACAACCCCCAAACCAACGTTAACAATTCGCCCTAACTTACAAAATACAATTAATTATATTTGGCAAGTTTTTACAAAACACATTCGAAGAGATAAATTTCAAATATTATTTTCAGTGAAGGAGTATTTTAAAATTTCCCACTGTATGAAGTTTGTAACTTAAATTATCGGATCCATCTTTCTTCCTTCAAATCACAAAATTTTACTGAAAGATATGATTAAAACTTTTACTTTAAATAAAAATATTTAACACTACTGAACTACCAATACTTTTAGTTTTAAATAGAAAAATTCAATGCTATTGCTACAAGCACAGCATCTCAAGGTCACTTGTTAAATGATTATTAAGAATTACTATATAATTATTATAATAAGAGTTTATTATAAATTTTTTAATAATCGATTAATTTTTCAATAACAGTATATTAATTGTGTAGCCTATAGATGATGCGGGACTGTAGTTCAAATCTGCATAAATTACAATTTAAAATTTCATTGAAAATACGAATATGAAATTATTGATGGAGTTGAGGATTCGTTTTGGTATCTATTTTTAAACATGCAATTTGGAAAATGTTAAAATACTTGCTTATACAGGTTGAATTTTACAGCGGTTAGGGTAAACACTTTCGTTAATACACAAAATGTTGCATAAAGTATGTGTTATTAAATTTTGTTAGTTTGTCAGCAAAACAGATGCTTGTACTATTATTTTTATTTAACCTGCCCCATTGCTTTAAAAAATTTATTCTATAGAATAAATTATTCTATAGAACACAGCGGTCTGCCTGTATGTACATAACGCATTTCTTCCAAAAATGTTTTTAATGCTATGAATGTAAGACCCCCAAATAATATTACTATAGGCACATGAAGTATTTATGTAAACAAATATATTTTTATAATGAACTTTTTTAAGTCGTATGCCATTACCGGAAGCACCTTTTTAAATAACTGAAATTATCTAAAAATTGCCTCATTAATATTCAAAAAGTTCCCAAAGTGATTGTCTTTAAAACTATTATAAATAACAACGAAAATCAAACTGTGCCCAGTAAACAAAACCATAAGCGGAAGTTGTTCATGTAATTCAAACAATTATCTAAAAAAAACTAAAAAAGGTTTAAACACACTGAATATTGACAACATAATACGGAAATATGTGAGCACGCGATGGCTCCGCTGCTTGTTGGAAGCTCACAGATCCTACCTGATGATGGAAGCCGGTTAACCGCACTGGACTCGAGTACAGATTATATCAGCTGGCTACAAGTTCGGTGGTTTTTGTTGTTCCCAACATGATACGTGTAATTAACGCTTTCGTAGAAGATACTGAGAAATGATTTGATCGTTACTTTCTAGCGCGGGTGACCGGGGTTTGGCTTAAAGCCATTCTCTTTGGAATAAGGGTGAATTTTAAAGTTGATTAGGAAGTAATTATTCTAAAGCGTTTCCTTTTTTAAATAGTAGATTAGTTGAGCAGGACGTTATTATTGACTGAAATTAAAAGAAAATCTATTAATATATTAGAGAAATTATATAATTTAAAAAAGTAATAGTTTTGAAAAAAAAAAAATCTATATTTAAGAAATAGACTTTTTGTTAAATGAATCATTATTGTAAATGGTAGAAAGAAATAGAATGAATGGTGACAGAACGGAATGAAGAAAAGAGAATATAGACAACAGATTAGGCATCGTACTCGAAAACTAAGGAAAAGGACTTAACATAAATTAAACCTACTTATGATATATATATATATATATATATATATATATATATATATCTTTTCAATACGTTAAAAAATTTAATTTCTCGTAACTCCACATTTAATAAAAATAATGGTTTTTACAAAACTACTTGCTTGTACCCATGGAAAACAAAAATACGCAAAAAATTATACGTTGGTATTTCTTTGATATTTTTGCAAATTCTTTTATTTGCAAACGTAAAATGAAAGGAACAACTACCCAACTTATAATATCAAAATAATACAAATTTTATTTCATTTTTTATTTTTAATTATAAAATATGTTTATGTCAAGTTGGTTTATGTAAAGTCAAAATGTTGGCCTTAATATCATAAAACTACTGCATTAGCCGGACTTGTGATGAAACTGCTTTCTACAGTTGCCATCCTGTACAACTGGTTAGGTACCTTCTCTTCTTCGACATGAAAGTTTTTTTTGTGCCTAAAATGATTGAAATTTACAAACACTTAATTTAGGTTATTTGTTTGGCAATACTTTAGCGTTTAAAAATAGAAAGTTTCACGGTAAATAAAAATAACTAGGTAGCACAGTAATCAAGACTGATTGCATCAGCATTCTGTTTAGGAACAGTTTATAAGCAAAACATGTTATTAGTGATTTTAAAATTGTAGTTTCAACATAACGAAAACAAAAAACCTATTCACTACTGCCTCCAAATACCTTCATTTCTGGAGATTTGTAAATTTGGATAAACAAATTAAATCATTAAAGTAATTTATTTGTCATAACATCAATAAAATTTGTGTATAAAATTAAACCTATAGTCTATCTTATACATCTTCGTTTATAAATATTTTTTTTTGTAACTTAATTTAAAAATAACTCTTTTTTACTCTTGAAATCTGAATAAAACAGCTTTCTTAGAGTTATAATAAACGGATAAATAAATACATTATGTATATTGCATTAATCTAGTTAAAATTATTAAAATTTAAGACGTAAAATGCTCTATAATTCCAATTAGCAATTTGTTGAGCTCAGAAAATTTTTTCCAAAATATTCTATTTGAATATTATTTACTGTTTACTTTTACTTCTAATATTAACGTTAGGAATTAAATTATGTTATTATTAGTTTAAAATTATCTTGAAAATTATTTTCTAAAAAATAAGCGATCCTATCGGTGCATAATTTTGTAAATTAAAACTTATGTTTAAGCAAAACTTTACAGTAACTTTTAATACAAAAGCCGAAATAGTTTCTCACATTACGTCAGTTACTTCTTCGTTTAAATTATAGGCTCTACTGTTTGTCAAATTTATACGTAAGAAAAAATGATCTTGATATTCGTTAATTATTTCTACAATACCAATTTCCCACGCGCCCCTACAATCAGGAAATCCAGTGCTTGACCGCGTGTGTGGTTCTGTCAAATCGCCTCCTCACCCGCTGCTGGATCCCACTGCAGACCCACGTGAGACTCGATCCGAAAACTCATCACTTTGAATATTAAAAACCTTCTTCTTTATCTTGCATTAAAATTTCTTAACATTAGCTATTACTTGTTGAGAATGACTCGTACATGCACATTTTTCTGTGTAGCTTTTTAAAAACTTTTAGACCCAATTGAAAGTTCTGTAACGATTGTATTTTAGTTAGCACAGACACAGTAATAAAAAAACGTTTACTATAACAGCTTATTGGATTCAACATCTGGCACAACATTTAAGAAACTATCTGAAAAAATTAATTACGATACATCTTTCAAAAACTGGATGACTATAAATGCGTCATTTATGTTAAAATTAGTTTTTGCACAGCAAAAAGAAGCAACACATTTAAATATTTTTCCACAACTTAGTTACATTAACTGATCTTTGAGCAATTTAATAATAACAATATGACGTCATTATGAGAAAAAGATGTGTATAAAATAGTATTTTGAAAAATGTGTACCCTAAATTATAAAATATCTGAATATTCATCATCAACTTTAAAAAATGTGGTTATAAATTCAATATATTGTTTTTTTAGTAATTCTCTAATTAATTAAAGAATTAAAATATTCAATTTTAAAACATTTTCCATAATAATTTGCAACAAACAGGATTCCAAGAATTGAAATTATTTATTTAAATTACTTTTATTTTGGTAGAAATATCCATTGATAAATTAATTTTGATAAAATAAGTAGCATAAAATCTACTAAGTAAATATTAGTTAAATACACAACTCAGGGCAGTTCCGCGCCGTCGAAGCGAAGGGGGACATGTATCAAACAGAACTCATGAGAAGTAAAATTATTAAATTATAGCCTATACTCCTTAATTAGCATTATCTGTGCATCGCCAGCTATTGTACACAAAAATAATTTGGACGGGTGATAATTAAACCTTAATTATAACTAATTAATTGAACATGGTTAGACGTCGTTACCATAAAACGTTCTACATTCGTTGGCTGTTGTGCATGTATTTTCTTCATAAAATACGGTAATTGAACATGACAAACTTTATGTCTGTTGAAAATGATTGATTGAATAGTTAAGTGTTAAAACATTTTTTTTAAACATAAGTTTTTGCAATAAAATGTTTAGGATATGCAGTCTATATAAATATTCCAAAGACTGTCTTTTCCGGCGAAAACCTGTTTATGGACTCGTTTAATTATATGAAAGTAAATAATTTTATGACTTCATAGTTTTTTTTAATGCACGAGCCTAAGCCTAGAAAATACGTTTAAACTCTTTTATTTTAAAAATTCGGAAGGAAAAACTAACGGAAAAAATTAATTTGTAAAAATATTATGTTAATATTTGTTAGGATAGTTTTTTTACAAACTATTAATGTATTCACATATGAGACCCTAACAACAAGGATTTCCAATACTTATTGTTATTTTCTTCACAGTTATTTAACAAAAATGTGTTGAATATTATATGAAGTAACATATTTTTTTATTATAAATTAAAAAAGTAAAGGCAGGTCCTACACTTCAACACTAAAATGCACTAAAAAAGTACTCTAAGCTGTATCAAATTAAAATATTTAGGCCAAAATATTATAAAATGTTGTAGTAGAAACAACCGTTTTTGAACTACAGAAGACCACTATCCATCAGTTCAGTAAAACAAAAATAATGAAGTATGGCCTTCATTATTATGCCTTCAAAAGGAGTTTCAGCAAATTAATTTTATTAACAATGTAAATCATTTTAGTTAAGAGATAATAGTGTTTCACATACATTCAACGTAATCATTAATTTATTATAGGCTGCAAATAGTTTGTGAACAATATATAAGCCTAATAGGAAATTATATAACACACAATGTCAGCAAATACACTTTGCTGACATTGTGCGTTATATAATTGTGTATACAAATATCTACCTTAAAAGAAAAACAAAAATTTGAGACACTTTTTACCAAAACCAAACGTTAACAATATTTAAACCTATTGTAATAACAATACTTATACTTTTATACATAAAAACACTTCAGAACTTGGTTATAAAATGTTATTTTTTGAGAGAATAATAAACCATCAATTTACGCTTTGTTATTAATATCATGCCAAGAAAATTTACTTTAAGAAAATTAAACTGACTGAGATTTGTTAAATGTTTTGTTTGTTTGTTTTCGCAGCGGGAAGCAAACTGTTTGTTTACTATTAAATCTACTGTTTGTTTTTTTAACTGTACTCATAACTTGCGTCTCACTTTTATAGTTTGTTGTTAACCAAAGTACGCCAAGTAATTACAACGTATTCGCAAGCCTTACAAGGTTACTCTATTGATTTCGTCTTTTGGGCCTTACCGTTGTAATTGATGTGGCACTGGTCCAATAAAAGATTTTACAAAAGGATGCTCACAACAGCGTTTCGGACGATTTTACGTACAACTGTTTGGCTTTCATTCATTTGCAAACTTTTTCTATTATTTAAATCTAAAGTTCGTTTATAAAAACAGCTCCTATTTCCGAACCAAGCAATTTTTAAAAATGAATTTTTCATTGATTTTATGTAAATAACTCAAAGTAATTCTATGGAGCTTAAAACAATACACTCTAAAAAAAACTAATCTTTGCCACATACAAAAAACCTTTCAACTCTTATTGATTCTAATTAAGAAATATATGTCTAAGTTCTATACATAGGCTAAATTGGCTACGTTTAAATGGTAAATTATATAATACGAGACAATCCTTCAAATACTAAAATTTTCTTAAAACAGCATTAAGGATTTGCATTAAACATTGTTATTTTTCTAATATGAGGCATTTATTACGCCAGTTTTTAAATTTTCTAAAATACCGATAATAGAGGGTCAAAGAGAGGGGATAATTGTATACAAAATGGACGTTTCAAATGAAATTAATAAAAAAAGAAATGATAAATTTAGAGCATATTAGATTTGACATTCTTAACCTAAAATATTTTTACGGCCATACTGAAAGTGAAATTTGTTTTAAATACGAATTTGGTATTAATATCACTGAAAACAATTCACACCGCTGTTTAAGTTATTGCCGCAGTTTTTATTTTTCAAGATTCTGACTATTTTTAATAAAACTTACAATTTATGAAATGTAGTCTAGGATGCAGTAAGCGTTATATAGTACAAACTGAATTTTAGTAAAAAAAATTAACTTATAAAATATTACTCTAAGTACTTCTTATTTTGTTGCATAGGACATACTCTAATTGTGTAATAAAATTACTTTCAACTCAGGCTACACTAAAATTAAACTTAAAACTACAAATAACCGTAATTTAGGAATAGTGTAATGTAAGTGTGTAACATGATTGCAGAACATATCCACGTTAATTGTATTACAGTGATGAAATAAGGAACTTAAATTACAATCTTACAACGAATAGCGTGTATCCCAAGCTCACTTACTGCTATAATTCAAGGCAAACGTCTTTTCAATATTCCAGCAAAATGAAACCTCGCTTCCACATAATTTCAGTAACGCTTTCCCAGCATACTGACACTACCGCACAAGTCTCCACAATTAAAACGAAAATATTTCGTTCTCCGTCCGTGTCTAACATTTCGAACGGAAAGGATTAACGGAGATTTGTAGCACTGGATTTCCTTACAAACCGCGGAAACTTAACGCCACAATAGGGTTCCACCCGAATCTCGGCTCGGCACGGCTTTTGTATGCGAAAGTGTGTCAGAGAGGAATAGAGAGACTTGTAATCAATAGGCCTAGTCACTTCACGGATCAGTGAGGGTAGTTAAAATATTCGTAACGTCCACGCAATCCCCTTCTTTAATTCTTCCATGACAGTCACACGGATTAAATTAATCTACTGAATACACATGATTCAATTAGGCATTAATTAAAGACCATTTAGTCTACTACTGTTAAATTTATTAATAAGCTTATAATAATTATAAGCCCAGTATTTCTTTAAATATGAAAATATTAAATTTTGTAATACATTTTTTTAAAATTAGTACTATTAAAATAATAAAGTTACAAATAAATTCAACTAATCACGCATATTTAGTTTTAGAATAAACAATACATATTAAAAAATAGAGCCTTCAGAAACAATTAACACCATGTAACAAAAACCTCTTGGATGTAAATTTTTACATCTTTTTTATTAAAAAGTAATACATCTGTAATAGTCTTAAAAATTGAAAAAAAGTACCATATGATTTTTCTTTTTTAAAACATTTTATGCACCAAGTAAAACCTAAAATAATTGATAATTTATTTAAATAATATATTAAGAATTTTTCTAGTATTTAATACATTTTTCCAACCCGCACAGAATATTGTTTAGAGAAATAAAATGTTTAAAGTAGAAAATTAAAATCCGAAGTGATTTATGTTGCAACAAAACAAAGACGATGTTTTCACTTTGTAGAGTAGGGTCCGGAAGTTTGTAGGGGGTATTTTACCAGACAGGTCATACGTCATTGCTGGAAGGATGGGATGGGAGTGGAAACTCAAGCTTAGGCCTGGTTTGGAGGAAAGTAAGAAGCGTATCCCGAAGTAAAAATTAAAAGTGAAAATTGGGTTACTAGGCCTAGTCGTAATGGTGAATTAATGGCGGTCGTGAGCAGCACTTCCCCTTCGCGAAATCAAAACCTGTTTGTGTTGATGACGTCACAGTTGCATGTCTGTCAGATTTGAATGAACATTGACATGTTGCAGACTTTGCACTAAAATATACTTAGTAATTCCTGTAAGTGAAATACTACTATGTATTGCATTGGTTTAAATACTAAATGACATTGTCAACATTGTAAAAAATATTGTTAAAAAAATATAATATCTATTCATTATGTCTGTCGATATGACAATTTTCATTTTCTTAATACACTTCTTTTGTTTTAAATGAATATATTCCCGGTACTCTAACTGTAATAAGAGGTCGTGGGTTCGAGATGCAGTTACTGCCGTGGCCGTGGCCCTTACCGTTAACGCCGATCTCTCGTGTTCATTAGTCCAACTGGCATAAAGTATCGACGCAAAATACTTCCTTTCATATTACTAATACATACTTATAGTTTCTATTTTGCATAGCACAATCGAGGTTAGAAAATTTGACTGATAATATTGAGTGTATTGAATTTAATTTTAAGTTTGTTACTCTGTTTTTAAAAGAAGGAAATTATAAAAATAATAAAATATTAATGAAGTAGCAAATATATTTTTTAAACTGTGTTTACTTTGACTTCACTAATGTATTGAGGAAAATAATGAATTTAAAGATTTATGAAAATATGAGGTTGATGACAAAATAAATGAAAACAAAATTTCAGAAATAATAAACAAAAACAATGACATTAAATAATAAGTCCTATATAATTTTAATTATTCGAGTTTATAAAATCAAAACTATTATTTTAGATACACTTGAGTAAACCTAGATGTCTATAAAAGTATATTTGTCATTATAATATTAATTTATAATGTAAACCTCAAAAATGTTTAAGTTGAGCAGGATAACTACTATTTCAAAAAATAGTCCATAAATAATAAACATTTTTGTTTTATTCGACTGAAACCTAACAATACAAGAGCATGCGTGTAAAAAGTATTGTTGCAAACAAAATTTTTCTTAATAATTAAACCAATACATACATAGGTTAATATTTAGTCCAATCTGTTGGAACTGTCACATATAGGCCTATCGTAAAAATTAGTTCCGCAGTTCTCTTGTAACTATTGGTTAATATTTAGTCCAATCTGTTACTATAGTTACTACTGTCATATATACCATATAATTGAGTTACATAGGTTAATATCTAGACTTGACAAACAGTGTAAACTGTTTATAGGCTTGTCATAACTGTTATAGGCTGTTGTATAAGATGTCCATATAACTGAGTTGTACAGTTTTCTTGTAACTAAAAGCTAATATTAAAGTGGCAGATCATAACCACCGCTACTGACGATATAATTTTAAAAAATGAATTGGTTAAATAAATTTAAGAAGTATTTTGTTTACAAGACGTTTTACACGCTTGCTCTTGTATTGCTAGGTTTCGGTCGAATAAAACAAAAATGTTTATTATTTATGGACTATTTTTTAAAAATACTTTAACTTAAAAAAAACCATCAACGATAAAATAAACGCTTTTCCATTTACAATGTTTGCACATGAGTTTATAAAACAATATTACGGAGCGCATACTGCAGTGGTTATATGCCCGTTGCTATGACAACAAAATACGCGTCCTCGTTGGTTGTCACGGGAGACGTACACACGCTGGAAACACGTGCATGACTCGATTTGAAATATTTACTAATGTTTTGTACACCATTTCCAGAAGCACTATTTTTGAAAGGACGGTTCTGTTTACGATTAAACTTTTAGAGAATATATTTTAACTCGTCATTAAATTTTGTTTCCTTACGAACAAATACATTTAGTGTTCTGAAATATTTCTTAAATATGATTTATTTTATATTTTATTAATAATTAAAAAATAAAATAACAAAATTAATAAGTGATACATTATTTTTTATGTTGTCTTTCCAAAAAAACCCAGTAAAACCTGCAACGCTGCTTGGGTTTTTAATAAATAATAAGAGGAAGAATTTACCCCTCAATTAATACGTTACCAGTAAAATTTACTATTTAATTTAAATTTAATATGTCAAAAGTTAGGTTAAAATAAACAAAAAATTCATATTTTTAAAATACGTATTACATTCTTTCCGAGACAACAGTGTTTCAAAGTACTCTTAAAAATGTATTATAATTTTTGGCAGTAATTATGATTGTTTTATTTTTATTTCGTTAAAACTAATTTCGTTAATTATTTCGTTAATCACTATTAACCCACTAAATATTAATTAGCCAATTATTACTATTATATAGGCCTACTATTATATATTACTGTGGAAATAATGTTTTTTGCTGTTTAACATGTCATTTAACCAAAGTGGTGTATATATATATATATATATATATATATATATATATATATATATATATATATATCCTATATTACAATCATAATTTCAGAATATTAATTTTTGTATCCTATTTTTCGCCCTTTACTAAGTTGTAAAACGTTTCCTCATATCTTTTAGAGATAAGACAATATTTTACTGTGATTTTGTCGCAGGTATTTTGAAGTCACAGTCAAAAAAAGTGACGAAGAGAAAAAAATATCTGTAACAGTAGATTGCGGTGATACAGTATTACCTAGTAGAAAACATATTGGTGGCAACTCTGGATTGGATTTGTTATCAGTTACTGTTCGCTTGTGCTACGATCTTGCGGAGATATTTGTTAACAAAATACTACCCAAGACAAATATATGTAATTTACATGTCATGGTAAAAATATCCGTAATTTGCATACGTCAGCAATTATTAGCAATAATACAAATGTATTGTACTGGCGCCAGAGGTAAAAAACAAGATTAGAGCTAAGGGAAACAAAGGCCAACTAAAAATACAGAGTTCCATTTTAAGATTATTTCTCAATATCTTATTTTTTAACGTGTTTCGTACTGCCTCCGTTCATTATCGAAACTTATTGTTGTAGAGTACTTTAGATAATCCGGAACGCCTGAACGCATAAAAAAAGATAAATCTAAGATAAACTACAGATCAGCGTACTCAACAAGTTATTAATATTCATAGCAGAAATAAAAAAAACAGTTATATTAATAATTTTTTAATTATTTATTAATTATTAATAATTTTTAATAATTGCAGAAATAAAAAACGTATATTAATAATTGAAGCTGTTATTATTTTATAATTATGTTTCTTAGAATTTTAAATTTTTGTAGATAAAGATTTATGTAAAATGTAATTTATTCTTACTTGAAAAACTTACTTTTAATCAAAAAAGCTTGTATTAAATATAACAATGCTTACTCAATTAAATAACAAAAATCTGTACAACATTACTGTTAATAATACTTAGAAGACATTCAGCCCACAACACAGTACGGTTTTAAGTTAAAAGAGTTGAATTTATACACAAACTCTAACGTGTAATACTTCTTTAAATCACCGAATTGTGTACGAAATATGTTACTTCCCCACAAGTATGACGCATCGACAAAAATATCAGTTGTGAAAAATCTCACGAATTTGTAACCGGTGATTTTTGTTCACAGTCACTGCAGTCACAAGTGTTTAAAAGTAACCAATACTTCCACTTCTAACGTACATAATTAATCATACAGAAGTAATTCCAATGTCACATTACCCAGTGCATAAATAATCTAGTACTTGACGGACATCTCTGTCTTTATAAATAAATGTTCGCTTTAAATGACTGTCATTTGGAAGTAAACGTCCAGCAGGCTTTGGCAATTTGTAATACATTACACAGCCTATGTACACTGTCATTTTTGTAAACCGTAAATAACATTTATCTTACAGGTGTCAGCGAAATGAGAGGCTAAATTATTTACGATGTGTTTACAATTGCTTCGTTTACATTTGAACTTTGTCAGGAACAAGAGTGGCGGGAGCTCTGAGCATGCGCGTTGACCCGCGGGCATGTGCTTTCATTAAATTGTATTTTTTTATTTTTTGACACTTGCGTTTGTAATAGGCAACTCTAAGACGTAAATAAAGTTCATAAGTTCGTGAAATTTAAAAACTGTAATATTCTATCGGTGTTTATTTGACAAAGGTTAATGATTTTTGAAGAAAAATATTTAATCACATACTCGTAAAAAAAATGTACCGTCGCAGGACGGATGACAGAAGAATTTTGAACAATTTTGTGCTAGATGGACCGGTTTTTTTAGTATAATGGCGTTAATTATAATTAAAATATTATTCAACTTATACACATAACTTTAAACAAACACATATTAAATGTAAAAAGGTTAAAATCATTTGTGGGTTTTGGCTCACGTCTTTTAGTTTAAATAAGCAGAAGTCAGCCTCAAAATTGTAGTGAGGCGAGCCAAAAATGTGTTGTTCACTTTAAAAATTATTTCCGTGCAATTTTTCTATAATTTTAAAACTGATTTCTTCCAAATATATAGTAAACACATATCATGTTTTAGGGCTGGATTTTGTGGGACGCGTGATGCGAGGAACATATTAATATTGATATATATATATATATATATATATATATATATATATATATATATGTTTATATTAATACGCGTCGCGTCTCAAATTAATTATAATTAAATATATCTGTGTTTCGGTAAGGATAGATCCGAGGATCTTGCGCGGGTGAGGCGGACGAGATAACCACTATACTACGAAAATTACGAAGAAATTTGACCGATTTAAGAGTATGAAATAAATCGTTAATTTAATTTTGGTAGTTATATTAAAAGATCAGTTGTTTTATATTAATTCGTAAAGATCAGGTAATTTTACTAAACAGCTTATAGGTTATAATAAGTTCCAGGTTATGTTATTAAAAACTAGCTATGTTAATTTGTCGTGTTTTGAGACAAATTATCGTAATTAAAATAAAAAAGGAAGAAAAAACATTATACATGATTTTTATTTGTAGTTCAATAAGATATTTTTTAAGCTAATATTAAAAATAATTTAAAAAACTAATCCTGATTTCATTACAGTTTTACTTTATTTATTAGAGTAAAAATAGCCAATTATAAGAAGGTTTATATCATATCTAAGTTTGTAGTTTAGTAAATATGTATTACTAAGAGTAAATACTAAAACCTTTACTTCTTATGATACAAAATCGCGGCGAAAATTATTAATAGACTATAGGTCTCATATTGATTGTACAAAAAAAAAAATCATAAATCTTCTTTATTTGTAGTCTACGTTATTTTCAAAAGTAGGCTATGTTTCAATAATACCTCTTACATGCACAAAACATGCACAAATTATTTTATTAATTTTTAAACCTTTCAAAGATAGTTCACAATTTCTTAGTTGTTCATTCATCAATATACAAATCTCTCCCACAGTCTGTTATCTTGGTAATAGAAATATACAAATCAAATAAACAATATCAATATAGAATTACATTGTCTCAAAACCGTATGTTTTAGTAGGCCTATATAATTTTTAACTGAAAGGATCACTTTTCAATAGGACCTACAACAATAAATAATTCAACTGTTTATCCAAGCAGACATTTATTTCTGTATTTTATAACGTTATAATTACGCTGACTACAGAAGTACAGTGTTAAACGATTAAACATAGATAAATATATATTATCAACACAAATGGAAGCTAATAAACCTTGTGATGGGTGATGGTGGGGAGAAAGTTGACGAAAATCGAAAAGGTATCAATTATAAAAGTCGAATCTAAACAGGTTTTCGACTTTTAGATAATCGACTGTAAAGCCACTACTCATAACCTGAGTTTATCTTCCTACTTGCCTTTCTGAAAACATCGTTCTCACGCCACCATAAAATACTGGCCCCCCCCCTGAATGTAACCTATCACTATTCAGTAGTTGCATATTTTTAGTCGTAAATACGTATTTAACAATGCTATTGCACCGGTAGTGTAATTAATTTAATCATTTTGTTTAAATTTTTTTGTAATGCATCATTTCGAACCGGTTTCAAAATGGTCGTTGATGGTAGTTTTGTAAGGATGTCGTGATTATTTTACTATCCGTGACGGAAAGGTAGGCTCAATAGTTGTTACAAGTTTACAATGAAAATTAAGCCGAGTAATTGTATATTATTTCTCGTTGGAGAGAATTGATTTTATAATTCATTACTGTTGCGCCTGAATAAATTATAAAGTGCAAAGTAGACGCGAGTTTACACCAGTTTTTAGTGGCGTTTGTGTAACGATGAATAACAAAACATGATTTAGTAAGATGGGAACTTTAAAACAAGACTTAGAAACCGATTATAGGCCTATAGTTTTAATAAGATTTACTTTTCCTCAGTAAATTTGTATAAACAAAACTACACAGATTTTCAATTAACTCCTTAAGCTCTAAACAATATGTGAATCATTTATTTCAAACTTATTAATTTTGAGAAAGGTCTACATTTATTTGGCCAATCCTTTTATCCTAACGCCTCCATTATAAAACATATTTAAACTATAAAATCTATCATATTGTTATGAGATCATATAAAAATTAGTCTTCAAAATATTAGTCAAATACATATTGCTCTGTTTTGTATTATTTGTTTACACTTACTCCCCGTAATCCATTAATACATCCAAGAAATGTTAATGTTTTGCAAAAAATGCATTTAAATTATGCATATTTCTCCAATTATTTTTGTAATAATTTATTGTTTAATCGTATCAGATGAATGTAGTATTAGCATATATAATTACCAAGTTTTTTTTTACAAGAATGTTCTTTTATCTATTTTTTCAATTAGTTGTTATATTTCTCTTTCTATTAGAATTTAAAATACAAACAATGTATTAGATTGTACGCTAGTGTTGAAACTAACTAATTCTTGTATACTACGTGCATTAAGGCATAAAGCCTAAGGTTGCTCGTGTTCAATTAAAATACCATTTCCTTCACACCGGAAGCTTATCCTTGTTCATCTAAAACCTGTTTTTTTAATTCTTACTACAAACTGTACATTCAGCTGCAAAACGTTCACTACACAAATTTAAATTTAGCATATTTAACATCGAAAAAATGTTTAAATTATTGTGACTATGTATGTTTAGTGTTATTTATTATTTAATGAGTAGTTATAAAAACAACTTAGTGGCTATCCACTATATCCCTGTACATCCCTATACATCCCTAGAGGAGAAAATTCAATCGCTACGATCGCAGCTGCAAATTTATACAGGAGTCAATTTTAATATAAAGTAAAAATAATTCTTTGAAATAATTTGTTTGCTTAGAAAGTTATTAGTCATAGAAATGTTTATAAAGCAGCTCGTTTTGACTCTCGTTCATATTAAACTGGTATCTTTGTAATGTTTAATCTTAAAATTACTCTGAAAATATATCATTACTATTTGTTCAAAACTAATAATTCCATTTATATTATCAATTCTTCGAAATTACATAGGCTGTATAATGTTGGCTTTTAACTGTAGATACATTTATCGTCGAAACGTCACCGACGAAATTCGCTTGGGAGATTTTATGCTGGGGGCACACTTTCAATTTTGGGTTCGAACCCTTATCTTTCTCCTTTCTTACCCTTTCTTACTCTCCGCCTATAACTTCGATTTCAGAAATATTAGGATTTCACAGAAGGCTGTCATATGTTTACTACTTTATATATTGTAGTTGGATGTCTTAAATTGTAACTTCTCACATATAGACTACCAAAACATGATAGGCATCAATGGAACATTTTGTGGATATATCCGTAGTAGATCTACTATAAATTACACGATTTAAAAAAATGTTCTAAAATGTTCTCCTCTATTCTTGGCTAATTTTATTAATATATTTTATATAAATTTGTTCAAATAGGCTAGATGTAAAGCCACTAATACTCACAAAAAGCGACAGGGAAAAATTAGAAATTGTCAATGGAGAAATAAGTTGCTATTTACGCAGTGTTAGATTAGTTGTCATGACGATTCTTCACACTGAAACCACTACATCAACTTTGAAATAAAATTATAGGTAGTAAGTAAATTTTAAAAAAACCCTGACCACCGCTGACTGTTATAGCTTACTGTGTCTATTATTAGCTTCAAAAAAGAATAACTATAAAAACTTTAAAGGTTTTTTAATAGAGATGTAAATGATTTTCAAACGCTAGTTTGTATTTCAACCACCAGGTAGAGCCACTTACAGCACCCTACTGAACGCGTTTAAAACACTTCAACCATAGATGTCGCTTTTAACCCCGGAAGGGATTCCGTAACAATCAAGGGTGTCTGCTGAATAGGGTTGTGTGGAGGGCGGTTATTCAACTTTACGGGTCTGTATATAGGCCATTGCGATCAGCTGTTTTTCCCCTCTCTTCCCCTTTTCATACTCTCCTACCGCAACAAAACGCTACCCTATCTTCTCGAATACCGTAACACAACTATTATGTCTAATGTATTTATAATTAACTTCATATTATGCTCGGTTTGCCCTATTGTACCTGCAAACAGGGGCTCATTTCGGCACACGAATATGGCGTTTATAACTTTATTGCAATGCTCATTGTTGTGTTACTCACACGCATGCACGCGCGCACGCTCGCATTATATATTCAGTGCTTTTCATACACGCATTTAGAATAAATTTACAGTGACGTATAACTTAATCTAGATTTTTACAGTACAGCATAGGACATAAACAAATGAGTAATATATAAAACTATGTAACTATAATTTAAATTCTTCTTACAATATTTAGGCTATCTCTTTACTTCAAAGGGCAAAGGTCATTAGGTTATTTAAATTTAATTTATAACAAGCTATTTACAGCACACTGAATTAAAGATAGCACAATATTTTATATATACTATGTATTATACATCCTAACAGTAATTCTCACATGGAAACTACTAATTATAGTTTTAGTAACAATTATAATAATGATTAAATTGTGTTTTATTTAAAAAAAGTTAATTTTTTTTTATTTTAATTGTCTTTATATTTAAATATTAAATTAACATTAATTTTTACCATAAATACATTGTCACTTAAGTTGTGATACAAAATGATGTTTTCAAATAAGCCCTATCAAAATTCTGTTATTTATAATTATAATTATCATTTTATTTTCAATAGTGTATTCGATTTATTATTAGGCTATTTAAAAAAATATATTTTTAGATTTAATAATTAATTTTACAGATTTGTTGAAGAATCAATGTTCCGTTTTATAAGAATTTCACTTACATTAAATAATCATTAAACTTGTGCATTTACGTTTCTCTCTGAAGATGTAGGGGCCTACTGTATTTTAAAAACAGCTTGTCCTATAAGTATCTTAATTTTACGAAATGATTAGTAAATATCTTGCAGCAGATACTAAGTTATTCTCTGATAAATTCCGTATATAACTCCACGATAACCAGCTTTTCAAAGTAATAACATAGTTTTGATGAACCGTGAGTTTGAAGGTCACTAAGTACGTGACACCGCTGATGTTTAACGCCCAAAATATAGGCGGTCCTTTTTTTCTAACGCCACTTTCACTATCATCAGCTGATCAATATCTGACATGATCTTAGTTATTAGATGCACTCTGGGGCAGGTAATACAAGGTAATCCTCGAATAAAATCACGGTTTTTTGGTCGCTCTAAGTGAATACACATTACAGGGTTTGTTTATGAAATATAGTAATTCAGATATATGGTTATCTGGGCGTAAATGTGAAATTGTTTTACAACTTATTCGACAAAGACCAATAATAATTCAAAGTTTTACATTTATTATATTGTCTACTTGGTTAATTATTAGAGTATTGTTTTATTAATTTAATTACCACGTTTTCCTGCATATTACAAAATTATAGTTTATTACAATTTATAAATAATTTATAATCAAGTATTCTTTCTTTGTGAATTGTTAAACAACGCAAGTATTAACATAATTTTTACAGAATAATAAAATAACTGGAGACAGAGTTTTTAAAAAATGCAATAATAATTTATAATGGCCTTATTACTTGAATAATTAAAAAAAAAATGTTATTGAATGTTTCCTTGCTCAATTAACGGTAGGTTATTCCAACATATTTATGGAAAGTTAACTGAAATAAAACTGAAGCCAATTTTTTGTCTACTGGGACAATGTACTGTATTGAGATAAATATTCGATAGGCTTTCTTAGGAGACAATATTTTAAAAAATCACAGAATTATTAGACCTACCTGCTATAGCCATCCATGGGTAAAAAGTGTGATTCGTCGGCTGCTGGTGTACTCCTACCGCTGCCTGACCGGTAGAAGAGTTCAAGGAACAAGTGTTCCAGGATCCTCCGAGAGACGCTGCCGACGAAGAGGTCCTTCCGCCACCGGCCGCACCGGGGCTCGAAGCCGGGTCTCCGCCTACTAGTCCGACCGAGCTGGCGTATCCGCCGACTCTGGAATCCGGAGTACAAGCTGCCGGACGGACGGGGCCGACCAGTGAATTTGAGTTCGCCGATCCTCCGGTCGTCGCCGACTGCCAAACGTCTTTAGCTGCCGCGGCGACGACGGCGGCATATCCGTTCTGGTGACTCGACTCGGAGTTGGTCTTGGAACAATCGGGCTTCGTGGACGTGCTGTAGTTGATGCTGGATTGTTGGGTATCGTTGGAGGACGAATAGAGTTTGCAAGCCGCGGCAACGGAGGCGTCATACGGCGAGTCTTGCGGAGGTCTGGACTGGTGCAAGGAGTGGTGATGATGGTGCTGAGTGGAAGCGTACGGCGACATGCCGAGGCTCAGAGGGAAGCGATAAGCAGCAGCGGCTGCGGCGGTCTGGTCGTGATGATGTCCGGCAGCACCGGACTGATGATGGTGACTACCGTAGAAACCGCTCTGTTCGAAATAAGAGTTCATTCTGTCGAAATCTGTATAAATCTCCGTTTGTGTAAAATAAGACCGGCTAATACAAGCCGGTTCCTTTCCAAAGTCAAAAAAACATCGACCCTCTAATCACCCCTCACTGAACTGTTGACACCATCACTGTCAGTTAAGTTATCACATGCAACACATTTTTCCAAAATTTGTTAATATTCACAAATCACCAAAAAATTGCACACACTGAATATCCTGTCACAATATCCACTTAAAAGTCAATAAAAGTTCCGCCTGATGCTTCTACCAGTGACAAATCGTGGCAATAAAACAGCAGTAAAAATTACGTCGTAAAAAACTCGTAAAACGGCTCATAAAGAGATATTTTTATAAACAAGCGGCTGTTAAAAAGGTAATTTTTTTTAATGTTAATTGCACCTAATAAAAGTGACGGCCCTCGTCTTTCGCGGGAAATATTCGGAGCAGGGTTGTACCACGTGCGAACTGTGTAGAGGTTGCGATAGCACTGAGACATGTGCAGTTGGTCTATCTTACCCAGAGAGCGCTCGCTACGAAATAAAGGATATAATCAAAACCCAGATAAATGCCGTGCGAAGTAGCAGTAGACATGAATGGAGGAACAAAATGCAACGGATGATGAATCTAAACAAGGAACGCGCGAGGAGGGGGAGCGGGAATGGACCAATAGCGTCGTATTTGATACGGAACGGTGCGCGACCATTGTATCTCCGCGGAGTAAAAGTAGTGCGCCTCCCCACTACGGACTACTAACGCTATCTCTCGGACTTTTGGCTCAACTACCAGCACCCACTGCGGAACCGATGACGGTCGGAGTAACATCATAATAACCGTAACATTTTCTCGTCGTTCAGGACTCGATCGTTCCGCAGATTCGTTATGGTTCTACTGTTCCTGGCAAACAAGTGGGTGAATAAAAATAAAACCCAAAACCCACTGTTTCCAATTTACTCTTCTTTCTGTTTACTTTTGTCTTGACGCTTTCGTCTAACTTTAGTCATATGACAAAAAAAAGGCAATAATTTTGTTAAATATTTTTCATGAATTTAAAATAATTCTAACGTTGACAAAAATTGTTATTATTTTGATTAATAAAATTATTAAAATTTAATTATGAAAAACGCAAATTTAAGAAAAGTAGTCTATTATAAAAAAACTTTTACTGTTATTTTTAAAACCATTTTTCAAAAATGTTTTTAAAATTTTTATATTTGAAAATAAACTTAGTTCATGTCTAAATTAGTTTTAATAGTAATATGAACCTTGATTTTTTTTTATAAAACAAATATAATAAATCAAAATATTTCTTATAATATGTAGGCTATTATTTGTAAATAATATATGATTAACCTAGGCATATAATATTAAACAATGTGGCATATTACAAAGTGATTTTTCCACTGTTTTTCTGTGAAAAGAGTTAATTTTTATTCATATTTTTAAATGCAGGAAGAAATTTAATTAAAATTTACTTTTGTAGAAAACAATGCAAATGGTTAACTGAAAAATAATACAGTTATTTATTTAAATATTGTGTTAATTTTTTCAAAGAATTTTCTAAACAAAAATAATTAGCCTAGTAATCGAAGTTTAGAAATATAACTGATTTATAATTAATTGTATAATATTAAAAAAAAATTATATCAACTTAATATTCACAATAAAAATTAGTTGTCTTAACTCATGCCTGTAATTAAAAAATATTGTTAAAACTAAGAAACACGTATTAGACTGTTTAGCTTATGTTTTGATATGGAGATAGTGAAATTACTTTTTATTGTACTTATTAAACATTTTTGAAACAATGAAAAGCCTAAAAAAGCAAAATATCCTGAGGTTCTTTATTTTGAATTTGTATTGCCTATTCAAGCATAGCAAAAGTACAATAATTCCATTTTTGTTATATTTTGGTAATTTTTTTTATTTTATTGAAAAACATTTTTAACAGAATAAGTATGTTTTTACAAAAATCAAGTTTTAGACGTATATATTTTAAAATACTGTGTAGCCTGTATGTAATGGCCCGTAGATGGCGTATATAAGTTAAAAGTAGCCTACTCGTAGTAGGCTATAGGCTAGTAGTACAGCATTAGCCTATTAGTAAATTAGCCTAGATTAGTACGATAAATTAACGTCTATACCAATAAAAAGTTGGTGTAAATATTAAAAAAATACAAATATTGGAAAAAGGGGCTAGTGTGGTTATTTATAATATTTTTCAAATTAGGCTAATATAGTTAAAATTGTAAAATAGGCCTAATTTTTCGAGGTTGATAGTAGCCTATATGTTTTCAACAGCATGAAATTAAAGGAAGTTTCATGTTTCGGTTTAGAAATTATGAGGATAATAATTTTAAAATAGTGTCCACACTTTCCCCCTTTTCCTTAATAGATTGAAATTTCGGTTAAAAAAAAAACTGGAGAAAATTACTTTTATAATAAAACCTTAAAAAAATACTTTGAATATTGTAAAAGTAGAACAATAACTGATTCGGCATAACAGTAACTTTAAGCCATTATTAAGACCTATTATGCACGACATTATAACATTTTATTCGAACGTATAGGCCTACCCTACTTGATAAATATGCACACAACATTTCAAAAAAAAAAATAGATATATATAAACTATCCAAATGACATGTAGGCTACTAATAATTTTTTTCTATATAACTGTACGTTAAAATTTCATAATAAAATAATTAACAATAATTTAAAAATAAATTGTATTACCTATATTATATAATCTATATTACATTACCTATTATATAACCTACAATAATAAAAAGAGATCTATTAAAAGTCGTAGTCATAGCCTACAGTAATAAAATCCAATATTTTTATGTTAAATAAATTATTACATTACTTCATAATAACGTTTTCATAACATAAGGCTCAGCAGTTACGATTAGGCTCAGTGTTATCATTAGGCTAATACTTCACTGTTTCCAGTTATTGATTTTTGTGTGTTGTTATTAGACCTTCTGTTGCTTAAAATTGTAGGCCTATACCTTAATTTTTCATGTAAAATATACTTAACCAATTTCTTACTACGGAAGTAAATGCACTTACACAATTTAAGCGAAGTTTAGGCCTATAGAAAAGTTTGGTTTGTACACACTAGGTATATATTTCAGATTCTCTATTCGAAAATTAGTTTTTAAAAGGCTATATGTAGGCGAATTTAATCCTGCTTCTAAAGCAAACGGCTCAAATAGATGAACGGGGAATGGTATTCGAAAACTGTATAAATCAACCTTTAGGTATAAACCGTAAAAAAGAAGTTTTTTCTTTGATTTTTACGAAAAAATACTTTAACGATTTTGTTTCCTACGTAATGCGCTTTTAAATTTCATGAAACAGGCTACGTGTTACGATTGTGAAACATTTCCTGCAATATTCATGCGTTATTTTTTTTTTTACTCAAAACTATTTAAAAATCGTAGTTTAGTTGTCATCTTATGACACATGCGTATGGTAATAATTTCTGTTGGTAAAGACACAAAGTTATTCTATTATTTTTTCCTTAAAAAAACAACAACAAAAGAAAAAAAACTGAGACTATTAAAGCAAATAATATTCTTAAAAAACAACAACAAATATAAGACTCCTAATCTAAAACACATAGGCTAAACAAACTTTTAAATATGTGAATATTTTTGTATTTTAAAGTAAAAATTAGAAATTAAATCTTGGCTGGTTGTAAAATGCAAAGATAGAACAAAGCCTACGCTCTTTTCTAATAGGCTCCTAGAAAATCTGATTTTATAATCGTATTTTAAGTTAAACTTTGTAATAAGTAAAAAATCTCGAACTACATTAAAAAGATGAAAATGAATCATGAATACTGTCAAGCTTACTTCCATTTATCGAAGAAATTTGAAAATTAAAATGCAAAATTAAGCAGATCGTAATTCTAAATATGTTATATTTTAATCAGATATTCAATAACATGTAAAAACGTATGAATTGTACGACATATGGATCATTATTGTATTTTTATTTGAAACTACAAGAAATATTAGGTCTCTACAAAAATACTCGTATGCTCAAATGTTCACTTAGGTTATACTATTATTTTTTGTTTGTTTTTTCTTTGGATATGAAAAAAACTGCGTGTCAAGATTATTTTAGATGAACAACTGTGATTTTAAGCAATCACAATTATATTTTATTACTAACTAATACTTGTAACTGTTTCACATTTAACTAAATGCTACCTGAATGTTACGTAGCTGTTATATATGAAACATAATTTCATTATCTTACAAATAAAACACTGTTTTTTTCTCAAATTAAAATTTTTATTAAACTCTAAATATTAGAGGCTAAGTTAGCCTACATGGTCTACAAAATAGTACAGGCCTTATAAACTTATCTCCTTTGTTTTTCTACGTATAAATAAAAAACTTGAATGCTCTCAGAACGTAAGAGCGGATATTGGAGGTAAGACATGGGACTTATTTCATGGTCCTAGATCTGCATTTTGCCACGACGGCCAAACACCTTTGTTTTTCTACGTATAAATAAAAAACTTGAATGCTCTCAGAACGTAAGAGCGGATATTGGAGGTAAGACATGGGACTTATTTCATGGTCCTAGATCTGCATTTTGCCACGACGGCCAAACAATTGCTCATTTTCCAACTGACATTATCCAATAAATGAATAAGTAGGTTAAAGTAAAAACATTCAATGACAAAAACTTGCAGTGACTCTTAATTAAATTAATTGTTTTTCTATGTAAAATCACTTCGGATTACAAGGACTAACAGTTCCGGAAGCGACGTCAGCCGGATATATGCGTACTTCCGCTTTACGCGTGCAAACCACAAGTCTCAAAGCGAAGTAATAAAGTCGTAAAGGAAAGAATTTAACAAGCTATAAAATCCACAAGTAGCAAAGAGCAGTCAGCAGACAAGTGGGCCAAGCTGGCGCGCGTAGCGGCAACTTTATGTACTGCAGAAGAGTCAATCAGAAATCATGAGCCCATAAAACGGGACGTTTACTGCCTATAAGGCGGTCCATAAAAACCCTGCTTAGTACTAATTCCGAGGCACGCTTTACATAGGAGGGGGGGAGCACCCACTAGCACACAAAACCAAATGTTTATGACCGCAGAGCAAATCTATGACCGATCTAACCGTTCTTTTTATGGCGTTTTTATGAGCAAGGTTGTTGCTTGTTTTTCTTTCAACCGGTAATGAAGTTAATTTATGGCTTGGGATTGTGGATTTTTTTACGTCAGCTTCTGTTTGAGTGTTTGTTTTGTTTTGTTTGTTGATGTCGACGTCTGGTGTCGTAGTACTGGTAGGTTTTGTATTGCGCCTTTCAGTTCAAACGTGCAATTGCTGTAACTTGATATTTTACTGTTAATCGAATTACAACATGAGATAATATACACACAACTTTTGTAATAACATAAAGCATCATATCCTTCAAATGTTTTGACGAGTTGAATTCTTCTTAAAAAGTCAAAAAATTTTCGCGTAACGTGTATGTTTTAGTTTTTTTTTCATTTGTTCATTTTAAAGTAGGACTAACTTTTATAGCGCCTATATACAACTCTGTAAACTGAAAAATACGTACTACAGGCCTACATTAATTTTAAATTTAGATGCAATTGACAAAAAAATTGTAATTTTTGATTAAATAAAAGCAAAAAAATACTTTGTTATACATTATTCTAAATTATTTAAAATATTATTATAAATACTGATCTTCATAACGTCTTTATACCCATTTGCTTTCATCAATGTAAGGAATATTAGATAACAAAAAGGATTACAGGCCTAGTTATACTTTTTATTATTATTTGTTATTCTTAAAAACGGACAACTAAGTAAATTTAGGTCCCTAAAAATACTTGGAAAATGTTTCAATATATATTTGAATGTTCAATATATATATATATATATATATATATATATATATATATATTGAACTCTTTATATGTATATATAAATATACATATATAATATATTTGTGTGTGTTTGTGTGTGTGTGTGTGTGTCTTTTTTTAAAATAGAACAATTTTATATAAGCGTAGTCTAACTGACTTGTTACTAAAAAGATCTTTGTGACTTGTAGAGTCATATAATGATGTCATATAAAATAGTATATACCTAATGACCAATAAATTAACATAGAATACTCTTAAGGTCAGAGATATAGAAAAAGTCCACATGTTTTCGGCGGCTGGGCAACAGGATGCGCCAGCAGCAAACTAGGCTGTACTCAAACCGTTTTGATCTGGACTGTACAAATATTTCTCTCATTTCCTCTGATCAAAAAAGCACTTCCTTCCAAGCTGCAAATGTCACCATATCTGTCGACGCCCTTTTTCAACTCGTTCCTGTTTCATTGTGTTATGTGACACCGATGGTCTGTCTTCACATGTATATAAAATATTTTAAATTAAATAATGTAATTAATAAATGTTTTTATTAATAAGTGATTTTGTCCAAAGGAACTAAGTTGGGCCTATTGCCAATTATAAATGAATGTCCGTTTAGAAAAATTCCCTGAAAACAGTTCATGAGTGTTTTTAAGGGGTTGAAGGGTTATTATCCTTCTCATAAAAAAATAAAAGAAGCTAAAAATGTTTAACTGCCAAATTTGATATAAATTGACAGACCCTAATCATAAAATTCATTGTGTTTTAAGAAAGGATTATCAAAGCCAAATGTTTCATTTCTTTACATATAGGCCTACTTTTGCTTCAAGGATTTTATAACTTTTAAAAATAATTTTCTTCGTATTTAGGAATGTGTTATTTTATTTAGTGCCTTAAACAACCATAAGTTATGTGATTTTAAACTAAGCAGTTACTGTTACCTTCTATTCTTTTAGGTATTTGTATTTCTTTGGCACATTTTTGGACCAAACTAGACTTTAAATACAAAATTTCAAATAAATTTAACGAAGCCTATATTTTCAATGTTGACAAATAGACTCAAAAAAAACATTAATTGTAAAACATATTGAGGCAAGAGAAAATGCTTGTTTATGTAATTCTATGTCTTAGTGGTTCTAAAATATTTCAGTCAGCACGTGAACCTATTGTTTATTTATTAATAACCAACGGCAATGTCTTTTTGAAGAATGTGAACATGTAAAATTTATATTAAATTGGAATTTACAAACATTAATTGTAATACTGTATAACATTATTTATCAGGTAGCAAAGCTATAACTCTTATGCATTATTGTACAACTATTTATAAATAAGCTATAATAAATTCGGCGGAGGCAACTGGAATGAGCAGCTGATGGCGGACTTAGCGATCCCTCTATACTGTAGCTCATACTACTCTCATTCATCTACTTAAGACACACATACACACATTCATTACTCTGCATAAACTGGCTAACTCTAAAGTATAAAACGACCTGTGATGGTGTAGTGTATGACACCGGTCTAATGGTGTATCAAACGGAACCCTGGAACACTTGGCAACCTCTCAGTGTACCTTACTCACGTATGTCCGCTCTGTGTGGGCGGACATCATTTCCCTCGCTACTCATGGTAACAACATGAGTAAGAATGTTAATATAATGGATGGGAATTTATCGCACAACAAAAAACTGGTCAAAAGCACAACCTTCTTGATAACGGTCACGAGTAAGGGGTAGAAAGGGAAAGACAATTAGCAGAGCAAGAATCTTCCATGTACCTCAATAATGAATTGGGAAGGTACCAATTAGAAGTGGGGGAGTTACTCACCTTGAATCCTCTCCAAATCGTAGACTTTATGAAAGACTAGGACTGGAGAAGGTGCTGAAACTGAGCATTAGGTAATATAGAAAAGGAGCACAATAGATCTATGAATACGCAGTGCAGTAGTAACCCTAGAGAATCATTCATTCAAGAGAAAATAATGCAACTTGATGGTTTTCACAACAATCCTAAAGCGATGCAATTCCATGTCATTTCAATTCGGCTTATAAATCAGCCCTTGTCATCAAATTGTGAACCTGGTTAGGACCAAATGTTAATTTTAGTAAGCCTTGATAATAGATAGGGGCCGTTTAGGCCAGAAATTAATCAACCGAGTACCACAAGTAAAGCAGAATATTAGTCCGAATCAAATCCTTCCCAAGTTCTTCGTGGAAAAGATTTGTCCTCTCACCATTCCCTTACAATGAATATCTGCACACCAAACTTCACATGTAAGACTCTACTCTGTTTAACAACTGCTCACAAAACCTCAAAAGAACGGTACACCAGACTTCGCCGTGCTCGACTCCATTATACCAAACAACGTAACACCAATCTTCTCCATGATCGACTCCATTCCGTTAAACAACGTCACACCAGACTTCACCATGCTCGACTCTATTCTGTAAACGTCACACCAGACTTCGCCATGCTCGACTCCATTCTGTTAAGCAACGTTACACCAAGTTTCGCTACGCCAGACTCCATTCTGTTAAACAACGTCATACCAGACTTCGCCATGCTCGACTCCATTCTGTTAAACAACGTCACGCCAAACTTCGCCATGTTCGACTCCATTCTGTTAAACAACGTCACACCAAACTTCGCCATGCTAGACTCCATTCTGTTAAACAACGTCACACCAGACTTCGCCATGCTCGACTCCATTCTGTTAAACAAGTCACACAAAACTTCGCCATGCTCGAATCCATTCTGTTAAACAACGTCACACAAAACTTCGCTATGCTCGACTCCATTCTGTTAAACAACGTCACACCTAACTTCGCTATGCCAGACTTCATTCTGTTAAACAACGTCACACCAAATTTCGCTATGCCAGACTCCATTCTGTTAAACAACGTAACACCACACTTCGCTATGCCAGACTCCATTCTGTTAAACAACGTCACACCAAACTTCGCTATGCCAGACCTCATCTGTTTAACAACGTCATATCAAACTTCGCTATGCTCGGCTACATTCTGTTAAACAACGTCACACCAAACTTCGCTATGCCAGACTCAATTCTGTTAAACAACGTCATATCAAACTTCGCTATGCTCGACTCCATTCTGTTAAACAACGTCACACCAAACTTCGCTATGCTCGACTTTATTCTGTTAAACAACGTCACACCAAACTTCGCTATGCCAGACTTCATTCTGTTAAACAACGTCACACCAAACTTCGCTATGCCAGACTTCATTCTGTTTAACAACTCAATGTTTTATTCTTTTTCTCCGCACTTGCTCAATAGTTTTGTTACTGCTACTGTAATGTTTGAAAATAGTCTGTCTGTAAGCTACGGAGATTAAGGTACATTATTGTTTTTGAAGTGGATACGTCTTTGGGTGGACCTAGCACTTTTTTGTATGATAAAAAAAATAGAACTTGTGCTTGCACAAATATGAAAAAAGCGTCATAGTTGTCATATAGCCTACACATTACTAGTATTCCTGAAGTAAATTAAAATTTACCAGTGAACTACTTGTTTGTATGTTCGTTTACGACTTAGTGATACGATTTCTACTTGTGAAACTAGGGGAGGGAAACTCGTTGCATAATATAATTGTTCTTATAATTAATATTTTTGTTTAAAATGTGTAGCCTATATAAATAGACTTCAGCACAACTCATTATCTGGTAGCTTAACTCATTTTTAGCGTAGAATATTTAACACGGGGTCTGACTGAGTATTCTGCATTCATTGCTAAATCACTGCACTAAACGTTAAAAGGAATAAGATTAGAGTAGACCTACCCTAATATCGTCCTACTCCGAGGCTAAGTTTTAATTACAGGGCAAGTTCAATACACACACCGCCTTGTAGGCTTACAAGCAGGCTTTCTTTAGGCCTGCCTTGATTTACTTTTAGATATAGGCACGTTCAATGCGCTATATGTTTAATTAAAAGTTTGGTTTTGAAAAAGATTTTTGTAAGGCACGGGCTAATCGTGCTATAGGCTATACGAGGGGGAAACAAAAAGTTTTCTAAGTTTTTTTTTTTTGTGTTTAACGTCCGACTATTGTGCACACTTGGGCTAATGCAGACGATGGGATGATTTATAGTGTATGAAAATGCCAAGCCCTGGCCGGGAATCGAACCCGGGTCCTCGGGGTGAAAGCCCAGTACGCTAACAACTAGGCCACCGAGGCGGCTACATTTTCTAAGTAGGCTAACAAATATCACTAGGCCTAATTTGACCTTCAAATAAAAATTCGTATAAAACAAAGTTCAATCAATTTTTTTCTAGTAAAAATGCAACACAAAGAGAGTGGAAATTTTTTTATATGATTATATCATCCTGAGTCTGATTTAGGTTATTTTGTTTTGGTATAAACTTGAATTTTTTTGATTTTCCAAGAAGCGAAACAGTAATCTATAATTTATAAATGACGGTAGTTTTAATATTTGTTACTTAGAACAAGTCAAATTTCTGTTTTAACATAAAAAAAACGAATACTTAATGTTTTTCTTTTTATATCCAGAGACTTGTTTTACTTCTTGCCTTAAATGAATTATCAAAGTATAAATATATAGTATAAATTCTTCATATTTGACTGCAGCATTCAGAAGTTTATAATACCAATTATTTTACTTCTTCTGATGTGAATTGACTACAAATATTGTAAGAAATACGTTTTATTTTGATTAATTATTATTTCTTTAGTTGTTGAAAGACAGAAGAGCGTCGGTTGAATTTCCAACGCCTTTTAAGTTGTGCACAATTATCTAAATATAAATGAATTATCCATAACACAGATCATCCTGTTTGTCGTTAAACGTAGAAACGTTTTTGTTAATTTTTGTTATTTAAGATTAAATGGCAGTTTTCGAAACACTGTATTTGGAAATAAGGATCTGAAATGTGTGTATTTTGAAAACGTATAAAATAAAACTTTGGTAAAACGTCACGTAATGCAAATTTTGACATGTAATCAAACTTGTGAACTCTTTTGTTATTTGGTAAATACATGAAGATGACGTGTTTCAAATTTCAATACAAATTTATTTATTTTGTAAAATAAATACAATAAATCCATTTTGTACAAAATTTATTTTGTATTTAACCGATTTTAAATCGACGCTACAAATAACTTCGCGAATTTTGAATCACTCTGAACAATATGGCGTTTGTTAAATTGCAGGCTCTTTCATGTTCTAACTTCAACATCTTGTTCCATTCAAGGGATTGGACGAGCACGTCCAAGCACGGGCGGTTACATTTAAAATTGTCCTGGGAAATGACAAACAGCCATTGGCTTGAACAAAAAAATACCTTGCAGCAGGTAAAGGCTATTGTTGATGGCGAACCCGAGCTAAAGGGTCATAACTTGACGTAGACAAAAGGAAGTGAAGTTTATGAAAACCCCTTCAGTGGGGATGGTTTTTGCAACTCAATAAAACGTAATGAATACAACCAGGCTAGAAGCACTGTGACCAATGGAGTCGTGCTGAGCCCCTTCCTCGTGATGTCTTAACAGTTTTGTATTTCATCTATGAACCTGTTTAAAGTATCACTGCTGCTATAGAAGAGAGGGGAGGAAAAAAGATTTCATGTATGAAGGGATAAGTCGTAATGTCGGACAGATAAAGTTTTGCAAAAGGTGAAATACGTGCAAGTGAGACCAAATTGTTAGTTTAAACGCAAAATTAAATCTTACTTAAATAAATATTTTTTTTGCAACTGAAGTTTCACATACTTACTAAAATTAAGTTACTAGTTTAACCAAGCAGAACGTACAATAACCAAAGTTAATTTTCAATGATGGCCCACACTCATTCTTGTAGTTTAAAGCATTTAATTATTCCAGTTAGACTGAAGAGAGTATGGAAAATCCAAAGGCTAGTATTCCCTAACTAGACTCTTAAAGAAATCTTACACATACGTCGTTCGGCTTTACAAAGATAACTTCGTACCATATTTCAAAACAATCGGTCAATGCGTTTAACAACAACAAACCATTTGATGGTCAATGCGTAACAAACACACAAACCAAATGCCGAATGGTAACTTGAGACAAAACTCTTCGCTCGATCAATAGACCTATATTGCCTCTATTCATTATACTTTTAATAAAATTTGAAACTTTTTCCAATTCTATGCCTTATTTTTCCTATTCATTCATATAAATAACTAAAATATAAACTAACTTCATTGGTCTACCTTATGTTTAGCCTTCACTCTTTTAACAGTAGGCCCTATATTAAAACCAAAGACTGATCTTAAACGTTAATCGTTTAACTTTCAAATTATTAGACTGAAGTTGGCCTGCCAGGGATTCAAATGAAGATAGTTTTTATTGTTTAAAATATTACTGTTCATAACAAATTCTTACCTGGAAATTCAAGTAATCCCAAAATCCAAAATTATAAAGCAAGTCCATAATCCCAAGCACTCATACGTCAATACCATCTGGAAAAAATACAGATTTGTCCACGTAAATTATTACTATTACATTTTAAATTGTAAATATCAGATATTTTAAATAATTCTATAGGCTGAGCTAAAACTATAACAATAAAACTATAAAAGTTTAAAGATAAAAACGCACTGAAACTACAAAAATATTGTACAATGCCAAATTATGGATAAAATTAACATAACAAAACGTATAACATGGATATCGTAGCAACATATTTTTAATTTTAAATATTGGATTTCTACATTTTACTTTTTCAGTAGACGACTTATTAAGAAGTGTGGTGAAAATTGGTTTTACTTGTAAATCTGTCTCTTTAAGTGCCTGCATAATCCTACACATCACTATACACTAACTAATTGAACAATTTTGATGATATTTAGCATGTAGTAGGCCTTGTATATTTTCTTTATATCGCTCGATCATATTTAAATTTTCAAGAACAAAATGTGAATAATTAGTTTTATGACCTATTTTCTTCGGTGTAGTGATCTTTTAACTCACCTTATACAGGCAAGGTACATGCGGGTTTTTGTATTCACCGTTTCATCTTCAGGCCGTAGTACAAATGGTCAAATCCCCCTGTCGAGGTCGTGACAAACTTAACACAAGATTGAAAACACTAGTCACAGCACTTACACATTTACACGATTTTATTAAAACATGACACGATATTGTATGGTTTGGCCAAACACTACCGTGCCACTCGTATGTCGTTACAGTCCGCACTCACGTTGTCTCATGTCCGAGACGGAGTCCAGACTGAAACGACATACGAGTTGCACGGTAGTGTTTGGCCAAACTAAATTTTATCGTATTGTGTTTTAATAAAATCGTATTGTGACGTGTATTTTCAACGTTTGTGACAACCTGAAGATGAAACAGTGAAGTTTCGAAACCGCGGTAGCTAATAGAAGGTGAATTAAAAGACCACTAGACGAAAAAAATTGGTCATAATACTAATTATTTAAATATGTGGTCCAGAGGCTATGTTGAAATAATGAAAACAAAAAATTAGGTACTAAATTGTTAAGAATCGAATTTAGTCAAAAGTATGTCTAACAACGTAAGTACATAAACAAAACGTATAGCCTAAGTAGATAATTTTTTTAAAAAATCTGACTTCTATTAAGATATTTTATAGGCTACAAAGCCAAAATTTGGGTGAAATATGATAAACAATTTTTGAGAATTTACCTCGATTTCCAGTTTTCTTTGGTACCGGAAGAACAGCATTTTTTAGGTAATAATATAAAGACCGTTTATAATAGGGTTTTTCAAACAACTTGTATTTATTTTTGTGCATTCACCCCTTCCACGCCATATGTAATATAAGGTAACAAATTACAAACTCTGTTTTAATTCCCTTACAACAACCTTACAATATCCAATTCCCGTCGGGTTTCACGACACGTCAAGGAATTACAAATAATATTCTATTGATACAATCGTACCGCCATATTACTTGCCTCCCTTCCTCTCCAGATATCCGATATCGATTTACTAATCGCTTTGCAGATATCGATCTATTAATAACAGAGATTTGTGGTCGAATTGATTACAACGCAAAGACGATGCAACCAATTACGAATCGAAAAGCAACGAGCTGCATTCGTTTAGCGCTAATTATGATATATGTTCGCTTTTTGCATCCATAAATGGGCTGCTCGAGAGGCCGCTTTCAAAAACAAAATAGGACTACTACGTCATTCTGAGGGTATAAATTACCTATCATGCAACGCTACGCCTATAATCACTTATTAAAGAGGTTAGGGCGTAATATTTTTGAAAAATAGCAGAGACTAGTATAAATATGATCAGTTTATCTGTTTCCTTATAGTTCGATGAAATTCTTCTCAAAAGTTTTTTAAAATAATATTTAATCTGTTTTGTAAGCTTTTCGTTCTGGCTTACGTTAGTTTAAATCATAAAAACTTCCCATTATTTTATAAAGCCAATTATCCTATTCTAATTGTTTACTTCTATTTATGTTGATTTTAAAATAAAAAGTAGAACGCCTACAGTAATTTTATAAAAAAACAATTTACGGAAAATAACTAATAATACACCTAATTACGGAAAAACATTCTCAAAGCCTTATTACGCCACAACATGCTATTATAATAGTGTATACAATAACTATACAACATTCTTACATAAATTAACAAAAAGATAAACCTAATGTTTAATTAATAGGTATATAATTTACAAGGGTTTAATTGTTATTCGTTAATAATTTCAAGGAGAAACATGTTTGACTAAGATAAATAAAAGATAAAACAACTAAATATTTTTTAAAAATAAATTCATATTTTTAGGCTATATTCTCTGTATGGGTAAGCCTAATGTGAGTTTATTTTCGGCGGATAAAACACACGCATTTAACAAAAGTTTAATTTCACTATTAATATTTCAAAAAATATTTGATAATAAGCGTTATATTTCACACGTCATCTTTGTTACAGAATATCAAGATACCGGAAAAGGAAGCGCCACTGACAAGCCAAACACGTCCCACAAAGCAATGGCGCCGTTGGTCTGGCACAGCAGCGTCTACGTTTATAAAATCTATTAATAATTAATGGAAAATACTTGTACCCATTAATATGCGAGAAGCCTTTTGGAGGGACAGGCTATAGAGGGGTGTACAAGGAATATGGATTCAGAATGCTATTTTGATCGTTATTTGAGGATTTAGGAAATAGAATAGGCTAAAGATAATACCTATACAGGCGCTATAAATATTTTTATAACACACACACACACACACGCACGCACGCACGCACGCACGCACGCACGCACACGCGCGCGCACACACACACACACACACACACACACACACACACACACACACACACACACACACACACACACACACACACACACACACACACACACACACACACACACACACACACACACACACACACACACACACACACACACACACACACAAAGGTTTTTGTTTACTTTTGGATTAGGTAGGTAAATTTTATTATAAGTAGGCACCACTCCTATAATTTTGTAATAAAACTTTATTATTGTATGTATCTGACATTTTCCGGATTATTCAGTTGGCTTAATATGCTTTATTTTACCCTACTTATTTTTCCTAAATGTATTTTTATTTAGCCCTTCTTCCTGTGCGTAACAATTTCCAAAATAAATATTTGTTGTAAAATTACATTTTAAACCCCTAATAAAAATGTCGTGGAAAATTTATTCTATGTTTTTAGAGCTAAATCCAACTTGTAAGTGAAAATTTGTAACAAATTGGATGAGATGTTAGATACCTGGCAACAATTATTTTGCCTATTTATAGTCTTATATCTTAAAATTTATCTCGGGTAATTTTTTTGTAACCAAAGGATATTCTCGGTATTCAAGAGGGCGTATAAATTGCACATGGGAATTAAAAAATAATAAATTGATTAAAAAAGTTTTTTTTATTAGGCCTATTTTTTACATTTTTTTAAAATAGCTCATTTGTTAATTATTATAACAAATAATAGACTTAGAGAACACAAACTGTCCAGACTGAGTAGGCGCTCTATGATTCAACTAAATTTATAGCCTAAACGATATAAGTAATAATTCATTTGTCCAAACAGCACCCTAATTTTAGTAAACCAATAGGCCTATGTAATGAAAACACCTGTGCTTCATTATCCCATGTTTTAGTTGTTAATGTTACAAAATTACTTTTAATTTCGCTTTTACCTTTTAAAGTAAAATGGACGTCAAAAACATGATATTACTGGGTATTTCCTTTCCCAGGTGTACTAAATCCAGAAGAGGGGGTTTACCTGAAATTCACTCTACATGACGTTACGTATTATTTTGAAGATAAATATATTGACATTTTTTAATTTCTGAAATCCCATTAAAATTTTAAATGTACCTATCATTTTAAATTCATTGAGTCTAATGGTTTTGATATGATTTAGATCTAAAGTATGTAACCTCAACTACAAGCTGGTATCTTCCCCGAAGTCTTTGTATCCAAATTAGTTTAGATACTTCCAAACACTCTGTTGCCCCCCATTCATTATTATCCACATTTAAACTGCACGATCATAGTCTATAATATGTCCACTATAATCCAATATATTGTACAAATTTATTTGTGACCCTTCGACTTTTGCTGTTTTTTTTTTTAATAAAAATGCTTAGATACCTATATCTAGTACTCTATATCTAGGTAACTTAAGAAAACGAAATTCTAAAATTTTCTTGCTAACTTTTAGGCGCTAGAAGAACGTATTCTAAAGGTCCGAAATTTTTGAACCCTGAAAAAAGCTGGTCTTCTTAGTTGCCCAGATAGGCTATTTATTTACTTAATTCCATCACCAATTTGTCGTGTCTCCCTCAATCTGTGTATTTATTACAAGTAAGAGAACGTTTTACAATTTTACAAACAACTTTCTAGCTCTTCCTAAATACTGACCATCGGGAATATTTCAAAATTTCATATTTAACAACATTTCATGTAATCAACATTTCGAGGGAAAAATTACTTTAATTTAAATTTTCAAACCATAATTTGAAATGAAACAGAGTATCAACTACCTAGCTCTTAATTCTCCGAGTCATTTACTTTGAATTCCTCAATTGATTTTTGGTACAGAAACATATTCATTTAGGATACACTTTTGAAGTAAGACCAATATTTAAGGAAGTAAGAAACTTCCTCCCTCTTCTGGTTTCCGAGGAATTTAAAAATTACCCCATTTAAAATTTTGTGCTCCCCCAATCAAAATTTGAAAGAGAAATATATACGTTATCAGTAACGTTATTAGAAAACTTGGGACGAAAACACACACACACACACACACATACATACTCGCGCGCGCGCGCGCGCTCTAAAATACATTTAGAAACACAAGAAATAAACTTGTATTGAAAAAGAACTCTTTATTTATTTTGTCAACTAACTAACATTTTAATTGTTTAAGCCTATAAAATAGCGTAATAAATACGATAATATGTAATGAACTACCTATATTAATATATACAGTATATTAACAGTAAAATTTGACTGAGTAAAAATAAAATAAAAATTGATAATAAAATATGTAGTAACAACAACGATTAATAACAATTAATGAAACCTCACTATATGGATATTAACGCAATGAAAATTAGTAATCTACATGCCTACACGGCTAGATGCAATGATAAACACAATAAAATAATTATTTGTTATCCACTAGGCTTGCCCAGTTTGTATTGACAGCTATAACTGCTGTCGCGCATTCTATCGGAACATCGCTTCACTACAACGGAATCAGGATATTGGAGATGTAAAGTACATTGTATTTACAGCATCTGTTGACTGAACAAAATTAAAAAGGAAGTAGATCTATTCATTTTGTTTTTAATTTATTTATTATCGCCAATATTTCTTTCAATGAAGACAACACTGTATTAACAATGCTTACTTTATTCTATTTAACGATTTTTTAACTCATTAAAGTAGCAATATTCTGACAGATTGTTTACCTTTTTGAGAAATTAAGTTTTGTTTTATTTTTGTTTATTTATTTCTATTTTAATAAGTATTTCTACTTGTAATATTTAAATTAATGAGCTATTGTTATTGTTCAAATGTAATTAGATTATTGCATAAAACAACGTTGTGAAGCTTTTCAAGGCTGATGCGTCTGAAAGTTCAATTTTCACCTTAGTATCGCATTGAAATTTAATTAAACACAAATTGAAACTTATTTATTATAATGTAAGTAAATCACTAATAAATACTATTTAGATTAACGCACTGTCTAGTTTATAGTTTATCGTCATCAAAAACTGTAATAACAATAAACTTTATATTTTCGAATGTTATAGGCTACAGTTATAAAAACCTTATCGTGCAAAAAGTGTTATTCATGAAAACATAATTTAATAGTTTTCGGTAACTACTTTTTTTCGTTTTTAAGAAAAATATTTTGTTTTTTCTTTTTGGATTATGCACGTTGGATTTATAAACATGTTACGTATTATTATCTGATTCGCATCTTTGAAATCCGATAAATTGAAGTATAACAAATTAAAATAATTATTTCAAAGCTAAATTAACATATTAACTTAAACAAAAATCACCTACGATAACTTACAATATCTTTGTTTTTAAAATTGTTACTTAATAATGGAATATTGTTGTTATTATTATGTTTAAAAAGACGTTTTCCACCATTTATGTGTCTAAAAACAATACAGGAAGTTTCGAAAATAAGTATCAACTATCTTTCTCAAGTGCCAAAGTAAAACATACTCCTAGTAACTAGAACATAAGCCTAGATGTTAATGTGTTTAGTTGCTAAGTCAAGCCCTTGAGAACTAGAGTTGATCCATACTCTCAGAAAGTCGTGTGTTATCAAATTCCACGAGCAAACAATATTAACAATATAAACACAATATTGTACAATAATTAAGTAAAAACACACACACACACACACACACACACACACACATATATATATATATATATATATATATATATATATATATATATAATCTAATTCATATTATATTTCTGAAAGTTTGTGTGTTTGTTTGTTTGTTTGTTTGTTATTCAATCACGCTTTAACCACTTGACCAATTGAGATGAACTTTGGTACGAATATGGTTTAAGTATCAGAGATACATATAGGCCTATTCCCGTTTTATAAAACGTCATTATACTACTTACCCAGCCCAAAATAATTATCAGTTTTTAGTTTTGTGTCATGTGTTAATTGTAGTTATTTACTGGACATGTGATTTAGTTACCTGAGATGAACATAGATTCAATCCTATTTTAATAATCTTAATCTGTGTTTTATTTATTGCAAAATTATTGTTTTTAATGTAACATTTTCATATTTTAGTTGAAATTTTTTTCAAAACTGACTTTAATTTGTTACTGTGTGTTAAATTGTCAATATTAAATGTAAAAAAATCCCTACACAGAGTGCCAATTGTAAGGTAGTATATATATTTGTGTAATTACATTACATGAAAAAATAGTAAATATGCAGTGTAGCATAACCTATATTTTTCGATATTTTTGTTACTAAAATGCTTTATTATGTGCCCAAGAGCAAGAATCCAAAATAAGAAAGCACGAGAAGTACGATAAAATCTAAAATAAAAGTGACCAACATAACCTCAAAATTGGTACCCGGCGAAAATCAGTAACGTGTTGTAAATCGGTAAAACAATAAAAATACGACTAACACGGGTTTTGGGTGATAAGACACCAATTTTTTTAAAGAATTCTGCATAACCAAACTGACACGGTTGTTAGGCCTAACAAAGTGATTCATGAAAAAACCTTTATATTTTTTTTAAAATAGCCTACTATATATCCTGACACGGTTTTTAGGCCTAAAACGGTGATGGGTGAAAAACCTTTACATTTTTTTAAAGAATACTACATATCCTAACTGACATGGTTGTTAGGCCTAACACGGTGATGCGTGAAAAAACCTTTATATTTTTTTAAAGACTACTACATATCCCAACTGACACGGTTGTTGGGCCTATCATGGTGATGGTGAAAAAAACCTTTATTTTTTTTGGAATACTACATAACCTAATTGACACGGTTGTTAGGCCTAACACTGTGATGTGTGAAAAACCTTTATATTTTTTTAAAAGAATACTACATATCCTAACTGACATTGTTGTTAGGCCTAACACGGTGATGCGTGAAAAAACCTGTATAATGTTTTAAAGAATAACTGATACGGATAACATAACATAACTGATACGGATGTTGAGCCTATCACGGTGATGTGTGAAAAACCTTTATATTTTTTTAAAGAATACTACATATCCTAACTGATACGATTGTTAGGCCTATCACGGTGATGTGTGAAAAAAACCTTTACTTTTTAAAGAATATTATATAACCTAATTGACACGGCTGTTAGGCCTAACACGGTGATGCGTGAAAAACCTTTATATTTTTTTTTAAAGAATACTACATATCCTAACTGACACGGTTGTTGGGCCTATCACGGTAATGTGTGAAAAAAACCTTTATTTTTTTTAAATAGTACTGAAAACCTTAACTGACACGGTTGTTAGGTCTATCATGGTAATGCGTGAAAAATACTATATATAGTTTTTTAAAAGAATACTCCATAAGCTAACTAACATGGTTGTTATGCCTAACACGGTGATCCATTAAAAAAACCTTTATTAATTTTTTTTTAAATAGTACTTATAACCTAACTGACACGGTTGTTGGGCCTAATAAGGTGATGCATGAAAAAAACCGTTATATTTTTTTTAAAGAATAACTTAACTAACACGGTTGTTAGGTCTAACACAGTGATGCGTGAAAAAACCTTTATATTTTTTTAAAGAATACGACATATCCTGACACGGTTGTTGGGCCTACACGATGATGTGTGAAAAAACCTTTATATTTTTTTTAAGAATTCTACATATACTAACTGACACGGTTGTTAGGCCTAACACGGTGATGCGTGAAAAAACCTTTATATTTTTTTAAAGAATACTAGGCTACATATCCTACTGACACGGTTGTTGGGCCTATCACGGTAATGTGTGAAAAAAACCTTTATTTTTTTTAAATAGTACTGAAAACCTTAACTGACACGGTTGTTAGGTCTATCATGGTAATGCGTGAAAAATACTATATATAGTTTTTTAAAAGAATACTCCATAAGCTAACTAACATGGTTGTTATGCCTAACACGGTGATCCATTAAAAAAACCTTTATTAATTTTTTTTAAATAGTACTTATAACCTAACTGACACGGTTGTTGGGCCTAATAAGGTGATGCATGAAAAAAACCGTTATATTTTTTTTAAAGAATAACTTAACTAACACGGTTGTTAGGTCTAACACAGTGATGCGTGAAAAAACCTTTATATTTTTTTAAAGAATACGACATATCCTGACACGGTTGTTGGGCCTACACGATGATGTGTGAAAAACCTTTATATTTTTTTAAGAATTCTACATATACTAACTGACACGGTTGTTAGGCCTAACACGGTGATGCGTGAAAAACCTTTATATTTTTTAAAGAATACTAGGCTACATATCCTAACTGACACGGTGGTGCGTAAAAACCTTTATATTTTTTAAAGAATACCACATATCCTAACTGACATGGTTGTTGGGCCTATTATGGCGATGTGTGAAAAAACAGTTATTTTTTTTAAAGATACTTCAAACCTTAACTGACACGGTTGTTAAGTGTAACATGGTGATGCGTGAAAAAAACCGTTATTTTTTTTAAAGAGTACTCCAAACCTTAACTGACACGTTTGTTAGGCCATGGTGATGCGTGAAAAATCTTTATATTTTTTTTAAAGAATACTGCATAAGTTAACTAACATGGTTGTTAAGCCTAACGCGGTGATGCATTAAAAAACACCTTTATTTATTTTTAAAAATATAGTTCTCCAGAACCTAACTGACACGGTTGTTGGGCCTAATACGGTGATGCAGGAAAAAGCCTTAATTTTTTTTAAAGAGTACTCCATAACTTAACTAACACGGTGGTGCGTTAAAAAAACATTTATTTTAAAAAAGAAATACACCATAACCTAACTGACACGGTTGTTGGTCCTAACTCGGTGATGCGTGATCTTTAATGTATAGCCTATTACAATTGCGGGAAAAGCCGTGATGGTTAACAGGTAATCATATTATATTTCTGAAAGTTTGTTTTTGTTTATTTGTTTGTTATTCAATCACACTTTAACTACTGGACCAATTGAGATTAAATTTGGTATGAACACGATTTAGGTACCTGAGATAAACACATTCCAGTTTAATTGAATAATAGTGATTTTTTAATAATACTGTATTTTATTAAAATATGACAGGACCCTGTTTTAGAGTATCGAGTAGCAAAAATGTATATTTCTTGGCCGAAAACCATAAATCGTATAATATTGTAAATAGAAATATATTAAAATGAAATGATCTATTCTGATTTTGAAAATCGACTATAAATTTTATAGCCTACATTATAATTGCAGGCAAAGCCGCAACGGGTAACAGCTAGTATATATATATATATATATATATATATATATATATATATATATATATATATATATATATATATATATATACATATATAAACGTTCATGTCTGTAAAAACGTAGCTCATTGGAAATGCCAAAAGAAAATATTACACACAGCTTAGGCTGTTCAGTAAGCCTAACTACCCTGCGTGTGTTGGGCCTACTTAAGATGTATTTATAGACGTATAGGCCTACATAGGAATGCGTGTACAGGGGCCGTATAAATGTCAAAGCCATTTAAATCGACCTGAACTTTCTCCCGTTTCATTTTTGTTGTCTGTTTTTTGAGCCGATATCCTGTACAATGAACCAGTGACATTTGCAGGATTATTTAATAATGTTTTAACATACAGCCATAAAATGGGTGAATATATAGGCCTAAAAGTATGGTTAACGTTGTAAAGCTTTCATAAAGTAATAGCCAGATCGTATTTTAAGTCAAAAAACTTATTTTTTTGTTATTGAACCAAAAATAATAATCATCTATCATTTTTCCTCTTCCTTTTTATTTTAATTTCAATAATTTGTTCGAAAACAGACATTAACATATCTAGTTTTTAACAACATACGCTAAAACTTATTATAACCTATCAGCTATTCAATGAAATCAGCTGATCGTTACGAATTAATATAAAACATCTGATCTTTTACTATAACATAGCTAGTTAAGTAACCTAAAACGTACTGTAGCTTATCAGCTGTTAAATTGAAATCGTCTGATCTTTACGAATTAATATAAAACAAACAACTGATCTTTTACTATAATATAGCTAGTTTTTAACAACATAACATTACAACCAGCCCTAAAACATGATACATGTTAAAATATTAAAAACAAAAGTATGTTATTAAACGTATGTAGCTTACATGTGCTTGTTGATACTGTTAGATCTAAAATAGTTATATATAACTGACAGCTACCTTATAAATATATTCTCATCGCATAAGAACAGTTCACAACTTCTGCGAAGTAAGGTAGGTCTAAGAAGTAACTTGGGTTTTCTGAAATGAAGTACCCATAAAATATTGTACTCGTAAAACGTTATACTAAAAAAAATAATACTTATAATAACCCATAAAATATTATACTATAAGAATAGTTTGAAAAATCTTTTAAGAACATAATTAAAAAATAATGTAGCCTATGTAGGGCCTATTCACATAAATTACCTTTACCGTAAAATTTAGATGATATTACCATATAAACACTAGAAAATTTTATAAGATGTAAAATTTCTTTAAATAGTTTATTGATAAATCTGAAAAAAAGGATCACAGTTTGAGGAATATCGCTTAGTAAGACTATATAAAACATTATTCGATCAAATTTTCGCTATGGAACACAACTAACACAAAACTGATACAAACTTGGAGAGATGATGAATGCTGAGTTATGCGAAGCTGATGTGTGTGCTAAGGCAGTGAAAATAAATAGTTTTAAAGTTTATTTTACTTTCAAGCTTAAAAATCACTTTAGTTTATTCTTCCTACAATGCGAATTAAAACAAAACGAGGAACCTAAATGTAATTATATACATTTTTTTTCATAAAATATATCAAAGAAAATTTGATTTGGAATTACAATTATAAATGAAAAATTCAGGAAGACAGAATTGGAACCAACTGAACTTATTTATTGTAGGAACTTTAGTGTCATTTGGTAAAAATATTCTGTCGTATTAGAAGAGTTCTGAACTAAAAATGAACATTTCACTGTTTTTTTAGTTCAATATTTTGAATTAGTAGCTCAATTGGTTTGTTAAAATTACAGTCTCTTTAAAACAAACTCAAAAAAGAGGTTGAATAATAAAATAAAACTGTAATATAAACAAAAGTCTAATTACAAAGTATGCGTTCAGATTTTATCAAAAGCAACATTTAAACTTAAAATATAACTTAAATCGTTCACCACTTGAGCAATTCACAGATTTCTATCAACGAATACAAACAAGTTACGAATCTATCTGGTCTCGCCGTATAAAGTTATAAAAATAAACAATAACGTTTTTGGCATCGCAGGTCGGTCATTCCGTATAAGAGAAGAAGTACAAAACGAGTTCGCGTGATCCATAAACAAGCCGGCAGCATGCGCACATGTCTCGCGGTCCCTGCCTTCGTTACGGCGCATCACCCATCTTTGCATAACAATTGATTAACATTCATAACTAATCTAAGAATCGATATCGTATTGTACACAGATAAAGTCATAAGTTTCAATATAATGGGTTGCGTTGTGTAATATACGAAGTCGATAATGAACCCTAATGATGTGTTTAGGATCATTACGTCGACTCCATGCTTCTGATAACTTTTATTTATTTGTATTTTGAGTGTGATTTAAAACATGTGTAGTATGATATATCAGAGTGTTACATTTTTAATCTCTCTCTCTCTCTCTCTCTCTCTCTCTCTCTCTATATATATATATATATATATATATATATATATATATATATATATATATATATATATATATATATATATATATATACGCGTGTGTGTGTGTGTGTGTGATGAAAACCGTTTTAAATTGAAAATCCCTGAATTTATTGAATTTCACTTAATCTTTCATAAAACACTGGAATGAATTACTTGAATTTTATTTAAATAAAGCTGGATACTTCGTTAAAACACACACTAGTTTATTTAAATTTGTTTTATCATTTTAGAATAAATGAACCCTTAAAACTCATTTAATTCTTATATAAATTTAAGAAAACCATAATAAAAAACTAAACAAAAATCACTGCTATTTCATGTTATTAATAAAGACTAAGAAAATAGCTTAACTTAAACAAACAGCTGATTTTGAACGACCGTGTTTATTTTTGTTAAAATTAATTTACAGTTTATATTTAGACTGTTTATAATATTCCTTATTAAGTATTAGTAATACGTTATTTGCACTACCTTTCTGGTTAGAACCTTACCAACCAGGTAGGGTAGAAAAACCAGTTTTTGTATAACATTAGGTTACTATAATGAAAATATTTTTAGTTTCAACATTATTATTTGTTTTTGTTGCATATTTGCAAACCAAACCGCTGGAAGTTATATTTTTTTAGATGAAAAACATTTGAAATCAAATGTCATTATTCCTAACCTTCTCGGCATTGAACTAGTGATCATTTAAGTAGCTAAAACAAATCGATGGTTGTAATTTTTAGAACTTCGAAAGTAGGCTACAATGTTTAACAATTTTAATAAAACTAAGAACTGACTTTATTGTTATAACAATAATGAAAGCAAAGTGGCGATACACTTTTACAGTACGCTGTGTATAATAGTAATTCATCCCGAAGAGCTATTGCAGGAGAACCAGGACTCTTTCACCTTGGGAAGTCCTTAGATCAATCAGGCCCTGCAGCGGTGAGCACTGCGCATGAGCAGTACTTAATTTTCCCTTCTAAAGGAAAGATCAGAAGATTGTACACCGAGAGGTATTATAAAGTGTACTTATCAATTGAACCCTTCCGGAGGCCAGTAAGAACTTGCAATTTGTTAATTTTTGCTCTGATCTAGATTTTTGTATCCTTTCTTGTTCACGATATAAAAGTATTGTAAAGTACAACAGAATACTGTTATTTCATTACACCGCTACACTGTTGTACAGGCCTACACTGAACATAGTGTAAGAAAAATTAATTTCTAAAAGTTGTTTTAACAATCCTCATAGAGTATTTTAAACGTAATTAGAATTCAAGAGTTTTTTTAAAAGAAACCAACAAATTCGACGAATTAGTTTTTCTATGAAATAAATATAAAAGAGTCAGATAGTGGTAGGAAGAAGAAAAAGAAAAATCTAACATTACCTCTGTGGTTACTGAATTTTGTCAAGTTTTACAAATAAGCCAAAGTAATCAAAAAGTTAAAATATATAAAAGCTGAAAACAGTTCGAAATAGAGGAGAATGTTAAACAAAGCAGAAAAATAATATCTATTTCAGTAGCCTAAAAATAAGGAAGATCACAAGGGGTGTTAACTTTTAGAATACATCTTAATACGTGATAACTTAGTGCATTTAATATTGACTTGTATTGTACAAGTTATTTATTGATTTGTAGTAAAATCAATTAAATGGAAATTTATGTAATTAAATTTATCAATTAATTTAAATTAACAGTTTTACTTTTAACAGACCTAGACTAAAGATCTTTCGAAACTACTGGAACTCTTGAAGAGATCTTTATGAGTAAGATCTCATTTAAAAGATTTATAACGAAGATTAGCACACAGTAGCTTTAAAAACACAATTAAAACTTTTTAATATTTTAAAATATTAAACATTTAAAAAAATTTAAATCACTTGAAATTTAGTAGCTATATTTATTATTTAATCTGAAGCTGTACATTTTAATCTAGCTGTTTCCACGTTTGTTATAGGAATTACCAAATTACTATTCATTTTATTAAAAAACAATGAACTAAAAACACTCTTTAATTGGTGTACTTTATATTAATGGAAAGAAGTAGTCTACAAAAATAAACGCTGTAAATATGCCATATGTGGTGTATAGATTTTTTTTTTTTAATTAGGAGCCAGGTATAACCGGCAAACGTACGCAGTACTATTAGGCCTAACTGTTTTGCCTAATGTGTTACTTTTTGCAACTAAATTGTTGCTGCTCTTTATGGTTTATTATTACACTATAATAACCAAAACAGACACTGTTGTATCACGTTGTGTTGAACATTCGAGAACTACTATTACTGTACTTAGAAAATCACACTTTATTATAGAGGTGTGACTGAATACTATCACTGCTACCGAGAAGACTGTTCTTAGCACTGAGCACTGAGCAGTTGTGATTGATCTTCAACTATCCTGCTCTCCGCTCTCTATCTGCTCACTGCTCAGTGTTGTGTGCTCGCTTTTACAAGGAATTTACAGGTGCAAAGCAGTAAAAGAATACTAAAAACTACTTGAAATAAAAGTAGCCTATTATTGATGTTTATTAATAACATATTGTTACTTTTACTATAACTAATTATTAACGAAAATTTTTGTTTTGTTTACTTTTCATTAAATAGATGAAAACGTATTTTTACTTTTATTAATTGATCGTAGTTTCAGATGCTTAACTAAAGATTAAAAAAATCATATAAATTAGGCCTATTACATATTCCTTATTTTGCGAATTAGAAGATTACATTTGTTCAATTTGTGCATTTATTTTGCACAAACACACCTAAAAATTTTATTTCTATTAAGCGCCTATTTTGATTACACTATTACTTTATTAATTTTTTAAAATTATAATAACTATTATTTTGAACAAAATCATTTCTAGTAATTTTCTAGTCATTCTAATCATTTACACATATTTTTGCACAATAATAAATTGTCTGCTCCTATTTTACTCATTTGATAATGTATTCCTATTTTCATTTTCAAATCTCTTAATAATAAGTAAATTATCATTAAAAATTTACTATTGTCATAAGCAGCAGTGAGCAGTGAGCAGTTAGCGCACGACAGCACGTTGTCTTATTAGTAAACTGTTCTCTAAACTGTGCTTAAATCACTGCTACTGTTCACTGCTCATTTACGTAACTGCTCAGAGCCATTCACTGCTAACAGGGATTTTTTTTTAACGTCCGACTATTGTGCACACTTGGGCTAATGCAGATGATGGAATGATTTATAGCGTATGAAAATGCCAAGCCTTGGCCGGGAATCGAACCCGGGTCCTCGGGGTGAGAGCCCAGTACGCTATCAAATAGGCCACCGAGACGGCGAACAGGAATAAACGCTGAAGCCCACTACTACTTTATCAACAACTAAACTCTGTAACAAACTAAACCACTTGGTTGAGGAATTACCATGATGGCACTGGAATACATTTCCTATTCTCTTATAGGCCTATCTTCTATTGTAAGGGAAATATATTCTATTCTCATCGGATCTATAAATCTGTTTCCATTTTTATAATTTCCACAAAATGTAAATAATTCATAACCCAACTCCTAGTGGAGACTGAAGACCGACTGCAGGGACTGATTTATGTTTGCAATTATGAATCGATTCTTTAAAACCAGTTTTGACGCATGTCCATTTTACAAATTTCTGACAAAGAGGTTATTTATAAGTACGCATTACTGTACCATGCTTTGTCGTATATTTCACGTTGTGCTCTAAAAGGGAGCGCTCTTCCAGGTCGGGAGTTTTTAAACTGGCGATTGTTTAAATGAAAATTAAAACTTAAAAAATTAAGTTCAAACAGAAAATTAAAACTTATGGCTTATTAATTTCTGTTACAGCTCAGCCACCTGAGATTACTTTACGTTTACCAGGCATTAAAATTTGTGAACTGAAATTCCATTCCAAATATTTATATTTCTTTTTCGGCACCAATCTTATTTACTCAAATGTTATTTGTTGATTTTTAGTAGAATAACAAATTCTTTTAGACTTTATCATGTTTCTTGTCACTCGTTTTGTAGCCCATTTTCAAACTTAAACTAAATTCATATTATTGTTAACAATACTTGGCTTTTTTAATTGTAAACATATAATCTGCCTTTTGTGTTTCATTTCTCTTTATTTAATCACAGTTTCACTGGTTTATCTATGGCTTGTACATAACCTATATCTTGTAATATTTTATATGAATATATGAAAAAAAAACAAATTTCAATCTATTACTCTAAATATAATAAACTTTTATCTGGTTAGCTTTTAAAAACAACACACACACACACACACACACACACACACACACACACACACACACACACACACACACACACACACCTGTTTAAGCCAATAACTATAGAACAAGTACTTATTGCTGTAGGTCACCAGCGATGTGATTTTTAAAACAGCACATTATTTTGTTCTTTTTGAAAGATCTACTGTTGTTTAATAAAATAAAAAAATCAAGAAAACTCGTAAAAAGCATCTACGCTACTTTTACGACAATATATGTTGTTATCACACGAGACAATAGAGGAAGTAAAAAAATTACTTTTACTTACTGAAATATAAAACAAAACGCGCATACTACTAAAGATGCCGGATTAGTCACCAGTTTCCGTTTCCAAAAGTCAGCTTTCTCTAAAACCAGAATTCTGAGTTCTAAAATCTTAAAAACCAGTTTCAAAATGGTTTCAACTAAACACTTTATATAAATAACAGCACATTTTAAAACTATTAACTTCAGTTTAATGAAAATTCGCAACCACTTATACTGTATAAGTTTCTTAGAGGCATTAATTAAAGATGGTTTGATTAAAATAACCTAGTCATCAGCGATGCTAGCGGCGATTCTTAGAATCTTCAGGCGGAGTTATTAATGGTTAGTACATGACATACTTTAACATGGACATTGTCAGATTATAAAGTGAGTTTGTTTGCAGATTTCATTAGGATAGGAAGCTCTGTTCTTGAGTTATTGTGAATGCTAAAGAAGATTTCTTATTTTATGCAAAAAGAACTTTTCGCATAGGCTATGTTTAGAAAGTTTGTTCTAAGATAACTTTTAGAATGGTTTTTGTAAGATTGTACTTCGTGTTACTTTTGTACTCTGTGGAATTTCTTTTTAAAGGACAAACATAAATCACAAAACAAATTAATTGTTCTTCAAGTTTAGCCAAAAACATAAAAATTACCGATTTTGCTTGAAAAATTCAGTTTAGTTTAACCTAACATACCTAAAACAGTTCATGTGGTTAGTAAGAAATTATAATCCCTAACATACCTAAAACAGTTCATGAGGTTAGTAAGCAATTATATTCCCTAACATACCTAAAACAGTTCATGTGGTTAGTAAGCAATTATAATCCCTAACATACTTAAAACAGTTCATGTGGTTAGTAAGCAATTATAATCCCTAACATATTTAAAACAGTTCATGTGGTTAGTAAGCAATTATAATCTCTAACATACCTAAAACAGTTCATGAGATTAGTAAGAAATTATATTCCCTAACATACCAAAAACAGTTCATGAGGTTAGTAAGCAATTATAATCTCTAACATACCTAAAACAGTTCACGAGGTTAGTAAGCAATTATAATCTTGACCTTTAAAAATCTTTTTCATCTCCAGTCAACCAAAACTAAATCATTGAAGGTTATTTATGGGTCTTTTTTATGGGCCAATGTTATTTTCAGCTGTTGTGTCTAGAATTTGGTGTTAAGTCAAGTCTAGTTCGCATCCAAATAATTTACGTTATTATTTTTAAGCCAACATAAAAAAAAATTTTAAAACAGACTTTTATTTCACTTAGACAGTAGGCCTATGTAGTCACTTAGGTTAAAACGAATTTTGTTATTAAAATAAAACTCCATAAAATATTTTAAGCCTATGCATGGTAAAATAAATAAATAAATATATTTTTTTAAATAAGAAGAAACCACCTAGCATAATAATGTTATCTCAACGTTTTCCAGCCGGAGGAAATTTTTTTTAATTTTATGTAGAGCTGTTTCCCTCTAATGGATGTGTAATATAATTGTTAATTTTTTAAATCTACCTTTCTTTAAATTATGATTTTTTATTTCTGTAGGCCCTTTCACAAATTTCACCTCAATATTTAACTTTCATTTATTGAGAATATAAGCCTTCGTGTAGTTTTACTCATATATCTACAGGTACACTTGTTTCAAAAAGTATCTTTTGCAAGATAAATTAGCCAAAAACCCTTAATTTTTTAAAAATTAGCTCTACGATTTTGTTCAAATTCAGTACTGAGGTACTCAAACAAAAAAACGAGTCGCTACCTTTCCTAAAAATTCCATCTGAAAGATTTTGACAGAAAATATTTTCAATAGATTTTGCTCAAATTTAGTCATTTGTTCAAATCAGTGTAGCAAATGTGAAATAAAAGAAAGTTACAAATAGGAATTACATTGGGGAGGGATAATAATGCCCGACTTTCATAGGAGTTTGCTTTTACAATTTTATAGCGAGTTTAATCGACTACAACTCTAAGTCAAATTTGAGTCATATGCACGAATTCATAATGACTATAATGTTGCAAAAATCTGGTAAGCTAATGCCAAAAAAGTCGAATTTCTGAATTTTTGTCGATAGATTTAAAAAATCAACTTCAGTGTTGAAGTTTTTTAGAACATTTATGTCTGTACAGCCTACAAAATTAAAATCGATTCCACCGACATACAATACGTGTTTCGATAACACTTAAAACAAATATGGCGAATATTTATTTGAACGTCACAAAGTACGGGATGAAGTAATAATTCGAGCTGAGCGAACGAATGTACCCAGATTAGCTTAATGTTGTGCTAAGTACTCGGCCAGTCTAATCTACCTTATTCATTGCCTCCAAAGTAGCCATTCTATCAAAATGGAGTCCCAACCGGTTTAGCGGCTCACTGATGCTTTGTTCTTCTTTTTCTACTAAGTTATTTTTTTTTTATTCCGGTAGAACGACTGAGATTCTTCGCGTAAACCTGATTTTGTTTCGACTTTCGCCGACAGAATGCGTCGCTGCGTTCAGGAAGTAATTCTGAACCAGAATGAAGGCGGACGTCTCGGATTTAACAGTGAATTACAGCTAATTTACAATTTTTTAAATGTTTCCGTTGCAGTTTTAGTGTTTACATACACAAAACACAAACAGCATATCATAGCAAGCTTCCAAAAAGGCAGAAATTTCTCTCCATCAACAGATTTATTTTGTAAATCACAAGCAGCTTAAGAGGCATAAAACGAAATAACACAATTTTGTAGCTCTACTTATATTACTGGTTGGCTGCAGCACAAACACTTTACAGGAAGTAAAATCCTCATTGTTCACAGATTCGAGATAAGGGACCAGCGATAACGACTTTAGCTATTTTTTTGTAAAGTAACAGTGATCACAGATTTGTAAATCATCTGAGATTTTAACTACGACCTATCAAAAATATTTTTGGATACGTACAAACAGGCGTCTACTTATGTAAAAGCATTTCTTTTAGTAGCCTATCTCCTTTAGTACTTACATATCTAAATGTACTGTGTACCAGTTAGTACCATTATATTACAGGCACTACAACCACATCTCTCGCACATGTTTTCATTATTAAAATAATGTTTTCGTTTATTATTCCAGATTATTTAACCGAATGACCTTTGATCCCCTCAAATTCGAATAGAAAATTATAATAAACTAACCTAGACGTGACAATAGAAATTGAAAATAACAAAAACACCAACATGTCACAAGCCAAAATTTAAAGCCATAGAAACGCTTTTGGTTAAAACTATTTCAGTAAATCACGTTTCTTGGCCAGCTAACCTCTACTCTCCTAGCACGAAATAAACTTTGTTGCCAATGATTCTTAATTACATTGATGATTTGCATTTTGAAAAGTTTGTGCGTGAGTGTGAATTGGAATTCAAGGAAATCCTTTCCTCTCGTGGGAATATAAACAAATGGTGTCTAGCTTATATAAGAAGCTTACCAGTTTCCGAATACCACATCAATCTTTAAGAAAATGAAATGCTAAATTTAATACTGTTGAGCTGGATTTAAATAGTTATTTTTTTCAACTACAGAGAACTAATCAACGAATTTAAACAAATGTGAGTTATTCACGTAAAATTCATTTTATATTGTAATTAAAGTTGCCTATATTATTTTTGGAAGTAAACTCTTAATACTTAAACAAATGAATGATTTAAACAATTAATAATTAGCCTTTAATTTTTTTTAATTATAATTTTTGTAAGTTATTTAAAATTAACATTTATGAATTTTGTTATTTGCACGTAACAACCCCATGTTATGTATACATATATTTTGGCTAACAGTGCTATTATTGGCAGCAAAAAGCATTCGTAAACGTTCTGTGAGTGCGCACGTGCGTGTGAGAGAAATGCAATTTATTTGGCCATTTTCTATCTTCTATCTCAGAAACCTTAATTATTTTCTTCGAATACTGTCATAAGAAAATAAAGCTTCACTGCTGTCAGGATTTGGTTTTTTTAAAATTTGGTACACCGGTTTAGTTATGAATCATATAACTGCCAAAATTTGATCAAAATATCACGAGCCGATAATGTGAAATTAGGCTGATTTTTCTTAATTTCTTAGAAAGCTTTCGAACAGGATTTTTTCTATTGATGAAATAATAACAACTAAATTTTCTTTGGGTGCTCAAAAATTTAAGTTTTTGGAGCAGTACAAAATAATGACAAAGAAGTACTGTTGTCTCTCGTTGTCTCTCTCTCTCTCTCTCTCTCTCTCTCTCTATATATATATATATATATATATATATATATATATATATATATATATATATATATTTATATAGACAATTATTGTAAACTTTGCTAGATTTAGTGTTAGACTTAGCTATATTTAATGCTGACAGTTTAGCTTTTAGCACAGTAAGCATTTTCATGTACCTAGAGAAGAAAGAGCAGGAGCTCAGTGTTAATCGAGGTTTCACTCAGTTCGCATCTCAATGTATATGAGACGAACTTAAGCAATTATAATAAGTTTTAAGTGCATATTAAAATTTTATTGTAATTAATAAAAAGTTGTTTTTTTTAAAAAGCGACATCCTCGAAACCATAACATAACTGGCGCAGTCGGTAGGACACTTCGGGAAAATTAGTGCATATAATTTTTTTTCAGTTTCAACTGTTAACCGAAGTGTCGAACAAAAGAGCAACCGTTTAATTTAATAAGTGCATATTACTAAATTGAACACAACCAACCGGCAAAGTGAATATTTGCAACCGTAGAGTGAACATCTACATCCGAAGTGAAGTGAAGTGTTTGTGCGAATTTTTCGTGGCAAGTGCGCGTAAAATGAGCAAAGTATTTTGGATCTTATTGTAAGTAGATCCCACAAAATAGTTTTGTATACTATATACCTACGAATGTATGTTACATAAATTTTATTAAATAATTAACAAACAAAATAATTAAATATCAAAGATCAATTTGTTAATTGAATCAATTGAATATTTTTAAAGATAAACCAAACATAGGTTATCATAAATAATTTGTAGCATTATTTTATAAGTATTATATTTTATAATTTGATTTTTAATTTTAATTTTGATTTATTTTTGTGTGTAGTAATAACTAAATATTACAATGTCTATCCCAACACTGAAGAAAGAATACCTGGACATGATTCCAGAGTTTAGCGGAGAACCAACCATGCTTAATAGATTCATCACAATATGTGATAAAATGGTCAATAAATTCTTTGTAGCTGATAACTTAGAAGATTTCCAAAATTAATATTTGTTATCGTCCATATTATCAAAATTAAAGGGGCAAGCTCTTGAAATGGTAGTTAATTCTAATACTTATGCTTGGGCAGATGTAAAATTAATTTTGCTGACTAGTTATTTTGATAAGAAGGATTGTTTTACTTTGAATCTTGAAATGGCAGAATTAAAGCAAGAAAACGGGGAATCACCTTTCAAATTTTATGAAAAGATTCAAAAGCTATTAAAGTTACAGATAGCATCTTTTTGTAAACAGAGAACCATTCGCTAGGGATGTTCTATGTAAGTATGCACAAAAATTAGCATTACGTGTTCTGTTAAGGGGACTTCAGGAACCGCTAGGGTCCCTCATGAGAACCAAAAACCCCACCTCACTTGAAGAAGCACTCAGTATGCTTACAAACGATTTCCAGTTTAAAAACAACAAATTATTCCAAACAAACCGTTCCAACATTCCACCAAAAAAACAATTACACCAAATGTAAAATACTTGTTAGTATTTAGTTCTGTAGTCTTTGGATTAAGTAACCATTGTAACAGTAGAGTAACAATTAAGTAACAGTTAAGTATCAATTGTAACAATAGAGTTAATTCCAAATACTTTTGCTCATTCTGTAATATCGCATTTACAATTTGACTTTGAGTTATCAATCCTTAAGGGGTAATAAAGCTCAACAATAATACTGTTCTTTACAATAATAAAGAAGCTAGAACACGACAGGATCAACCTAGATACTGTCTCCAGAATTGATCGGAATTCACCCATCACACAGCACATCAGTGTTTGGACCATCGCCTTATTGGAGGACTACTATACTTGGCGTCTAAGAAGCTAATTGGAAGAACTTAGAGGGAAGTTGCTATTCAACCACCCCAGGAAGTTTTGTTTAGGGATGGAGGAGTTATATAGACAATTATTGTAAACTTTGCTAGATTTAGTGTTAGACTTAGCTATATTTAATGCTGACAGTTTAGCTTTTAGCACAGTAAGCATTTTCATGTACCTAGAGAAGAAAGAGCAGGAGCTCAGTGTTAATCGAGTTTTCACTCAGTTCGCATCTCAATACATATGAGACGAACTTGAATAATTATAATAAGTTTTAAGTGAATATTAAAGTCTTATTGTAATTAATAAAAAGTTGTTTTTTTAAAAAGCGACATCCTCGAAACCATAACATAACTTATATATATATATATATATATATATATATATATATATATATATATAAAATAAAATTAATCATATAATTATTCATAAAGGCGCGTATATATATATATATATATATATATATATATATATATATATATATAAAATATATGTAATATTATAATATATAATAATATAATATATATATATATATATATATATATATATATATATATATATATATATATATACGCTTTTATGAATAATTATATGATTAATTTTATTTTTAATCAGACGTATCTGTAAATAAGTGATTTACAATTTCATTTATATATGATTATTTTATTTTGTTTTTTGGAATAGTTGCTTTTATCCTTACGAAATAAAATAATTTTAAGAGTATACCGGGCACTTTTTGTACTTATTAATATTATTTTCAAAGACTTTATTTACTTCAGATAAAATATTTGTGAAAATCATAATTTTAGATAGGTCTACGTCTCTAACATCTAAATTACCAATGAAATCACTTAACTTATATCTCTTATTATAATTTATTTATACTTTAAGTGTTCTGCGAAATTTTGTTTCTTTAAAAATATTTCGCAAACTTTACTATTCTCTAACAACGGTGAGTAGCGAGTAGTCTATGTTTGTGAAAGATGCGAGGATAAGAACAGGTGTTTATTAAAAAAAAGTATATCTCGTTCTTCGTGATGGCCTTGGGCATCGTTTTGCGGAGAGCAGCTGGCTGACGGCGAAATTATAGTTTCTGAATTAAATAGTTCTAATTTTATGCAAGAAGCATAGGTTATGTTCGTATAGAGTACTGTATTTTACAGGCAGTTGGTATCAGTGATTTGTTTTGTTAGATTTGCTACAAAATAATAAACCTAAGTTAATGTAGTGGTGAAATCATTTCACATTCGTTCTAGAATTCTAATATTTTTTTTAAAAAAGAGCAAACTTTAGCTTCCAGCATCTAAAAATGAATGTATCAAAAAATTCTGGTTTAAACTTTCGACATTGGAAAATCTGTTAAAAAAATAATGTAACACATAATATCTCAAAATTACTAAAAAATGTTTTAGCTCAAGTCAGTGAGGGAAAAAATTAAATAGAAGGATTTGTAAGTTTTGTCTCAAATTTTGGACACTCATTTGAGTTTTTAAATTTCATGAATTAAAAAAAAAGATTAAAGAAATTTGTAGACAATTTTTTAAAAAATGCTTTTTACATCGTACTTATTTTGGATTGAAAACAGCTAACGGACCAGAATCTTTTGTAGTCTTACTAGTACCAGCAGTGTTGGTATTGGTGTTTAAAATTGCACGAGTAAATACTTCGGGACATAATACCACACCAAATAAGTTGATTTATTTTATTTTTAGTATCATTTAACATTTAAAAAAAATAAATTTTACTACATCCGTAAAACTTTACAGTAATGAACCAGAAAAACCAACTTTTCAACTGGTCACAACCTGGCTTTCCCAAGGTCAAAATAGCTGGACGTGACTTAACCAACTGCGCCACGCCACATTAGCATTAAAGCTGCACAAGTTGTAGTCAAGTTTATTATAATTTGTTATTTGAAACGGTAACTTATGGTAAGCGCGCCGGGAATAACGTAAGAAGACAACCAATCGGGAATTCAGAGAGAAAGAAATCTTTGAAAGGATTTGGCAAAGCTTAGAGTATGCATTGAGTAATATGTTTGACAAAGGGCCAAAGTGTGGCAAGGTCGAGGATTTATCGGTCTGCAAAAAGGATTAACTGCGTACTGGGGAGCTTCTAATTGGAAAAGAATCAAGTGGAAGTACATGGTCGCTATAACTCTCCCAGCTACGTCACTTGAGCCTAGCCAGGCGATATATAACCTGGCGTATGCAGGTTTAATTATGGACTTTTTTAACTAAAGTAAAAGGCAATGCTTCTCTACTCGGATGTTTTGCAATCGTGTTGGTGATTTCGTTCAGCAGATAATATCTGTCTTATGAGCCTTCAAAACATCATTTAACTTAAAATACACACTCATCATTATCATCACCATCATCGTCATCAACAACATCATCGTCATCATCATCATCATTTTTGTCATTTATGTTATCACTCTCTACATATAGCTGTAAAATTACATTTCTTTCTTATGCCCTACTACACGAAGCTGAAAGAAAGAATCGTGATCTTAAAAAAAAAAATCGATCATGAAATTTAAAGGACATCCGTTAATGAAGAACATGTTCAACGCCTCTGGATCTGTTCAATTCACTACAATCTTAACTAAATGACCCCATTGAATATGTTTCAACGTCTCTGGATTTGATATGAAAAGACTCCATAACGTCTCTGGATCTGTTCAATTCGCTAGAATCTTAACTAAATGACCATATAAGTCATTGGATATGTTTCAACGTGTCTGGATCTGTTCCAGTCGCTAGAATCTTAACTAAATGACCATATGAGTCATTGAATATGTTTCAACGTCTCTAGATCTGTTATGAAAAAACACCATAACGTCTCTGGATCTGTTCAATTCGCTAGAATCTTAATTAAATGACCATGTAGGTTATTGAATATTTTTCAACGTCTATGGAGCTGTTCACTTCGCTAGAATCTTAACTAAATGACCACATAAGTCATTGCATATGTTTCAACGTCTCTGGATCTCTTCAAATCGCTAGAATCTTAACTAAGTAACCATGTAGGTCATTGAATATGTTCCAACGTCTCTGGATCTGTTATGAAAAGATACCATAACGTCTCTGGATCTGTTCAATTCGATAGAATCTTAATTAAATGACAATGTAGGTTATTGAATATGTTTCAACGTCTCTGGATCTGTTCAATTCACTAGAATCTTAATTAAATGACCATGTACGTTATTTGACTAACTAAGAACTTAATTAAGAATTTGTAATGTAGGTTTGGTTTACCCAAAATACGAAACAATTTTTGATTACAGTCTTTATTTGTTAAATACGTACTGTATGCTATGTATTGATATCTGTTACCGACCCACAGACGTGCGTGCGTAAGTCAGAATGATCTTTGTTATTACAATCAGGCAAAACAAAATACAATTTTTTTAAGTGTCCATACGATATGTTACAGTTGAACTACCTCAATAAATATAAAAACAAAGAAACACTGGGATAAATGAAACTCGAATCTGTGTGATATGTATCCCAACCACCTGATGCCTTTATATAAAGCACCTATTTACATCTCTTTTTTAAATATTTCTGATAAAAATATTTCTGTAGCTTTTTTTTATTTTTTAAAAAGAACTTAGCCAATATTTTTTAGATCAATAGGCTATTAAAATAACCAATATGTTATTTTCTTAATTTCTTAGAAAACTACAATCAATACCTAAAAAACGTAGACATGTAAAAACGTAGACATGTTTGTTTATATTTAAAAAAAACTTCACTTCTGATTTCTACCTCTCTACGCCACTACTGTACTTAAGTCCAGTTCTGAAGCTATTACCATTACTACACGCAAGCAATGCGGTTAATACAAACGCCCTTACGTGCTCTGTAATGTACGTGATTATGTAATAATTAGTATAAGTACGTGATACCACATGATCAAAACACATCTCTAAACATGGCGCCCAGGCACTGAGTTCAGACATTTGATAGTTATTGGTCGGGTCACTAAGAAACTATCTTTCTCTGATTCTTTGATTTCTCAACATTTCAAATATAGGCCTACCTAAGTTTGATTATTTAAACCCCCTCACAGATTGTTATTGTTTTTCCTTATTATAAATATCAGTATATAGGTACTGTATTTAAAATCTACTAATTTATTTATGGCTGTTAAATATTTTAGTTATTTTGTAAAACACTAAAACTAAAACATCCAAAAGGCGTTCAAAGTTCCAAAATAATACTTTTCCAATAATTGCAAATGCTCTAAGAATACTAACGAAATGTAAATATAGCGTGCGTCTCTTGACATTAAATATGCATTTTAAAATCAGTGGTACTTTTAATGTCGTTTAATGGACTTTGGTCGAGGAGTGGTAATTTAGGGACAAATTCCTACTTAGGAAGTGTAAATTTATTGGTCTACATTAGATGTTTCTAAATAGTAAAATTTTAGAGACGTAAGATGTTAATGGCTTTTTTTAACAAAGAAAACTATAAACCTTAAATATATAGGCCTACTTATGTTTCAAAAACGTGCTGAATAAGAGTTGTTCTTTTATCAAGAAACTCTTTAGTATATTTAAGAAGTGTGTATTTAGAATAAATAGGCCACACAAGATAAACAAAGATAAACGAAATTTAATTTGTAACGTTTTTTTAATCTTCTCGGTAAGCGAGGTTACTATCAAAAGGGAGAAATTAAATAACAATCAGAGTTGGCCTTAAACGAACGACTCCTACAAAATATGCAAAAAATGCTGCTAACCTATAAACCCATTTTTAAACATACCTTTAAGGCGATGAGTCTAAGGTTATTTTAATGTTCCATAGGCTAACTTAGCTAAAAATACATTAAAGCACAAACGGAGGAGATTCAAAAAATCCACAAAACCGCCAATTAAAATATCTAAGAAGAATTTATATTATTAAATAATATTATAAATTAAACAGCCTATAAGATCAGAGAAACAAATTTACTGTAAGAAGTAGAAACACTGGATACAATGAATGCACCAGACTGCACCTTTCAAGGTCAGGGGCGAGTTTCACGGTCAAATCGTTTTTCATCCGCTTGGTCGCTGCGCTCCTCCCATTAATTATTTCATTTAGACTAACTAATGTTTCAGTTAATACGTTTACTTTCTTCTAGAAAATAGATAAACAATTTGTGCAAAGAGAAATGTTTTTAAAATTTAACTTTCTTAATTAATTTTTCCAAATTTTTGTCAATCTGTATCAAAGCCACTGCATGTATTCTAAGCAGCGTAATTTAATATACTAGTCAAAATATTTCATTACAGTTAATTTCACTTTAAATTATAGAAACTGAAACCAATACAATCTTGATTATAATATAAATGCACAATTACAAAGATTAAAAGAATTGTATGTTTGTATAAGACACCTAAAAATATTCAATTAATAAAAAAATCAACATAAAACATGTTTTATTGAACATTTAATATAGGCAAGACAAATTAACTATTTTAATGTTATTTTGAAATAAAATGTTTAAACCAAAACATTATTTTGTAAAATAATAAGAAAATAGAATGTGTAAAATAAAGATTAGGTGTTAAAATAAATCGAATAATTAATAGTTTTTAAGTTTAAAATTCTAATGAGATTTTGTAGTCAGATAATGATAAAATCTAAATTTAAGAAACTGGTAAAATGTGCAATACAATGATTAAAGGTAGATAGGACTATCAAATACTTTGTTAAAAAATGTAGATTTTGAATTTGTAAAACTATAAAATAAGAAGTAATAGTACAAGTAAGTAATAAAAAAAGTAAACATAATAAATAGCCTATGCGAAGACAATAAAATTTTAATCTGATGTTAATAAAACTTTTTTAAATAAAATTTATTACAGAATTGACTTCTAGTAAAATTGGATAAGAAAATTAAATCCAATTTACTTTTAAAGGCAGGATAAGTAAATTCTAAGTTTTCAGGAAATTATGAAGTTTTCCTAATTAAAGAAACGCAGCAACTACTCACCAAACGCAATTTTCCACATCGCAAAACAATCACTGTTTACTTATAAAATCTACCGCAAACACTTTCACATTCCCCGCATACTTTCCGCGACACGTTAAAACAAATCTTATTAATTTTACAACAGCTGTTGGCATTTTTCCACACAGATAAGCACAACCTTTAATTGGCCACAGGGTAATTATAATGTTTATAGTCAGTAAATGATACGATAAAATCTTTATTTTAAATTCAATGTTTAAAAATTATAAATAGTTATTCTTACAGACGCTTCGTAATCTCGCAAACGCTTAATAACTCGTCGCCGTCAATTTAAGTTCGCTCATAACATCGATATGACGACACGTTTATTCATAGTTTAATAGCTATCAAGATCTGAAATTAATTTATTACAATTTTAACACGTTAGAGAAATTTTAAATTACAAGTCACGTTTTGTAGGTTGCAGGTCTGCTACTTAGATGTAAACATATATTGCATGGAATTACTTGTAAAAACGTATTCCTCAATTAAACAAATCTTCAAATTTATAAAACATTAACCTCTTGTATAAATGACTAAAAGTTTCCGTCCAAATACTAGAAGTATAGGCCCGTTACCGACAGACGGACTATTTCATAGGATTCGATACCCATGGATCCTAAAACGTATTTATTTCTGCGTATTTAAAAGCACAAACTTCGTGTGTATGTATATACTCGCCTTCAAAGCATAGCAGACCAAGAAAGTGGAAATAAAATACACACTGGATAAAAATAAAAAGGCAGTAGAAAAACGTATTTATAAAAAGTAAACAAAATCCAAGTTTTTAATTTGTAATATGGAACAGATGAAATAACGCCCTACAGTAAACTAAAATATTATTGTTTACTGTTTAATAACGACAATGTACTACTTATTTTTAAAATAATAATAAGTAGTTTGAAAAATTCCTTCTAACCAAGCTACCAAAACAAAACATTACTACCGTAGTCATTGTGAACATCTTTTCAAAACACTTCTACGTGTCTCCCCTCCCCCCACTCCTACCTCGACATTATTTACGGCAAAGGAACAAGTTTCAGAGAAATCACGCTGTTTGGGTTGTATTTTAACCCCAACTGAAATACACGCTCGCCGTGTTGCCAGCCCAACTTGTACGTTTCTGAAAAGGAATACCTTCCTCAGGCCGGCTGTTGCTTTCCCAAGTGTAGTCGCGTAAAGTTGGACACATTATTACTTTTAAAATTATTTATTTTTAACATACAAAAGCTAAAGATTTACTAAAAAAGACTTTGTTTTGATTAGTTAAATGTGTTTGGAAACCATTAAGAATATTTTTTTTAGTTTTTGTAAAACGTAATATTAACATTTAATTACTTTATTACATAATAAACAGTAAAATTAATTTTACAAGTAAACGACCATTTAAACAAGAAAGCTTTGTTTCTGTTATTTAAAGATGATTTCACCAAAATACCTTCTAATATTTGGTAAGTAACAAGCAGTTTTTGTTAACTAATTAATACTTTGAAATTATTGGAAATAAGGAAAGTTGCCGCGTTTCAAAATTATAGATATGAACTAGAGTTAACATTTTAATCAAAAAATTACTATATAAGTAATAGGTTTACGATTTCTTGTCCGGTACGCTTAAGGCAGTGAAAATAAATCAGAAATAAATTTTTTTGTCTACAGTGTCTAATGGGGAAATTTCTTCTGGCTATTAATTAAAGAAGGGGTTTTTATCAGAATAATTTACGGTTGGCAGACATGCAATCAGAGCTAGCACAATACGAAACAATAAACCAACATGAGTAATGGCTACTTTGAAGAACAACTTTGGTAAAGTTTCTTCTACGTGTAGAAAAAGTTAAACGCAAAGAAAAATAATTTATTAAACATTTTTTCCGACGCAATAAATATCAGGTTTAGAGCGAGGGTAAGATTTCTATCCACTTTTATTTTGTTTTTACTTCTGTTTTAATTCCAATGTTGTTTCTTAACAAAACCAATTTTGTACAATTTATCCAAGACAATTTTTAATTTTTCAGAACAAAAACAACATAATAACGAAGATTCGTTAAAATATGTATTGTAGGCTATATAATATACAATATGTTATGTATGTATTATTATGAGATTTGTTACCGACCTACGGACATTTGTGCAGAACCCAAAGTGTCCTTCGTTATACAATCACATAAAACAAAGTAAAATTTATTCAAGCGTTTCGTAGGATATCTCGTAATGGAACTACCTCAACTATGTACAGACACAGACAGACACACACACACACACACACACACACACACACACACACACACACACACACACACACACACACACACACATTGTTTTAACATAATTGCAGGGCAAAATGAATCATCCCTGATTTGACTGTTTCGACATTAACAAAGATTGTAACAATTGTTATTATTACCAAGTATAACGTATGTATCATTAAATTATACGACTTCTAAAAAAGACAAGTAGCTTGCTATTTCGATTCTAATATACATTCATTGGCACTTAATTATATTTGTAATGAATTTTATTATCAATCTACTTTTCGACAAGTAGATCTTTTGCGAGGATTGTTTGCCAAATGATCCATCTCATGACGGGATTATTGGGTTGAAGTGACAATTTATATTACACATCTCTCTCCATGTAAAAAGCTGATTGAAAAGGTTAGGCTGAGGGAGTTTACACATTTCACAAAATATTTATTTGTGTTTTTGTTATACAAATTTAGAACCTAAATTTTAGTAAACTGAGTTTAGTAGTCTAGGGAGATTTTATAAACACTTTAGTTAGTACATAACCTGTAATTCGCTAAATTCAATTTACACATGAAAAAATTGAAGCAAATACAAAATATGTGATCCGCTCTGTGGAGGGAAATATGAAATCTGTGTGAAGAAATCATAAATAAATGTACAACCAGTACACACGCACAGGTAAGGTTTTCTTATGGTTTTACCCCGATGTTTGCTCCAACAACTAATTTTCCAACGCCCATTCGCTTAAGTCCTACATCAGTATAATTTCTGGTGCAATTTTTAAAAAGTCAACACACAGCAGAAAAGAAACGTAGGACGGTGTGAATACATAAAGGATTTGGTGTTACTTACAGCAGCTAAAATGTATGATTTGATGTTGATGAAGTTTTCTTGAAATATTCATTACAATATGCTTTAATAGCTTTCACAAATAACAACTATAAAATCTGTTCTTCTACATCTAGTAGAAAAATGTTGTCTTTAAACAAGTCACACTAAAACTTCCAGCAATTATTTAAGTACTTCCTTCAAAGGATAACATCTTTCTTGTAAGCACCAGATGTAAACATTTCCCGTGAAATACCGCTTGTCTAATTAACTGATGAGACGATTAGAATGATATTTTACATGGTTTGTGTTTTTCCAAATCATGGGTACGATTAACAGATAAAAGCAGATTCAGTTTTGGAAGAAGCTTGATCATGATAGCATTACGACATTACTTTGTCATCTTAACCTTAGTGGCGTAATGTACATGATTCGATACTTTTATGACTTTAAATGATTTTTACGTATTCATATATAACTGAAATATTGAACTAAATTATCATTTTTTTTTAATCGAGGCCATTAGGCTACTATGAATATTTTTATAGAACTAATCGCTTTGTAACAGCACAGTTATTATTTACGATTAATTTACAACTGTAAATTAGTTATAAATTCTTTTCAGTTAATTTACAATTAAATGTGTTTTTCCTTTGTTTAAAGGGTACATAATCACAATTGAGTCTTTGAACAATGTATTTATCGTAGACCTGAAGAGACAATTTTTTAATTTAAAATATATTGGAATCGTATAACAGAAAATAAGATCATATTGCTCATAACACACAGTGCTAAGTTAAATTTATTACATTTATTCATTTATTTTATTTTTTACTCGATTTGGAAAACGATTTTGGAATGTAAAATTTAATTTATAAGTAACTGATAATCAGTACTACTAGCCAAATACTTTGTTTTTGTATTAACAAGCTACGTTTACATTTTTACGATTTCTTTTGAAGAAGATGTGATTTCTTTTGCCGTGAGACCGCCAAGCAGCCGACACATTTCATAAAGTAATGATAACTCATAGTTTCTCTTCCTGACCATACTCGAGTTGTGGTGTGAACGTTTTACCAAGCAAGTGTAATTGAAGCCTCCCGATCAATCCGTAATGTAAGTGCCAATACGTGCAGCGGTTTCCTAAGAATTTGTTCTTTGGTTTTTAAAACAAGTGGATATGAAAGTATATTTTATTTTACATTAGTAAATGGAAAAACATATGGCGTACAGAATTTAAAGATCTAAATCAGTATACGTGAATTTTACAAATAGGAAGTTATATACCAGTAGAAGTTAATCAGCAAATAGTGCCATATGTGAACAGTGCAAAATATCTTGGTACGGATTTTGATGCTAAGCTAAATGGCACGAGAACAACTGGGTATCTGCTAAAGTAAATGCACTGTTTATTGAAAGAAGATCGCTATTATCAAAAAATAATAATCGCGGCACGCAGCTGTCTCGCTAACGTGATAAAAGAGAATTTCCAAAAATTATTCTTATAGCCTATCACAAACGTAATCAAGATTCAAATCTTCATGTATTAGCATTTTAATACTTTAAAATTATGCTGAAAATATGAAAGTTAACCCAAAACTCTGTCAAATTAAATTTCTTAATCTTAACGGAAAATTCAAAACATCAATTAATACAGTTTTTAACACCGATTAGGTGGTGTTGAATTTGAAATTGAATATTTTTAACAAATAGACAAAAAATTTATGAATTTTTAAAGATTTGAAATGACTGCATTTTTAAATTGTTCGGCGACTTTTGCAGCTTAAAGAACTTATCAGAGCTATAATTATAATCTATTTTTCTGCCAAGTTTAAATCAAATCGGACCAAAATTGCTAACGTAAACGTGTAAAAACATATACAAGGTGTGTGTGTGTGTGTGTGTGTTTTTTAGCATGCTTAAGATGTTATACACGCATCCCTCCACACATATTATATAGGCTATATATATAGCCTATATATATATATATATATATATATATATATATATATATAACGACCCTTTAAAAGACATCAGGATCGGTGCTCATTACAAGGTCCCGGGTACGGATCTTACTACGATGGCCTCATTTTGCCAATGGAAATTAGTTAATAAACTCTCTACTTTATAAGCAAGTATTACAACCTATTTGGACGTATGTCAGTTATATAAACAAGTGTTAAAGCCTATTTGGATGTATATAAGTTTTAGGGTCGTACAGAGAAATTAAAAATCAAAATTATACAGGCCTTAAAAAAAGGTACTACGAAAAATAGCAAATGTCCTTTTTTATGTCACTAATCAGCTTATTTGCAGGGATTTGAAGATAAGCATCATAGAGCGAGAAAATCGAAAACATGCTAAGAAACATGAACACCCAAGATAATCAGAATGTTGAGGTGCTCCAGTACTGGACTTTGGTGCGGCGACTTGAGAGAGGGAACTAGTGTAGCCTAAATACTAAAGCGTGGATTGTTTAATATTGTTACTGAGCAATAGCCTAATAAACTGAAGATTGTTCCTTGATAGTAATAACACTACAATAAAACAAAATGAAATTAACAAAAATATTTTCTGTGTCAGTTAAAATCGTGGAAGAAAATTATTTAAAAATTACTATTTCTTAACAATATATAATATATAATATTCAGCCAGTACGTACAGTTCCAAATTGTATCTAATATAAAATTGATTACAATATTTAAAAATAACTCTATTAGCCTTCGTTTTTCATAATTATGCTAAGTTATAATGTTCTCTCAATTATAAGTATGACAGTAATTAATAGTTTTCATAACGAAATAAAAATTACGTCTCTTCCAATTTTAAAACTGAATGTTGCTTTAGCAAGCATATCGTAAAACCCACTTTAGAGACGTATTAAAACAAAACAAATCATATTTACATATTTATAAAATCCTGCTTATGAGAATACATACAGACAATAATGTTATTCTAATTAACTTAAAAAACCAGTCAAGCATTGCAACACAGAACTGCATTTAATTTCGATTAACCGTGAGAACAATATTTGCTTAACCTTTAATTGTATTTTGTAACCTGTAAATATATGTAAGCGGAGTTTACACGTGTATTTCCACAATGATCAGGCAAGCAATCACTTTAAATGGACATTGCTAGGAAAATTACAGCCAATCATTAAAGTCCATTTAAAAATAACTCTAAAACGTTTTAGTTAAAGGAACATTATCATGCTTAAGTAATAAAAATTTGATATTTAATTTTCAGGAAACTGTAGCTACTGATAGCATTTAATTATAAATGTAAAAACTGTAACTAATTTAAATAAAAATACGAAAACATTTATAAAGTATCAGTTTTATAGCCACATACAACAAATACGAGCCTCGCATTTAATAAGAAGAAATCAATTAGGGAAAACGGTTGTAAAAGATATTTTATAATGATAAAGGAGTACAGTATAACGTATTTGAATGTGATCTTAAGAAATAATTTTTTCGATCAACACGATGTGAAAATCACATAGTCCTAATTTTAGTAATGTGATGTTTTAAACCTTTTTAAAATTATATTTTCTTGCAGAGGAAGATTCGTTGTGTTATTGTTTTCTAAAAGAAATTATTCACATTTATATCACATAAATAACTGGTATTGGTGGCGCATATGAATGCAATTATTTATGTCAAAATAAGATCGACAACCGACAGTTTTACCCAGTCAAATGTTTTCAGGTTAATGCCAAAAATTCTTACGCTTTGTAAAAGAAATTAATTATCTCGTCTATTAGGCTACATAAACGTTCAGTTTAGTTGTAATAACTTTAGACAACCGTGTTTATGGCAAAACAGAAATAACAGCAGTTTGTAAATTGCTTGGCTATGCTTAGAAAATATTGTCCGTTTTGTAAATTTACAATATTCTTAACTTTTAACATGAATAACAATGAAACGAAAACATTTATCCAATGGAATTCAAAAATTTAATCACAGAGTAAAACACAAACACACACACACACACACACACACACACACACACACACACACACAAAACCTATATGCATATATATAAGCTATAGTTTATATATATATATATATATATATATATATATATATATATATATATATATATATATATATATATATATGCCGCCTCGGTGGTCTAGTGGATAGCGTACTAGGATTTCATCCCGAGGACCCGGGTTCGATTCCCGGCGAGGGCTTGGCATTTTCATACGCTAAAAATCATCCAATCGTCTGCATTAGCCCAAGTGTGCACAATAGTCGGACATTAAACACAAAAAAAAAAAAAAAAAAAAAATATATATATGTGTGTGTGTGTGTGTGTGTACATGTGCGCGCGCGCGCGTTTAAACTTTAGACTTGGAGTGAGAATAACCAAATAGATGCTTGATAAGATTTTGGCAAAACGTCAGAACAATGTGTCTTCTACAAATAATTTGTGTTAAACAAAAGTACAATGGTTTTAATGGATCCACATTTTTTTCATTCGTGAAGGAATTAGCGTGAAGCACACGCGCGCGAGCACACACACACACACACACACACACACACACACACACACACACACACACACATATATATATATATATATATATATATATATATATATATATATATATATATATATATATATATAGATAGATAGATAGATAGATAGATAGATAGATAGATAGATAGATAGATATAGATACATAACCACTTCTCAAAAATTAATCTAAAAGTCAGAATAGTCGCTCTTTTCAAGGGCACTGGTAAGTTTCACCAAAATATCTTTTTCGAAAAAGAATTCGCTTATAAAAGCGTATAAACACTGTTTAAATTCATAACTAAATTAATAGGATTTGAGGTAATATTCAATAAAATGCTTTTCTTAATGAAAGAGAGTAATCGTTAATAAAACCATAAAAATAAAATGAATTATTGCTCCAATCTCGCGCGGGAAACATTTAAGCCTTAGTTGTACGCTATAGGCCTACTCCCATTAGTAAAATCAAACCGCGCTGCATGTAACATATATAAAGCATTTATTTATTGCTTCCTAGATGCAGCTAACATAACATGTAGGCCTACGTATTGATTGATCGAACCAGCCTCCCAGGGCAGGTGTGGTTTGAAAGGTCGACATCGGATGAAATATTCCCTCCTCTGACGATTTTGTATCTATCTGTCATTCTACCGGTCAGTTCTCTACTCTGTCCAATGTACTGCAGTCGTACGGGTCGTAAAGCCATCGTCGTGTGAGGTAGATGGGATTATGGGATTAATTTACATGAATTGGTTCCGAGGGGTTAGAATGATGTAAATGGTGTGTAGTTTATGGTGTCACCTCCATCATCGTTTTAGTAACGCATGCATTTTTAATAATGCAAGTTATTTTTACATAGATAAATTTTTAGACTTTTATTTTATTTTTTTTTTGTGTTTAACGTCCGACTATTGTGCACACTTGGGCTAGTGTAGACGATGGGATGATTTATAGCGTATGAAAATGCCAAGCCCTGGCCGGGAATCGAACCCGAGTAATCGCAACTTCTAAACGCAACTATTGTGAGCTAAAAAATTATTAAGCTATTCGAAAGTCGGTATATTCATATTCTGTTTGCTACTCCTTACCCGTTTAACATAGCATAAATGGAAACTTTATACCGTAAATTTTCTACCCCTGAGGAATTGTTATAACTAAATAAAAAATGATTCAAGTCACTGTATAAAGTTTGAAATAAGATCACGTGTACGCTTAATGGTTTACTTTTTGTATTCTATAGTGTACTATTATTACAAAGGATATTTCTAAAAAAATCTTCAAAATAAAATTCCTTTTTGTCAAAATAAATAAAAAGGTTGAAATAAACATATGTCTAGAGACGTTTCTTTACCAACTAACCGCCTTTTTGCTTTTCGTATTAAATAATTTATACATCTAAACGGCTGAAGCGACTGATAGGGTAAGTTGGGTTATCACGTACCACTTAACGAAAAACTTTCTTAAAAAATATTATATTAACAAAAAATTAAAAATAATATCCCCTATCTTTCTTAATGCTATTGCAGATGCTGTATAAAATACATCAGTACAAAAAAAATAGGAATTAAATTATATATTATCAAAAAACAAAATTTTAGCTTTGGGGCATATTACACTGACATTCACATAATATGCCCCACTTCATCAGGATATATGCCCCACTTGAAATAGTATCACAAAACTTATTATAATTTAATAAAAAAATGGTTTTAATTAACTAGAATAATACAAGTTATTATGAGTAACACAATAAAAAATTAAATACACCTATGGATTTGTATAGGCCTATTATACTCACTAATGTAAAGACTAATTGCAAAAAACAATTATCAACTTCTACTAAAAATGTTCAAAATAGCGGACATCAAAATTATTTTTTTAAGATAAAACAGTTGTTTTGTACAGAAAACGTAAATAGTAAGGTTTTCTAGCTCGTTTAAATTCCTATAAATTTATAGGCTATATTTATCAGGAATAAAAGAAAAAAAGGAAAACAAAGTCATTTGTGCATACTTTTCATATAGTTTTTTAAAAAATCTGTAGAAAAAACATTAAACTAGTACTTTAAAGAACAGTAAAACTCGCTGTAGGCCTATATGCATAATTATTATACACGTAACTTTTTCCGTCAATTTAACCGTAATCGTAATATTAAAAAAAAATTACTGGACTACCTTTATTGGAAAAATTTCTTTCTCCACGAAGCGGTCACTATTAAGATAGGTTTGCCGTTCAGCCAGTATTACAGGAAATAACCAACAACTACTCTCTCAACGTTGAATCAGAGCCCGTCTTGAAACGGAAGTAAATGGCTTCCTAAACACATACGTCTTTTAGGCTTTATACATTGTACGTTTTTATCAAATTAAAAAAAAAAAAAAAATAGCCAATGCGTTTCATTAACATTGTGTACACTTGTCATGGTTAAATCAGAGACCGCCATCTTGAAACAGAAGTGAGTGAATGGAAAAAAAAGTTTACATGGGGAAAAGTCTTAATGAATGGGAAGATGTTTGTACATCTTACAAGTTTTATACAAGGTACCTTTACACCAAATTTAAAACAATCGGCCAATGCGTTTGAGTAACATTGCGTACACTTAACATCGTTAAATCATCTTACGTCGCCATCTTGAAACAGAAGTAAACAGTGAAAAATGTAACACAAACGTCATTTGGGCTTTACATAAGATATCTTCGTACCAAATTTCAAAACTAATTTGGCTAAAACGTATAGCCTACTCTATATAGTTAAGTCAGAGGCTGCCATCTTGCCAGACGTAAATGGGAAAAATTTAACACATGCGTCATTTGGGCTTTATACATAGTACCTTCATATCTAATTTCAAAAGAATCGGTCAATGTGCTTGGCTAAAACTGCGTACGCGTTATTGTAAATCAGAGGCCGCCATCTTGAAACGGAAGTAAATGGAAAACAATAATACACATACATCGTTCGGGTTTTACATACCAAATTTCAAAATAATCCTTCAATACGTTTGGTCAAAACTGCGTAACAAACAAACACACAAACCAAATGTCGAACGGTCGAGTTTAAACAAAAGACCAATCTTTGCTCGGCCATTAAAATAGTACTTACAGGAGTTAATGGTTTATAAACATTACTTATTCTCATAGTATACCTTCAGCAGATAAACATGAAAATCTAACAAATTTATCTTTTAAAATAGCCTAATAGATGTGTTTAAGTAATTATATTTACATACTACAGATTAAGCTTATAAATATTTACTTTTAATATAGGTGCATAGTTAACAAGCTCAAATTGAAATACGTGGTTATGTATACATATTTAAATTAAAGTAGGCCTACATGTTGGCCACTGCTAATCTAAAATATTGGCAGAACTGAAAAACAAATTACACAAGCCCTGTAACTTGAATCGATAACGATTTGTAAGATAATTAAATAAATTGAAGTATGGAAATCCAGTAAAATCGAGAGCCCCACCTTAATTTCCTGCAAAGTACAAACTAAACTGAGATCGATATCTAGAGCAGCTAGACCTAGTTAGAGTATAGAGCACGCTATTGTACAACTGCCGAGAAACAAGTCAGCTAACTGTATGAAGACAGTTTATATAGAACACGTTATTCATTTCAAGGATAACTCAATTACAGTTTAAAATTTCAACATTTAAATTTAATGAACAACTAAATTTTTGTATTAAATAATTGTAAATAAACATGTTGACATATTGTAAAAAAACCGTATACATTCAGTCGATATTTGTTTAGTTTTTCCCGAGGCCATGTAAAGTATAAAAAAATACGGTAGTGAAAAAACTGATCTTGAATTTTTATGGTTTTTGGGTCCTCTAAGTTCAAAATAGTTTTGTTGATAATAAGTTGAAAATAGCTTTTTCTTCAATGTCTGTCAATGCAAATCTCTGAAGTATAAAATAATTGATTTATTTACCGATGTCTCATAATCATAAAAACATTTCCACACATTTTCAAGCCATTACTAATAGAAAAAACTTAAAAATATGATTTTCTATATATTAGTTCTAACAACACACATTCTATAAAACATCATTTTTAATTTTTTTAAAAATTAATAGCAGTCTATTAAATTTATTAAGTAAGTCACTATGTTAAGTATAATAATTTTCATTTCCTAGCTTCATCAATTCAACTTTCGTTGACGAGTTTCCTAGAACCTCCATCTTCAAAACCTATATCTATATCTACTCTGTACAGATATAGATATTCAAAAAACCTATATCTACTCTGTATAGATATACTCTGTATACTTTGAGTATAGATATAGTTTTTGAAGATGGAGGTTTTCTGAAACGCTTCAACGAAAGTAGAATTGACGAAACTAGGGAAGACAGATTATTATACTGAACATAATGACAATAATCCTAGCATAAAAGAAGAAGAATAGAAAAAGAATTTTTTTAAGTGTTTATTGCACTTTGGTTTTTTGAAACATTAAAACTTCTTACAAATCTACGTACAAAAGTCATAGAATGGTTTAATAAAAATTGCTTTTTTTAAATATCAAACCTTGCATCCCTTAAAATACTAAGTTTTTAAAATTAATCTCGTTGCGTATCCGAAACAACTTCGACATGCGCATGCTCAGAACATTAAAAAGCAGCAATTTACGGCACACATGATTTACATGTTATTATGTTCGGCCTATCTTCAGCCACCGTGCTGGAATTTATAATACCCGATCCGGCCCAACATTTTGCATTCATTTTGGATGTTAATTTTTCACCTCAAGGTGTTCAATTTACTAGAACAGTTTGAAGGTCAAACGTTTTAGTCGATATTACCGTTTTGTAAAAGTACAATAATACTGGTTAATGGAGACTACTAGAGGGAAGAGGACGTTCTATCGACGTGTTGAATAGGAAATTACCTTCAGATTATAATTTCTAGTAGACTAATTCTAGTTATTATTGTGTTGATAGTTTACAAGTTTTTTTTAATACAGATGATATTAAAGTAATTTCTATCACGATTCTGCGTGGCTGAATATTTCTATCTGAGCAGTTAAATAAATTTGATCACTTTAAAGTACTGTCTACCACATTAATGTTTCCATTAGGAATCTTACGCATATTATCGTATAGTAATACAATATATTTTTAATAAATAAAAACAATTAATTATACTTCCGTAAAAGTTTGTTGCTTAATTTATATAAATATTCCGCAAAAATACACACTGTATACGCATTTTTTGATTTATCATAAATGAAAATGTCAAATAATTGAAAGAAACATTAACATATGTTGTATATATCCTACAAAAGCAAGTTACATATTCATAACAAACTCTTTTGATCGATTTAACTGAAATGTGGAAAATAAGATATGCACGTTTTCAAAAATTATTTTTTGCACCAATAAATCTGAGTTTTTAAATTTATGTATATATATATATGATTATTATGCTACTACATGAAAGAAAAAATATGTGTCAAAATGATCAACTAATTAAAACTGGAGATTTGGGCGTTTGTATAAAAAAACTAACAACAGTACTTTGAAAAATTTTGAAGCTGTTACCCTAATTTTGCTATATGCTTAAACATATTTTAGTTTTTGAACTAAAATTCTGAGTAATTAATGTAAACATAAACAGACAGTTAAGTTCACGTTACAAAAAAGAAAAAGTCTACATATAAAGCAATGATGTGTTTTATCATAAATTAATATTTCTAGCATAAATAAATACTATTTCAACAAAATTGTTATCATTACTAATGCAAGTGATAAAAAAAACGAATCACATTAATAATTAATAAAGTTAAGAAAAACATCATTTATGTCAAGAACGTCGATGACTTTTTAAAATGGTCAACAAAATAATACTTATTTCCGTTACATGCATTGAATATTAAACTTCTTTTATGCCAGACTAACAGACTAATGAAGACGGAAGATTGACAAAACGCTAGAAAAAACCTAACTGTAGTAACGATGCTCAAACCTGCATCCAGGTCAAAGTTATAGCGAACTGTCCTCTATTATAACGGCTAAGCTACTGTTAACGGGCGTTCCCATTCTATACCAAATGCTATATATATATATATATATATATATATGCACACACCACTGTGTGTGTGTGCGCGCGCACGCGCGGGAGCGAGCGAGCGCGTGTGTGTAAACATCCAAAGACGTTAAGCCTAAAAAACTGAATAGGCCTACTCTTTCAAGTAATTTAATTAATAACGTAATTAGAATTTTTTAGTTGCAAACCACATAAAAACTGGAGAAATCTCTGGTTCGCTTAACTCTGTTCGCTGCGTTCATTACTGTATAACAATTGCAATAATCATAGCTGAAGTTAACTTAAAACGTCATTCTTGTTCCACCCTGTTAGGCTATAGGAAGCAACATATTATTTGCTGGTAGATTATTTAAAAATGTGTTTTTGTAACAGTGTCTCATTTTTTGATTTTTTTAAATTTTATTGTGCTCTTAAATTAATTTAATGTTTCATTTTATATATATATATATATATATATATATATAGTACATTTTTATAATACCTACTATTCAAAACATTTTCAGACTAAATAATGTAGAAGTTATTATTCAATGGTAGAAGGACCTATAAGGATAAATAATTACTACAAATGTACATGTTTTCAAAATAAAATAAAAAAATGAAGAACCATTTACATTAACACAAAAAGTACTGGATATATATTATGCAACGTTAGCAACATTTCAAAACGAATCCGGCAACAATTCAAGATGGTAAAAAGGTCATCTTAGTTAGAATGCAATTCCGAGTCATGCTCTCGAAGGAGGCGTGATTTAATGAATGCATTTAATATCCATAATTCAGATAACTCGAGCCTGGCATTATGCAAGTCTTGTCTGTCCGTCTGTCTGTCCCACACACGCAGGGTAGCGTGCCGGGTAAATCATTCCTCAATGTCATTCTGCGCATTTTATGTACCCGAGGGGATCAAGGTTTGCGCACTCGATACAGACGGTGCAAAAGAAAGCATGCTGAATAAACGGATATACCACTGGAGGAATGTGATATACGATAAGGTGTTTATAGAATTAAACACATTGTCTTGCTTTTAGGTTATTCCTTAGCTTGAAAATTTAATTAAAGTAAAATTAGAGCTTAGTGTAGATATTTTAAAGTATATTTTATGAATGCAAAAGTTACACAAATCAACTTTATGTAATCGTTCGTTTTTATTACATTATATTTCATTTCGTTTCCTTTTATTAATTCTTTGTAACGATATTTATATGTGTGTCTATAGTTCGTCCTGATGAAAGAACTACTACACTATTCTCAACTGATTCAAACTTTAAAACCAGATGTTCCTTCAACTTTCTTTGCTTATATTTACAACAGCTCCTTGCCATTACTATTATTATAAGAAAATATAAATTTCTCTACAAGTAGATTTCAGAATTTTGAACAACACTGTTTCAAATATAGTTCTGAAGTACCTAAACAATGGTGAAAAATTAATACTCAATTTCTCAAAAACATAATCAGTGTATTTGCTTTAAATTTTAATCATAGCTATACAGAAAATAATAATTAAAACCAATACTTTTGAAATAAAATCTAGTTACAGTTTACAAAAAAAACATTGTATAGGATTTATATTTGAATATAATTTATTGATCCGGATTAAAAAAGATAGGGTTTTTTAGTTTTTACCATAGGCCCCTACGATTACTCCACTCGATGGCTCTCGAAAAAATATTACTCCTTGATGCCATTAATGAAACTATGATGTGAGTGCATCATATTTACTTTAAACAAGTACACAGTATCCATACAAATATATATATATATATATATATATATATATATATATATATATATATATATATATATATATAAATGTAATAAAAAATATATATTTATTAGTTCAGATTGGAAGAAAATATGTGCTAATTATAAATTAAATTTTTACTAAATTAAAATTTTTGATACGAAATCCAAAAATAATCTTTAAGAAGTACCCCTTTAAGAAGTAGCCTACTGGTTTCAGTTCTGCCCAAATACGAATATAACCCTAATTAAAAGTGGGGGTTACAACTTTCACCAGCGATTTACACAAGTATGGCAACACTGCTCGTTGCTTTTCTTATTTTGGTAGCACTGCCCGACAGCTTTGCGGGGTGCCAATGCAGCGGCCATTAAATACGCAGCTGATTGGACACGAACGAATTTATTTTATGCATAAACTGCCTAGCTACTTAAAAATGTAAAATAAATATTCATAACTTAAACAATTTTATTGGGGTTAAACGGTCAATGAATTCTATTTTAATTTGCAAATTGTGTTTGGGAAAAAATACGCTGTCTACAATGTGTATACGTGCTTAACTAATCAGGTTTATACACACACCTATTTTTTTGTACACACACACACACACACACACACACACACACACACACACACACACACACATATATATATATATATATATATATATATATATATATATATATATATATATAATTAAACTAACTACTGTAATTATGAAACAAAATGATTATGGAATTTAATTTAATTAAACATATTGTCTTTAACGCAACAAAAAAAAATATTATAAAAACACAAAATTAAATAGTAGTCTAAAAATGATGAACAGATAATTATTACTAGGTTTATAGAATAAATATAATTCTCAAAAAGTGGTTTAGTGACGAAAATTATTTAAGGTGAAAATTATTAATGATCGAGTTTGGATAACAGTCTTTACCCTAGTGTTTAAAAATTTTATTTGAGAATTTGAATCAAAATAAATATGTTTGTACAAAAGTAAACATTTTCTTTGTTAAATGAACATCTAATTCAGTTTTACAACTCATCAGTATTTTTGGAATGTGTGCGTGCGTGCGCGCGCTTGTGTGTGTGTGTGTGTGTGTGTGTGTGTGTGTGTGTGTGTGTGTGTGTGTGTGTGTGAGAGAGAGAGAGAGAGAGAGAGAGAGTGAGAGAGAAGGGTGACAGAGACATATGATCGAACAGTACTTTTTCATGACAAGCAACACCTGTAAAATTATTTTAAAATAATTATTAATCTTAACGAACGTATAGTCTAAGTAAAATCATTTCAAAGTAAAGTAGAAAATTTACAAATTTAACAGTAAATATTGCGTTAAGTGTCACCACGAGCCCACGGTGCTTCGGGACCTTAACGTGTCACCACGAGCCCACGGTGCTTCGGTACCTTAACGTAAGTGTCACCACGAGTCCACGGTGCTTCGGTACCTCATAATTTGACAAAATCGTGCCAACAAAAAATCTAGACTAGCTCGTGCCTGCTGGGGGGGGGCAGTTACACTAATTCTATTAATATTCCCTACTAAAATTCCTGGATTCAATTTTTTTAGCGAAAAAAATAAACGCTCACCGTGACAAAGTGCAACTCTGACGAAATTTACGACGTGAAGAAAGTATTGGGGGCGGGGCATAGTGCTTGTACTCGGGTAATTGTGGCACTTACGTCAATGGATTTATAGTATCTGTCTGTTTGTCGAACGCCCAGATAAACGTCTGAAATGAACATTTACATTGGTAAGCCACAATCTAATAGGTCTTATACAACTCTTACCAATTTGTATACCCTCTAGTAGGTATATAACTTTTAAGTTATTTGTTAGTTACCAACTGATTTAGAGACCTTGCCCAAATATAGAGATAACTTATCAGTTATCAAAAAATTGTATTTTCTATAAAAATACACGCTTCTTGCTGAATCTTAAATTAAAATGGAGATGAAAGAAAAATTAAATTTTAAATAAATCGAAAATGTAAATTTAATTATAAAAGTATAATTTAACAAATACAAAATTAAATGCTTTCACTAAGACTCTTATATAAAATTTTGTTTTATAATCTCAGTTATTTTGTGTGTATTGTGAATTAAATGTCAAGATAAAATAAAGTGCTTAAGTTACAGATTGTACTAACCAAAAAATGTCTCCTAAAAGAGGAAATACAAGAATATTTTAGAAATTCTATCTAAAGGTGTTTGTTAGACATTTCAGTGTTGCTTATTACAACTTTAGATATTAGTCAAAAATGAAACAAAAATTCAAATCAATAATTATTAAACTATGCAGGCCCAGTCAGTTTTATTTAATTAACAAGTTAATAACAAACGTAAATCACATTTCACTTGTTTTGATAATGTCCTTGCGTAATACAGGCTACAGCTGTTGATAACAGTGTAATAAATAAGTTCAACAAAGTTCTGACAGCATATTGCTGAGTAATACAATGTATCCAGTCATATCCACTGTCCAATATAAGTGAATTTTAACGGTTATTGTTACAAATAATTTTTGTTTAAATTAATTGCGATCGATTTTAATGCTCACTTTTATTACTAGCTATAATACTTCACAAGTACTTAGAATTCGCCATAAAATTATAAAAATTAATTAACAGTTCGTAAATCAGTTGGTTCCAGGCCATTGTCTCCAATTAGGAGGCGCGATAAATCAGGTTTTATCAACAAGTTTGACTTGATAGTTTATCTCTGGCAGAGCGCACTAATTATCGGTTTCATTGGTTAGACGAAATCCTCTCCCACGTTGGTCTCCACAAAAAAATAAATTAGAGAAGTATCCTCTTTAATATTGATTTAGTGAATGTGTCTAATTAATCGTCACTCTTTTTTTTATACTTTGGTAGTTCTAAAAGTACCATCAAAAGTTAAATCATAATATTCTCAATAAACAAAAATATAACACTATTGTATGTCAACCTACTAAATATTACTTTTAATGGTACTTTTTGAATAACAAAGATTCAGGCAAATCCATTATATATAAAAAATATTTAATATTATTTGTAAGCAATGAAAGAGATGTTTTATTACTTTTACCTAAAATATAAACAAATCATAGACCCCTAAACGTTACAATTTCGGCGTGCAGCATGTGGGGCTAAGATCAGAGTGGGGCAAATATTGATCCAGTACTGGGAGTCGCGTTCCTCTTTTTGTCACAGCAACATGCTTCCTCGCGCGTTTAAATCTCTCCTGTTTTATTATATCAAGCAATGTTAGTATAAACTAAACCGTTACTGTACATTTAAAGTATGATAGAAATAATTTGAATACAAAATCCTGACTCCTGTGCTTGTAATACTGTACTACTTTTACGTACCAGCAAATGTCTTTACAAAATGAAAAGAAGAGAGTTCTGAAATAAAACCTTCTGTTATTGAACCAAAAATAAAAATCATGCATCATGTTTTCTCTTTCTTTTTATTTCAATTACGATAATTTGTTCGAAAACACGACAAATTAACATAGCTAGTTTTTAACAACATAACCTGTAACTTATTATTGCCTGTCAGCTGTTCAATGAAAACATCTGATCTTTACGAATTAATATAAAATAACTGATCTTTTAATATAACTACCAAAATTAAATTAACGATTCATTTCGTATTCATAAATCGGTCAAACTTCTTCGTAGTTTCCGTAGTGTAGTGGTTATCGCGTATGCCTCACACGCGCAAGGTCCCAGTTCGATCCCGAGCGGAAACACGGTAATTGTTAATTATAATTTAATTTAGTATGAGACTTTCGACGCGCAAAATATACTGTTATATATCAATATAAACATATTCCTCGCATCACTCATATCACAAAATCCAACATCAAAACCAGCCCTAAAACATGATACACGATAAAACCGCAGGTATGTTTACATCAGTATTACAATATTTTATTCCCTATCAAATGGCTTAAAACTGAGAAAGTGACATTAACACGATAAGGACAGTAGTCTAGTTAATATAAATAACCTGTAATAATTAGCCTTTACGTTACGCCTACAGCTAGCATACCAACAGTTTATTTGTCAAAAAATATTTATACACAGAATTAGCAATTCAGGATTAAAATATAAATTTTCAAAATTTTAAGTAGGACCTATATTTTTCACAAAATGCTGACTGTAGGTACATCTGGGTACGAAAAAGTGAAAAAAACATTGATCAGTTTTTGAAGTTGGTGCCAAGAGAATCGGAACACTTAAATCTGACAAAAGTGGTCCCATAAAGGTGATGAAGTTGAGAAAAATATGGAACAGAAAGAGGACCACTTAGAGCAAAATTTAATCTAGTCAGGACAATACAGAGGAAAAGAAAAGCTAAGATGTGCACGTTTAATTTCGAAGACGACTTAAAAAGCTGTCGGTATGAGAAGACGGTGGACAACAGTCACGTGACAGTCATATAAAGGAGTTGCTTCAGTTAAATTTGGAAAGGATGCTAACTCCCCCGTGGTTCCTGCCCCGATGGTTATACGTTTTGTTAGTCTATTTGTAACTACAAAATTAAACTATAAGCAGAACATTATTACAAATATATTTTTATAAGCTTTATTATAATAAAGAATATATGAGAAGAATTACCTGAAGAATGGACAACAGCAATAATCCAGCCACTACACAAGAAGGGGAATAGATCAGATAACAATAATTATCGGGGTATATTTCTACTTAATGTCATTTATAAGATCTTATCTAGAATTATTTATACAAGAATTAAAGAACAACTTGACCAAGAATTGGGAGAATATCAAGGAGGATTTCGACCAGAAAGAAGCTGTCCCGAATAAATCATCAGTTTTAAGTGAATCATGAAATATCAAAGAGTTAGAAACAAGAAATTAGTCATAACTTTTATTGACTTTAAAAAAGCCTATGACAGTTTAAATCGTGAGTCATTGTTAAAAAGTCTTAAAGAATTTGGTCTGCACCAAAAACTCATCAGCCTTATTGGAATCACCCTTAAGAATACTAAATGGAAGGTTAAATTTAGAGGTGAATTGTCTGAACCATTTGAGATCCAAACTGGACTTAGGCAGGGAGATGGTCTCTCACCATTGTTGTTTAACTGTGCGCTGGAGAAAGTCATGCGAGAATGGAATAAAAAGTGTCATCCAAACATTAAGATTGGCAAAAACATGACACTTAACTGCCTAGCATTCGCAGACGATCTTGCTCTACTAGCAAGTATGGTGGAAGAGGCTGAATTTCAGATAGTTGAACTTGAAAAAATGCAACAAAAATCGGACTTTAAGTCTCGTTTGAAAAGACGGAAATGTTTCAGACCTTCCGAATCGAAACACCAACCATTCAACTGGGCAATGGTAAACAAATTAAGATTGTGAACAAGTTCAAGTATCTTGGGAAATTATAGCCTGGAATACAGACGAGAAACCATCGATAGACAGCAGAACATACAAACTGAAACAAGCGCAACGACTCACCTGGCCAACCTACAAAAAGAAATCGCTCTCAATGAATGCCAAATTTCGACATTATAATCCCGTTGTTAAACCTTAGGCAATTTATGCTAATGAAACACTCTTCAAATTGAAGATGAAATCTACAACTGATAAACTGCAGAAAGCAGATAGAAGGATCATCAGAACAATCATTAACAAGAAACACCAAGTGAATGGCCAATGAAGATTACTACCGAATGAAGCGGTATATCGAGAAAGTGAGTCAATAATAGATATGATGCAGTAAAGGAGAATTGCTTTTTTCAGCCATATAGCACTCCTTCCAGAAACCCGACTGGTGAAACAGCTATTTAGCTATTTCTGGAAGATTAAAACGCAGAATAATTGGTTCAAAGAGATCCAGAGTGATTTTAGAAGAGTTAAATTTGACGGTGCCTCAAATTGAAGGTAGAGCAGAGAAGAGATTCTAAGGAATAGATATCTGCGATTCAAGTTAATAAAATTTGAACGAAAGACCTATAACATAACTGATGAACAAAGGACAGCCAGGTCGGACAGGATGAAGACATTTTGGGAACGGAAGAAGAGGCTGAAACGCTAGTTTCTCAATAACGATGTTGGACTTGGAAGTATATGGACTGATTAAAGTGCTCCAATCAGGGCGTAAACTAAGGAAAAAAAGAAAATATGTTTTTATTGTAAATACTCAGTACTGAAGCTGACAGTTTCAAGTGAATTCTTTTTGAGTTGCATATCTGAAAACGTTTTGTTAAGTTTTTTTTATTAGCCTATATACTGTATGAGTCCACTTGAAAAAAATTCTTAATATATGTTAACTCAGCTTAAAATGTATCCAAAAATTAAAAAAAAATAATTTGTTCCATAAAAAAGTGTATAGTACTGAACGGTAAATGAGTTGCTTAAGTTAACTCTGTAGATAATTCCAACTCACCAATGTCTGTTGCCCCAAAGGTTACGTTTTGTTAAGTGTACTTGTGAATAATGTTAAACTATAAACATTAAAATTTATAAGCTATGTGGTAAAAAAAATTGAAATATGTTTTTACTTATAAGTACTCAGTACTGATGATGTGGTAAGTCATGGAAGACTGAAAGGTGTTGTAAAACCTTTGACAAAAAAAATTAATCGGAAATATAAATCTAATGGAAACAAAGAATCAGGTTGTTTACCCGAGTCGATTTTATTTGATCGCAATCCGACACTTCCGTGTTCGTTACTAATGGTAACACATATCACTAAAGTTTGAAATGAATCAATAAAGTCAATTTAGAAACAAAAATTTGCTTTTAAGTCGTAAAAGCAAAGTGCCTTATAAAAAACTGCTGTTATTTTACTCGCGTTTTATATTAAAACATTTTCATCAATAATTAATTGTTACAGGAAACGTAAAACTTATGAATTCCAAATAAGTACCCTACACTGTAAGTCTAAGCAGCTAGATGTCAATGTTAAGAATATTTTGGGACTGAGCAACCTTTTAGTAAGCTAAAGGAATTTTTAGTGTTAAACAAACACAATTTGAAAGTTTTGATGTGTACCTTAACAGTACAAAATCTGTTATACAATTTTACTTGTCTTCAATTGTAAATATTAAATTCTGTAACGTTTTCTCACTTCTCGGTTGGGTCATGAAAGCAAGTCAATGTGACCACAAAAAACTGTGTTGGCCAACGTAGTGGGCAAGGTTAACTTCTACGGCTATAAAAAACAATTCACTTAGTTAAAACAATTCTTTACTTTTACAGCCAATGAAATTCCCATATTTTTAACTTTTAACTTTATGAGTTGTGACCTTGAAGACTATCCTTGACCATAGGCCACATACCTTTGTCTCACCTTTACTGTATACCCATTATCGAGATTCAGTCACGCATTCTGTCAGAAAACTCACTTGGTATCCTTGAACTACTTTGTTTGTCTTTCCCGGAACAAAAGGCAGTACAAAAACCTTTTTAAAAGGATTCTTCCTAGAGGACTTTGGTGGGCAACAGTTGTCTATGATTTTTAAAGGAAGGGTAGAGAGTTGTAAATCTTGCAGAAATAATGGCAATTGGTTTTTTTACAACAAAAAGGGTAGAGGGGAAGAGAAGTGAACTTCTTGATTTATTTTATTTTTCGATTTATATTTAAGATTTTCCAAGCAGCATAATGCTTTGTTTTTAATCTTGTACACGTTGAAGTTCATACAGATTTTATACTCTACATTCAGATCCACAGCCTACTAAAAATTATTCAACAATTTTTTTCGATCGTAAAGCTAGGTTTAATACAAATTAACTACCTTCGTATTTAGCGAAGTAGATGGTGATATCTTAAATAATACAAATTATTTATGATTCAATATAGTTGGAAAACATTGTATTTGTATTACTTTTTCCGAAAATGATTTTTAACAACAATTTTTATGGAGACTATTTCGTTCAAATATGTATAGTCACATCTAGTTAAAACCACCGATTCAGTTAGGTCAATGAACCGATCAATTTTAATTTTGTAGTTATTCTTTCGATAGTTGAATCATGTAGATTGCATACATTAAAAGAAAAACAATTAGTAAGAATGAAAGGAAATCCGATAAATTTATGGCCTATCCGACAACAGTATGTGTCAAAAGGTTGTATTTCCTTTAACATACAAGTCGTTTTGAAAGTTCCGTTAGTTATTCATTAGGGTTATTTTTATGAACTATTTCCAGCTTTGCTATTTAATAATGTATTATTATTTTAATTTATAAATTATACTTAAAACCAGTTAGAGAACAATAAGAACAATTAATAATAAATAGGGAATTAAGAATAATAAAAAAATTATAACAGCTGATGTGGTTTTCTACTTGCCTATTATAACCTGTTCTACAAACATTTTTTGCCAGTATGATTATGCCTTTAATTCAGAACAGGCCTACTTAGTTTGATTTTTTAACTTTTTTAATAGAAATGTGTGTGTAGTTTTTTGCAAGATAATGAACTTACAGGAAGTTCAGGTTTTGTAATTATTTTTATATTCTTTTTCTTTTCTGCTAGGATTATTGTCACTATGTTCAGTATAATAATCTGCCTTCCCTAGCTTCGTCAATTCTACTTTCGTTGACGCGTTTCGGAAAACCTCCATCTTCAACTATGAGTATAGAAATAGTTTTTGAAGATGGAGGTTCTCAGAAACGCATCAACGAAAGTAGAATTGAAGGTAACGAAGGCAGATTATTACACTGAACATAGTTCAGATTTTGTTATAGCCTATGTTCTTCAACAAATCACTTGGATATTTTTTTAAATTTTCATGCCAGTAATTTTAATTCCTTATAATCAATATTTGGTGTATTAGTACAATGGGCTTAAATAAATTGTATAAATTACAGCTTTTTATTTATAAAAACCTTTACTTATATATGTGTTCATATTGGTTTCCTGTAGCCTTACAATTGACTTCTTCGTTAAAAAAAGGAAATTAATTTTATATGAATAATGGTAGTAATTTCAAATGTATGTTATTAAATTTTATTAGTCAATAGACTTTGTAGATATAAAGTGTAAAAATAAACGTTACTCTATTTTTACGAAATTATACACAAAGCGTTAATAAATTAAAATTGTAATTATTCACTAACGGAAACTCGAAGACAACTTGTATTGGATCTACAAGTCGAAGTTCAAAAATCAGGTCAAACCCTTCAGAGAAACATTATCGCCGGAGATAGCACCCCACTTCCTGTTTGAAGCGCTTAATTTACATGTTTATAAAATTTGCACAAAAAGAAAATTTGAAATTTCATTTTTAAAGATATTCTAAATTATTTAACTGGTCTTTTTATGCGTTAGGCTTATTTCAATATGACCAACATTTAACTCCATAATTCTGTTTGAAAACATATTTAATTTGAATTAGTCTACTACTTAATATTCTACATGCGAATTTATAATAGTAAAAAACAACATATTATTAGGATTAATCATAAAACAATGAAGTACAAATAATATTCAAAAATAACAAAATAGGATCATTTAACAATTAGCAATGTAGAAATGTATATTATAAAACTTTCTAAACAGAAATGATTAGAGTAAAATGATTTAAAGGATTATGTCTACAGAAATTAACAATAAGTTATAAGTTGGTTATTATTGATTATTTACAAACAATGTAGGCCACTACAATCTAAGTAAGTAAAAACGTATTCTGAAACAATGATCTAAATTATTTTTTCACCCATTCTTGTTGACGCGTTTAGAAATAACCTAACTTCATTTTCAAAAATTATAGGCTCACACCCATTGTAATACAGATTACATCAAGAGATTTTGAAAATGGATCAACAAGTAAAAACCAAATACTTGTTACTGTTCATTATATCAGGCATAGGCTTGTATGTTCCCAAATGTTATTTGCAGTAAAAACACAAATACACTGATCAGTTATTTATTTGTGCATTTGTAATACATTTTGCGTTTCAACTTGTGCCTAATAATATTTAGGTATTAATATTAATTAGCTATTATAATTATTAAGTTGCATAGACTTTTGTGCAGCCTAACAAATATCGAAGATTCCTAGCAAATCACTTACTTATAATTAGCTAAAAATAAACTCGTAATTAGGAAGAAAAACAGATTTTACACAAAATACATTACAATAATAATATAGAAATAAAATAATAAATGGTGTCTCTTATATTTTATTTTCAGAACAGTTCCTGCAAACCAACGGATTCTTTCAATACAGGCCTACGTTTGTTTATTTTTAATTTAGCCTCTACTCGCTGTGGTCACTCTTAAATCTCGGGTTATTGGTTCGAAACCCAGACATATCTACATTTACAGTTATAATCACATATATAAATAATAATTTAGAAAAAAAGTTCTCTCTCTCTCACACACACACACACACACACACACACACACACACACACACACACACACACACACACACACACACACACACACACACACACACACACACACACACACACACACACACAACTCACAAAATATATGACTCATATTTCATTCTATTGTAGTTCAGTCTAGTTGTGGTTAATTTAAATTTACCAGTCATTAATATTCTTGAATAGAAATTCTATTCTATACATATATATTTCTTGTTACCACCAATCTTACATATTCAAACTTTATATTTGTCGATTTTTTAAACTACAACATAAAATTTTTGGACTTTATTATGTCTCTTGTCACTCGTTTTGTAGCTTATTTCAAACTTAACTTAAATATTATTTCCTTGAACAATAGTTTTTTTAACTGTAACCGATATGTATGCCTTCTGTTTTTCATTTCTCTTTACCTTTGTCTTAGTGTCATTGGTTTATCTATGGCCTACACTTAACCTATATCTTCCAATATTGTATAATTTAAACAAAACGAATACATTCAATAACTCTAAATGATAAACTTTTAATGGGTTCACCTTATAAAAATCATTACAATATATAGAAAAATAAATAAATATGATAATTCATAAAAATATATTATAATTTAGAAACAAATTTATAATTTAAAATCATTCAATTTACAAATTGAATTTTTAAAAGATTCAAAATAATTATAAAAATGATCCCCTGTTACCTACACTTTTTATAATTTTTTAACTTCTTTTTAATTTGATCTTTTGCTGTCACAAATTCTTATTTCAAAATTAAATTCTATTAATTGTCTAGGCCTATATTTAAAATTCAAAGAAATACGTACTATTTTGAAGTTATCTACAATATTTCGTTATTCAGGCTAATAAATTAACAGAACTGAGAACTGTAGAAAAGAGAGATATTTTATTTAGTTAATTAAACAGACTGTTTTGGAAATACAGACAGTGAGTTCAACGTTTTTACCGTAAAAATATTGTTAAAATTTCTTTCAATTAAATAAATAGCTTATGTTGTGTTAACCTACGTTTCATACCATAACAGTTAAAAACCCCGCAGGGAGGTGCAGCCTAGCTGCACCTATTGAGAGGATTTAGATGTCCTTCGCGGTACCAGAGTCTTAACACACACTTACATTTACAACACTACATTTTAACACTTTACATTCACACTTACATTTCGTAAGTGATAATAGCCTCAATGTGCTTTTCGCCTTAAAATAAAAATAGTTAAAAAAACGTTTTGATTTTTGCGTTCTATGAAAGAAAAGTAAAGCAATTTTATAAATTTTTTTTTCCTTTGATGGATTACTAATATGAAGGTAGTTCGGCTTTAATGTTAGGCTATAATCCACTGCATAACCTAATTGTCTAAACACTATAGTTTTTCCAGTAATTGTGACAAAAATACAAAGCATATATCCATTTAAATTTTAAATTAAGATGTTTAAATAAAATGCATAGTCTATAAATTTTTAACAAACAAATTTATTTTAAAATCAGTTTTAAAGGTGAAAAGTTAAGAAAATAATTTAAAATTATTGAACAGAATTTATCTGTGTACTATAAATACTGTATTGACCAATCGCTAATCGTACTTTGAATTTAAAGGTTATATTTACTATTTTTAAACCGACTATTGAATAAATTTTAAAGTTATGGATTAGCCAGCGAATGGTGGAGGGGATTATGGTGCCCTCCCCCCGCAACAAACTCTCCATAAGAATTTAATGTAACTAAATAACAACTGATAGATCTAACTTTAGTTATTTAAATATTTTATAAAACAAAGTGTTCTAAATACTCTAATTTAAATAAGCAAAACACCAAGGTCACATTAAAATGCTGTCTTTCTAAATTGACTGTAATGAAACACAATAGATCCTGTACAGAATTTAAACTTTTTCATTTTTAAATGCTTACCTAATGTTTTTGATTATTTTAAAATACAACAAAAATACATAATTTGAAAGTAATTTCAATTCTACTAAAAATATACAAAAAGTTTTCATAAATATATTTAAATATATATTTGTTTAAATATATAAAAGTTTTAAATATATTTAAAAAAATATAATTAAAAATAAACATTATGCTATTTTCTACAATCCTACTTACATTATAAAGTAGATTTTTAACGAAATAGACTACAACCGTTCACAGACCTGACCGAAATGGCTCGATGAAACCAATGAAACGTCGATTTGAGGTCAGGTTACCGTTAGACGAAAACAAAAACCCGTAAATCATTTATCCCACCCAACTAAAACTAAAAAAGCGAGTGGTTTGGCGAAATTACGGACAACAACTGAATTTCCTAACCAGCATTAGGGCTTAGGGCTTGGGACAGATGTTTTGAGTTTCAGAAGTCATTATGTAGCCATTTTAATGGATCGATAAAACAAGACAGTCATGGTTGAATTGTTTCCATTTAGAACAGTAGGATTGTGTTAAATATTTGTTGTCGTATTTAATTATTTAAAGTGACCTACAGAGTGTTGTTTAGCCTTCGGTTATCACGTGTTTCGTACGTATAACAGTAATGAACAAAATTCACATTTTCGGAGTTTTACTTGTTAAGAACTTTAACATCAGACTCGGAGCCATTCCGCGCTTCCAGTCCCACAACCCACAATGCTTTGCGAGAATCAAGATGGCTTCCGAGTAGTGTTCGTCAAGGTCCACTGCAGCGTCGTCGTGGGGAGGAGTCAAAATGACAAATCACCTACATCAGTTGGAACTCAAAAAGTGTATTACTGATTTAAAAAGTAAACTTAATTTTCTAAAATAACTACAATTGTTTGTCTAAATATTCAAATAATTAGTTGTGTGTTTCGTAACGTGTTTGGATGTGTTTTTAAACTAAGAATGTGAAACCAGCCATGTTGCCTTCTCCCTCTCTTCCCGACCTGTTCTGTGAAAGCCTTGAACCCAAAACTCGATCAAAACAACGTAAGCCTAGCAGCCATATTAACGGTTTTGATTTAAATTCTTTAATTTAATTAAAGTCGATAGGATTATCGTTCGAAATTTTGTTTATTATATCTGTTTATGTGTTGGTAAGTGAGATATAAATTTCAGTAGAGCTGAGTTGAGTTTTGTAGAGTTTTTTGAGGTTATGCATGACGTAGTTAATTTAAGATGGCTGCTGTTGATACTGCCATGGACCGAAATCTTAAAATAAACACTTCACCAACAACATTCTCTGTTATTTACAGCAGCATAAGATATTTTTAATTGGTAGTTTATTGCTAGGAGGATGTTTACTAGAATAAACATAACCTAAAATCTAAATATAAACATGCAAGTGACGTATGGTTTAATTTAAATTATTGATTTTATTTTCAGTAGGGAACTGACAATGAACACAAATGTTTAAATTTGTTGGTTTAGACAAATCAAAACAATAAATATGCTCCAGCTATATTGTAATAGAAATGTCATTACTTCCAATTTTGTTGTTAATTAGAAACAAAATTTCAGAGTGTATAATCTAGAGTATAATAAACTATAGTATTTATAAGTAAAATAGCCTACGATTTTTCTTTGTGAATTTTTCGTAATTAGTAGGCTTACTTTTAAAAATATTTCTAATAATGAAAAATTATTCACTCAATTATTGCTTCTTTATTGGGATATTCGTAATTAACTATGAAATAAGAAATAATTCATTCTAATTAACCAAAAAATTATAATATAGCCACTTTATGAAATACAGTAGGTTGAATAAACTGCTTTAAAAAAAATTATAAGAGTTTATAAAGACACAATGAAAAGCGTGAAATACTTTTAGCGTTAAACACATGTACAACTTTTTTTTTGCAAATGAAAAAAACTAAATGAGCCTGCTTAGGATAAACATATTAGAAATAGAAATTAAAGTAGGCAAACACTTTATTAAAATTGTATTTATTAAAGGCAGCAAATATAGGTAAACAGACTACCTTTAATTAAGCATAGGTTATCTTTTAAATAAATAATCAATTTAACTCTGACAAAATATAGTAAAAAAATGCTGTTCCAAAAGAGTTTTTCATTTAAATAATATTCAAGTCTACAAATGTTGATGAACATTAGCCTATTTCAAAGTTCAACTTTTGAAAAATGAGAAATTTAACATTGTAAGATAGATTTGTATTTATATTTAATTTAAAGCATTTACATTTTCATCCTAATTTATTTAATTATATAAATTAAATTTATATGCTATAAATGTATTAGGCCTACATGTTTATCAAAACAAAGAGGTAACTGTCTAAGCTGTCTTTAAAATGTAGTCCAAGCTTAAAAAATACTTTAAAATTATAATAAATTCAGAAGCAAAAATTAATGACAAAATGATAGGCCTATTAAATAAATATAAACTTATAGGTTAGTAAAGAAAAAGTTTTATTCCAAAAAATTGGGAAATATAAATTACAGTGGGCTACATCACATGACTAAATGCTGCCTACTTTTTTGCCTATTGTAACAGGTTAGGCCTACTACTTGTTTTTCTAATTTTATTCTTAGTAAACTACATAGGCTACGTTCTTTTTTAAATTTTATTAGCAGTAGCTTACATTTTTATTTTAAAAAATGCAGTATTCAATATATCTTAGTAGTTTTGTACGTTATAGGCCTATAGCAAGATATTTATAAATAAAACTATTTACATAATAATATATTTTTTTTATTGCTGAAAATATGAGTGATAAAACAAATATTTTTATTGTGAGTACACCTTGCTACAAATTCTAGCGTCTCGTTTTGCTCATCCTTCTAGAGACGTTTTGTAGTAACTTAGGCCTAGTTTAATTTTCAAAACTCATTAATGGGACATTGTTGTGAACGTTGTAAATTATTTTTTTTTAAATGAAGTTTTTCAGTCAAAAAAGATAAATAAAACGACATTCCTAGTATAAAAGCAAGATTTACCTTATTAAAAAATAATAATAAATAGACTTTTAGGTAATGAAAAATTATAGGCATCATTAACTTAACCTATGCCAACTCGATGAAGTCTAGGTTGTATTTAATTAATGTTTAAAAATTTTCATACTCAGAGGTTAAATAAACCTAAGTATTCCCTACCCTGAAAGTGAGAAATTTTTTAGGCTATTTAATATTTGAAATTTATTTGTAATAATAATTTTGCTTTTTTCTAAATTTATTTTTTGTAACCTAATTTCTATATTACTTCATAAAATATATATAAAAACAACGTAAAATTACACATTTAAAAATTATTTGTGATTAAGAATTATGTCTAACAGTATTAAAACCAACAAAAAATTGAGCTTACAAAATTATTAATACATTCTTAACGGCATTTCTAAATTCCTACATAAACCTAATGTTTAAATGCTTTATAAACTCGTAAACATGAGGCAACAATCCTGAGCAGCCACTGTGTCATAAACTCATAAACCTGAGTCCACTTATCGCTCGCGTAGACATTGTGTCATAAACGGCGTCATAAATTATTGTAAGATAATTAATAAATACTGAGCTAGTCACGCTACGCCATTTGTCGCCTTTGAACTTTTGCCTTGACAGAGCTGCTGTAAGACAAAACCAAAAAGCAATGAAATAAAGAAGCCAAATCATTGAACTTTTATATCTAAGATACGCAACTTAACCTAACCTTAGATTACGAGTTGATTGAATTACTTGTCTTGTTAATGACCCGGGCACATTCCCACTTTATATTCGAATTTTTTGAAGGAACATTTCAAATATTTATCATGAATAATTTTTTTTTGTCATAAGTTTTAAATAGTGGAAAAACATTTAACAATTTTCAAACTTTCAATTCCCCCTCCCAATACATCCTTTCGGAAAATTTGAACAAAAACTGAAAAACTGCCTAATTTTTCAAAATCGGTTTTGAACAGATTTCACTCAAATTTTAGTAAAATACGAGATTAATAAACTCAAGTCTGTATCAAATTTATAGTAAAAGAAACTTATGCTGTTCCAGTGTAAAACTGAAAATACAGAACAAATTCCAATGACTAAGGGTTATTTTCAGATTTTTTCGATTTTCTCTCAAACTGAAAGATTTATTTATTCCAAAATTCCTTCAGTGACGAGTTATAAATATGTATAAACGATAAAACTTTTAAAAGCCAATTTTCGGGTGCATAAGATCAACAGATTGGCATAGGCTACGTTTTACTGGGTAATTGTAAACTATATTTAAACTATTTAGAACCAATTTTGAGTAATCGCGATTTAAAAAAATTGACCCAAAAGTGTTAATTTTTTTAAAATTAGGTTAATAAATGGTCCCGAAATATAACTAGATTTACGAGCAATTAGTTTATTGTTCAGTGAGATCAACAAACAAGAGAACAGAAACCAATGTTTAGTCGACCTGAAAACGGCCAGTTTAACTTCTTCACTATCGAGAAATAAGAATACTTCCTTTATAATTCACATTGAGAAAAAGCAAATTGAAATACATCAGTTGTAAAAATAAATAAATAAAAATGTTTCAAAATATTTTTAAATTTCTAATAAATTTCTAACAGAATAAAAAAAATGCCTCCTATTCGTTAATGCATTTTTTACAAATTTATATTAAAAACTTTCGAAATATGAAATAACAGCTTATGGTTTATTTATTTTACTAAAAATACAGGCAATTTGTTGCAATTTTAAATATTGTTTGAAGAAATTTGTAATATTTTGGTTCTTATTTATATAAGTACACCAAATTCTATCATGGAAAACATATCTCAGTATTAATAAGGTTTTTAATACTGGAGTGTTAAATGAATAAAAATTGACTTATTTTAAATTGAATTGTTCTATAGGCTTATATATACAGGCGAGCATTAGGCCTACTTTTTAAATTGCAGCACACAATTTTAACTGCATTTTCAACTTCTAAATGTTCAAAAATGTTCTTCGTGCAACAGCTTTTTTTAGGAGAAATTATAATTATTAATTTATTAATGTCAGCAAACTGAAATTTTAATTATAGTTAACTAAATTTAGAAATATATTTTTTGAAATACAATTCATTTTCCAAGTTTCACTATGTTAAATATCTCTTGAGGAAATAAAACAAATATGACGCAAGCTAACCAGGCATAGCTAACTCGTGTGTCCTTAAATAACACTCTCTTTCCTAATTAAAACGCAGGATACAACGTTCCCGACCCGCCGATACAAGCTTTGTCGTTTTAAAAATTCTGAAAACAACGATTCGGTTTTCGTAACAAACTAACCAGGCCTACTCGTCAACTTAGTGGTCCCACTACATTACATTATCAGCTGATATCATGCTCTTGTATTTATTGATTTTATTTAAATTTAAAGCGAGGTATAAATGTCTAATGCGGCGACCTAATACGGATTTCTATAAAATGGCCGCTCCCGCTCCGTGCTCAAACAGTCGCTTTTATATTCGGTAATTGGAACAATAAAGATAGATCACTTAATGTTTATTTAAACTTTAAAAGTGTTTTATTCATTTAAATAAATGTAGGCGTTTAATGTGTCAGCTGGCTGTGGGTTTGGTAAATAATAGGTAAAGATAAAATAAAATGGCCAAAAACATGGTTTTAAAAGTTGTACTGAGGCGCCTGCCTTACTTCTCGTTATTGTACATCAGTATCGATTATTCAAATGTAGGCTCCATTTGTATTTTTATGCTTACATATCAAATATAAACTATTAATATGAATTAATCTGATTAGGATTATGACCTATTCTTCCCGTCAGTGGTCTATCAACTCACCTCCTAATGGCTACCGCGGTTTAGAAACTCTATAGTTTCATCTTCAGGCCGTTATACAAAATGTTAAATCCCTCTGTCGAGGTCGTCACAAAGTCAAACAAAACTATTAAAACATACATCAACAATGTATGTTTTTGTGATGTATGTTTTAATGTTTTGTTTGACTATGTGACGACCTCGACAAAGGGATTTAACATTTTGTACAACGGCCTGAAGATGAAACTATAGAGTTTCGAAACCGCGGTAGCCTTTAGGAGGTGAGTTGATAGACCACTGACGGGAAGAATAGGTCATAATCGTAATCATTTGAATATATGGTCCGGTGGCTATGTTACAATAATGAATTAATCAGCTGACTTTATCGTTTTCACTGACTCGACACGGAATGTATCGCTTTAGCGTAGGATTTAAGGGCACTTTTTGAAACGTAGGCCTATTTGATACCCAAAAATAAAAATTACTTTAGAATCGTATTTTAATAATTTTAATAATATTTTATCAATATTGCAAAAGATCGATTGGAGTAAAATGTCCTTCTAAAGTTGTTAGTAAAATTTTCAAAAAAGACACTTTTGTCTAGATAGGCCTAAGTAAATTCAAAAATAGGTTATGTATAGCGGGCCTATACTGAAACATTCTTAAATACCTGTTTTTGCTTTGATCCAAACTAGGTTTAAATTTTCCGATCGGACATATCGAAATTATAAGAGCGAGACATGAAAACTTGAACTTTGGATTGTTCTGCGGCTTCATAAACGCTTTATGAACAAACACTTATCAGCTGTAACAGCTTTATGAACTGTCTTTATTTGGAATCGGTATCATTCCTAGTTTTAATTTTTTCTTTACTGTATTTTTATTTTTACTGAGGGCTACAGCTAGCCTAAGTACAAACTTACCTAGTGGTTATAACTTGAAATACAGATCTATGACAGTGTGTCAGATGTTTATTCCACTGAATGACTGGTTGCGGCTACACCTGCTTAGCTTAATATGCTGTCACTGTACCAAAGTTTTAAATGATACTGCATACTAGGTAAATGAAAACACAATTTTTGCGCTTAAGATTTAATCCATTAACTATCCCTAAATATTTTTTTTCAGCCTTTATATTTTTTCTGATTTTAGGCTACTACCATTTTTACTAAATTGATCGGAAAGAATAGGATAGGAGCAAGAATTCATAAGAGTTCTTGGTTTTGCCTACAAATTATATAGGGCTTAAAAAATAAAACAGGAGTGAGAACTCATAAGGGTTCTTAGTTTTGCCTACAGATGCTATATATAAAAAGATTACGATAGCAGCGATAATCCACAAGAGCTTTTGGTTTTGCGAAAAGATCCTATAAAAAAACAGAATAGGATAGGGCCTATAAAAAAAAAATAGAATAGGAGTGAGAACTCATAAGGGTTCTTAGTTTTTCCTAGGGATCGTATATAAAAACATATTAGGATAAGAGCGAGAATTCATAAGAATTCATGGTTTTGCCTAGGGATCGTGTACGTAAAAAAAGATTAGGATAGGAGCGAGAATTCATTAGGGTTCTTGGTTTTTCCTATTGACCGTATATAAAAAAAGATTAGGATAGGAGCGAGAATTCATAAGAGCTCTTGGTTTTGCCTGGGGATCGTACATAAAAAAAGATTAGGATAGGAGTGAGAATTCATAAGGGATCTTGGTTTTGCCTAGGGATCGTATATAAAAAAGATTAGGAAAGGAGCGACAATTCATAAGGGTTCTTTGTTTTGCCTAGGGATCGTATATAAAAAAAGATTAGGATAGGAGCGAGAATTTGTTAGGGTTCTTGGTTTTGCCTGGGGATCGTATATAAAAAAACATTATGATAGGAGCGAGAATTCATAAGGGTTCTTGATTTTGGCTAGGGATCGTATATGAAAAAAGATTAGGATATGAGCGAGAATTCATAAGGATTCTTAGTTATGCCTGGGGATCGTATATAAAAAAATATTAGGATAGCAGCGAGAATTCATAAGGGTTCTTAGTTTTGCCTGGGGATTGTATATAAAAAATGATTAGGATAGGAGCGAGAATTCATTAGGGTTATTGGTTTTTCCTATTGATCGTATATAAAAAAATATTAGGATTGGAGCGAGAATTCATAAGGGTTCATGGTTTTGCCTAGGAATCGTATATAAAAAAAAGATTAGGATAGGAGCGAGAATTCATTAGGGTTCTTGGTTTTTCCTATTGATCGTATATAAAAAAAGATTAGGATAGGAGCGAGAATTCGTTAGGGTTCTTGGTTTTGCCTGGGGATCGTAGGCTATATAAAAAAGATTAGGATAGGAGCGAGAATTCATAAGGGTTCTTGGTTTTGCCTGAGGATCGTATATAAAAAAAGATTAGGATAGGAGCGAGAATTCATAAGCGTTCTTGGTTTTTCCTGGGGATCGTAGGCTATATAAAAAAAGATAAGGATAGGAGCGAGAATTCATAAGCGTTCTTGGTTTTTCCTGGGGATCGTATATAAAAAAATTATGATAGGAGCGAGAATTCATAAGGGTTCTTGATTTTGGCTAGGGACCGTATATAAAAAAATATTAGGATAGGAGCGAGAATTCATAAGGATTCTTGGTTTTGCCTGAGGTTCGTTTATAAAAAAAGGTTAGGATAGGAGCGAGAATTCATAAGCGTTCTTGTTTTTTCCTGGGGATCGTAGGCTATATAAAAAAAGATTAGTATAGGAGCGAGAATTCATAAGGGTTCTTGGTTTTGCCTAGGGATCGTATATAAAAAAAGATTAGGATAGGAGCGAGAATTCATAAGCGTTCTTGGTTTTTCCTGGGGATCGTGGGCTATATAAAAAAAGATTAGGATAGGAGCGAGAATTCATCAGGGTTCTTGGTTTTTCCTATTGATCGTATATAAAAAAAGATTAGGATAGGAGCGAGAATTCGTTAGGGTTCTTGGTTTTGCCTGGGGATCGTAGGCTATATAAAAAAGATTAGGATAGGAGCGAGAATTCATAAGGGTTCTTGGTTTTGCCTGAGGATCGTATATAAAAAAAGATTAGGATAGGAGCGAGAATTCATAAGCGTTCTTGGTTTTTCCTGTGGATCGTGGGCTATATAAAAAAAGATAAGGATAGGAGCGAGAATTCATAAGCGTTCTTGGTTTTTCCTGGGGATCGTATATAAAAAAATTATGATGGGACCGAGAATTCATAAGGGTTCTTGATTTTGGCTAGGGACCGTATATAAAAAAATATTAGGATAGGAGCGAGAATTCATAAGGATTCTTGGTTTTGCCTGAGGTTCGTTTATAAAAAAAGGTTAGGATAGGAGCGAGAATTCATAAGCGTTCTTGTTTTTTCCTGGGGATCGTAGGCTATATAAAAAAAGATTAGTATAGGAGCGAGAATTCATAAGGGTTCTTGGTTTTGCCTAGGGATCGTATATAAAAAAAGATTAGGATAGGAGCGAGAATTCATAAGCGTTCTTGGTTTTTCCTGGGGATCGTGGGCTATATAAAAAAAGATTAGGATAGGAGCGAGAATTCATCAGGGTTCTTGGTTTTTCCTATTGATCGTATATAAAAAAAGATTAGAATAGGAGCGAGAATTCGTTAGGGTTCTTGGTTTTGCCTGGGGATCGCATAGAAAAAAAATATTAGGATAGGAGCTAGAATTCATAAGGGTTCTTGGTTTTGCCTAGGGATCTTAGAAAGAGAAACGAATAGCTTTTTAAGAAGAAAAATATAGTTTTTAACCTACACTTTAAATATTTGTCTTTACAAACGAGCGTAATTCAGTAGCCTATACAGTGTCTTCACTTCTCTACTTTTTCAATTCCAATCAAACTAAACCATTCTAATAAATTGTTATTCCTCGTCCCATAAATTTAAGATCAGAACTTCGAAAGTTGTAATAGGCTATAGGCCTACTTGTGGAGAAAACACTAAACATAATGAAATAAATATTAAAAATATATTCTTATGTTACATAATATACATAAACCTACGTTAACATAACGACACAAATCTGCAGTAGAATCAGGAAGATTCAAAATTACTAAAATTGTCTAACAGCTGTTAACACTGACAATGTTACGTTCAAATAATATAACAACAAAATAATAGGATCAAGTTTTAATAATCAGTTATTTGTTTTTCAATACAACAATTATATAACTATATAAGTAAGATTATATTTTTGGTGAAAACCTACTGTACACGATTCTATATCCCAACTGATGTACATCCCTAACAGTTCCTCGGCAGCGGTTTACGTAAATCTCTTTGTAACAAGCTACGGACAACGACCGAGTTATAATTTATTACGCTTCATACTTCTGCGGTTATAACAAGCAATAATTTAAGATATTTATTATAAACTAAAGATCACGTAGGGCTTATTCATTATAAATCTATTCTCATAAGAGAACCTGTTTTTGAAACATAAACCATAACCGCGTAAGGCAATAGATTAAACGAACGCGGCTCACATCTCTGGTCGAAATTAATTATAAAGAAGAATCGACTTGAGATTGAAATGAAGATGTGCTTCCAACTTTTAGGAAATCCTGCTGCAAATTTGTGTCGATATGGTAATGCACCAGATTCATGTAATGATTAGTTTTGTCTGTCAGCAGAATGTTAAGGTCATTTTAGATTGTACGCCTATAAAGTATTTTCTGTCAGTGATAATACTGCATAGTTTACAAACTTGTATTGTATTTATTGTATTTTTGATAGCGCTTATTACTAGAGTTTCAAAAATTATAGTTTTTGTTTAAAAATTAATCGAATTTAATTACAGCAGCAGCGAAAGGTGTATAGCAGCAGACACCTTATAAATCTTTATACATTTTGTTAAAACATCCAGGTATATACAAAAGATCTAAGTATTTTATCGTTAGACTATTTGTACCAAATTTGAGCGCACTCGCTCCCACCACCTAGTGTGGTTGATAAGGGCCTACAGTTCACCAATTCAAACATCAAAAATAATTTTGTTTTATTGCATTTTTATTAGTGCTTTTTCCACAAAATTTGTGTATTTTTGTGTTGTTTTGCTAATGACAGTTAGGGCCACCTGTTTCTCTAAGCCTATTAAGGAAGTAAAAACAAATTTTAATTTATTTACAAAAGGCAGAAGAAATACCTACATTAAAGCTCACCTCCGACCACACCTGAGGTAATTTGGCCCAAGTAAAGTCGATTTCGTGGGCCATTGTCTTGCCGCAATGTCCTTGGCCTACAGAACCCAGAGGCAACGCTATAAAACCAAATTGTTTACTGCTATCATAATGTAGTTTATGATCCTCAGACCTGACCTAACCTAACGTTATTGTCTCCAATCAATAAACATGATCGTAAAACGTTTTATGGGCCCCACTCAAAAACACCGCACCGCCCCGCTCCTCCCCTTACACTTTTATTGCCTATAATGTTATACGTGTTTATTTTGATGGCCCTATAAAACTGAATAGGCTACCACAATGGTTAACTATGTCCTGGCACGAGTTTTATGTCATTATTAGTTAGCAGCTTGATTTATTGACCCCCGGGCATTTTGGTTTTGTTAATGTGACGTCATTTTACGATGGATGGGAATTTAAACGCTGGTAGAGGTGTGAAATAGTTTTATAGTTCCTGTCGGATATATGTAAGAATGAAATAATAATTTAGGAACTGTTTAAAATATGATTTAGCAACCGTACTATGTTTTAAAGGAGATTAATTACAAGAAAATATTATTTATTTTTGTTTAACATATTAATGCGATTGCTATATAACAATTGTAATATTACAATTGTTACAAATCGCACCTCGTCAGTTTTTCCATATAAAATCTTAAAATAAAAACATTGTGTATAAGTTTAACATTATAAACATGCGTTTATTTAATTTAAGATTGTTTTACTAAATTAAAATCAAATTCAATAAAACTCTATGATTGTACATTTTCTACATTAAATGGAACTACAGAGTCATATTTTTTAATAATTTAATGTGATAACATTATAAACATATTTTTAAGCCCAACGCTTTTTTCCTATTAATAAGTAAAAAAATAAGTAGTTTAGGCCTATGTACAAAAATATAGACTAGTACCTACATATGCTACCTGTTCATTTCATAATTTAAAACATATTATTTAAATAAGATTCAGGAAATTTGTTTTAAATTTATTAATAGTTAAAAAAACCAGTACAGTTACATGATTATTCAAGTAATAAATAACATGATTATTCTTAAATTTCATTATCGTTCATTCTAATAACTGTTTATTCTGTATTTTCTATTTATAATTTATTTTTAAACGAAAAAAGTATACAAACTGTTTAGTGGCGTATAAAAAGAAATAAAATTGTATTTATTAAAATTAATTAATTTACAACACCAAAGTACATGTAACAAAAATAGCCAAAAAAATATGATTTAGGTATATCCTGGGAATAACCTTATTCTAAGAAATAATTCTACCTAAGTAAAGCAAATGAGGGGGAAAATTCAATAAACATGAACATGAGAAATATTATATTTTTAAAAATTAATTTTTAGTGATAGAATATTCATGTTATTATTATTATTGTCACTTCGGACATTTGCAATGATTATTGTGTACGGATTATAAGGAAACAAACAATACATGTTTATGTTTTATGTTATGCACTTGAAAACGAAATCTGATGCATAGGCCACTCTCGAAACGTTGTGTACGTTTATTCTTTTCTTTTACATGGTAATTGTCCGAATAAGTGATAATGATAAATTTAAGTTATTGTTATTAATGTGTTGTTGATTTAACATTCTGTTAGTTACATGTGGGAAAGCCTTTAGACAAAACAAAGGTGAGCAAATTTATCTACTAACTCGTTGAATGTTGGCACAACATAACTGGCAAACATGCGATCACCTACTTAAACATAACATTACAGGAAATGTCTTATTTAATTCACAGTGAACCCACAACAATGGCAATAAGCGTCAGCCAAACACTAAACATTAGGCAGTGACTTTTATTGCGCTAAATTTAACGGCCGGTTAAATCTAGACGACACGGATTATTACTTAATTAGAATATGGTTGAGATTTGCTTCTGTTTTACATTTGAGGTTTTCATTTGTTTTAAGTATTGATTGGTTTACCACTTAGTGGTTGCTGTTATAACGTACGTACAGGAAGCAAATATTTTAACTCAAGCAACTGTTTCGCTAACATTATTTGATGTAAATTCCGTTGAAAGGCGAAGCATGTTTAAAAAAGATTTTTTCTCAATTGGGTACAACGACGCTCCAGTCATTAAGCTACTGCCAAACTAAATGTTGATTTTAGGGAACCAATTAAAAAAAATGTATTAATTTTAATATTTCAAATTAAAGAATGAAAAATGTTTTAGGTCTATACAGACGAGGTAAAAATAACTTTCTGATAGGCTTAATGGCGACAATAATTTGTTTAGGTCTATGAATAAACAAAATATGACAAACATTTACTGGACCCATTCTAACAAATATAAAATCAAACAAAAATATAGTATGTAAGCTCTTGTGTAGGCCTATTCCTTTAAATAACTCTAGGCCTAAATCCTGTAGCGCCTAGGTCAAAAGATTGTATATATACCATTTTAAAAAAATAGTCCTTATGCAAATGTTTTATATTAGTTATCATGCAGTTAGTATTTAGACGTACGTAGACAAAATAAAAAACGAATTTAAAAATATGAATTTTTGAGTAAAAACCTAAGTTTTTCTCTGTGATTCTCTGTAATTTTATAACGTGATTTATAAATTCGACTCACACTAAAACAAATTAAAATTATAACTGAACTAAGACAATATAATTGAATTAATTGACTTTAGGCAAACACATTCTTTTTTTTTTTTAGCCTTTACCGTAATGTTAGCTAGCATATTCAATTTAAACAAATCATTAACTGCTTACCTGTTCTGACATAATTTTGTACAATGTGGGCACGAATGTATCAAAATATTAAGGCTTTTCGTACAAAATTAAACTTAATTTTGATTACGACAGATATTTGTATACTGTTATGCGAATACACTTTCTAAACAAATGTTAATGTTCAAGTTAGGCTACAGAACGTATTAACTTAATAAAAATTAGGCTAATGTAGACCTATTAAAGTATCAATTTTTCCTACTAATACAAATACATTCAAAAATACCAAAACTTCTAAATCTTGGTAAAACTGTCAATATTGTAGGCCGACTACAATATTACAATATAGTTAGTCTTAATAACTAAATAAAACGTAAATAGGCCTAAGATACTAGAACAAAGAAATAAAAATGGAAATAAAATGAAGTCTTGAAAAGTTAACTTTTTATAACATTTGTTAAATAATTTTTCCAAATGTTTTACGACAATAATAGTATAACAAAACATAAATAACAGGTTAGATTGATAGGTAACCTAATAATGAAAAAGGAATGTGTAGTATTAACTACACATGGGGCGCCATTATATAAATTCGTTCAGATCCTAAGGAAAAACTAATAGACCTTACAATATCTTTAGATTAATAACGCACATGTTGTAACCTATTTACAATGATTGTATGTTCAATTAGTGATTTTAAGTTGTCAATTCAACTGAAGACTCTACCAAATACTTGAATTAAAAAAAATAAAATTAGTATTGATTTTAATTTTTGAATTAAAAAAATGCTTATTAATGACTTTAGTAGACCTATTACATTACATATAAAATGTAATATAGGCTACTATAAGTAATGCAGGTTGTTTATTATTAAAATATGTTTTATTATATATTTATTCTTACCGTATTAGAATACAATTAACAATAAAAATAAAGTTTACTTGTTTAATTTTTTATTTAATAATAAAATGTGTTATTTTAGTCAGGCCCTACAAAAGATTGTTTTAGTGCTTTTAAATATAACTACAATCAAAAATGAAATGTGCATATGTTAAAATTATTGTTTAGTAATAATTTCATAATATTAAATAGGCCCTAAAAATACTGTTTAGTTGACGTAATTATGTTTTGAAATAAAAGTAGAAATCAAAAATTAAATTTGTGTAGGCTATGTTAAAAGTATTGGTTAACAATAAAAGCTGTTAATTTTATAATTCAAAACACTGTTCGGAGTGAATGTTTCGAAATATTCCGTTGTTAAATAAAAGTATTTATACACATATTTATTTAGTGCGAATGTTTTTAAATAGGTCTGCAATCAAAAAAATAAAGTTTACATAGCCTATGTTAAAACTATGGTCTAATATTAAAAGTTGTTAATTTTACAGTTTCAAGCAGAAAATATTGTATAGCATAGTGCGAATGTTTTTAAACTGTTATTTTGAGAAGTAGAAAGGTGTAGAGCTAGGGAGCTGGGAACTGCATTCCGCAGAGATGATGGCGACTCTAACGGCCATTGAAACAGCCATTTTCCCGCTCACACCGCCCATTATCCCGCGATAAAATGGCGTACACCGCTACTGAACACGCTTGATAAATATTTACACAAAATAACTGAATAATTCCGATGTTTGCTTTCCATTTAAATATATAACCGTTATTCATAGCCCAAACTGAATAAACCAGAGATATTTACAAGTGATTTGATTTGGTGTAAATAAGTTGTTCTTGTTGGAATAAGAAAATCAGCAACACAATAAAAACTGCAAGTCTGTTTTAAAGTTAAATACTGACAAATAGTTGACTAATGTTTTGTTTCAGTTATTAGGTCTTACTTAAAATTATGTGACTGCTTTTAAAATCTCTTAAATTTCAGTCTAAAACTACTAAAAAAATTCGTGTGTATGTTGTAAAACATATGCAACAAAATATAAAAGCAATAAATATACAGAAAATAGTATTAATACGTACATAATTTTAGTGTAAAAAATATTTGTAATTAAAAACAAATGTTTACAAAAAAAAATTTATAACTGCAGACTATGCTATAAGATAACTGTATAATTATAAAAACCCAATAGGCCTATACAGTATCGATTTTGGTTCTTAATAACTAACTAAATAAAACATGAATAGACCTAAGATACTAGAACAAAGAAATAAAAATGGAAATAAAATGAAGTCTTGAAAAGTTAACTTTTTATAACATTTGTTAAATAATTTTTCCAAATGTTTTACGACAGTAATAGTAAACAAAACATAAATAACAGGTTAGATTGATAGGTAACCTAATAATGAAAAAGGAATGTAAGCTACTACAGATTAATTAGGCCTATATAAAACCTAGTTTGCGAAGGAAAGAATGATTAACTTTACTTACGATTAACATTAATGTTTATTATTAATATTTAAAAGTTAATAGCTAGGAAATTTAATAATAAGTAACATATTTCTAAAATACTTTGTAAAAATGGAAAAAAATAAGGAAAGACATATGTTAATATGATAACACCTACATTATGATGTATCTAAAAAAACAATAAAATACTGGATAATTTAATAATTTTTTTTAATTAAAAAGTATGGACTTGCACATTAGGGCCTATTACTTTAGGCTTAAGCTTACTAGCCTAAACATACTGGGCCCTAATTATTAGAAATATATTGATTTACTTCCAGGACTTTTAACCTTAAATTTCCTTTTTTTCTTGCTTATACAATCCAAATTACATAGTCGTTAATTTGGCTACCTGTTTCGACGATCAGTCATCATCTTCATGTTTAGGCCTAGGTGTTAATAAATCAGGTAATTTGTGGACGCTTTGTACAGACCAACTGGTAGCAAATCTGTTTTCCTGCAAATAAGTTTCATTGAAGCGATTCAAACATTTATTTCAATAATGCCACTGGCTTCGGACGTGTAAATGGAGACTTCAATGCCTTAAAAGCGAGTAAGCAAGCAGTCTAACAGACAAAACTAGGAACATTTACAGCTGAATTGTCGCAGGTCAGTTTACCGAAGGCACACGTGAGACAGAACGTCACGTCCGAGTGGCCAACCTTCACTGGAATTCTTGCCAACTAATTTCTCCATTTTTATTGTTTTATTACACACTCACAACGACTATGTTGGCAATAAACAACGATTATTAATTATCTCTGATTTAAAATTGTTTAACAGAGCTTGTTTCATTGCAGACAGGACTATGTTGTGTGAATCTAATGAAGGTAAAAAAAGTATAAATGTTAATAATTTATGTTTTGATTGGAATTAAATTAAGGGTAAGTAGGAAACTGCAAATCACTACTACTCGCATAATAGTTAAAATACAACGCATATATAACGTTGAAATTTACAGTATACTTTTACTACAAATCAAACAAATATATACAGTACTAATCTGCAAGGTTCAAAGATTCAATTTTAACCCTTATTATTTCAGATGATTTGCAGACAACTTTATCATAAATTTAACCTACTTTGTATTTATTATTTTTCTTTACTTTAAAAATATATGTGGTAGGAAAACATTGCTCAAAACGTCCTCACTTTTCATAAATTTATTAGCCTAATAAGGAACTTGATAATGAGTCAAGAAAAATAAATATTAAACTAAATGCAAACTTAAAATTAAATATTACCAGAAGCTATCAAAAAAACTAGGACAATCTAAAACGCATAATTTTTACTCGTTTCTCAGATTAGATTAAGAGATAAATTAAAATTTCAGTCACTGGGATTCAAAACGCAAAAAAATGTACCAAATTTTAAATAATAGCAATTTACGTTTCGAGACTAAGAAAGACAAACCCCGCAGGCGGTCAGTGTTTATTTTCGAGGTTTTAAATTTACTTTGAATCAGTTATTTTTTTTAAGGGAAAACGGTTTTTTGGCACGTTGTATTTTAATTAGTTAAAGATGTTATTGAGGCTCCAAAACTGTAAGAAAAAAAACTTATTTTTGTACTTTTTATTGTACTTTTTATTAATAATAATTATAATTATAATGAACGTATGCCTTTATAAAATTGTTGTAAAATTACCTTTGTTTTGGAGCAATCTTGTGTGTTTGTAGTTGTCTAATGTTTGAGAATAAGGGTACGTTACGTAATACAACTAAAAATGCGTTTTCGTGCCGTCGAATAACTTGAAGGCGTTTTTTTTTAAATTTTCCCTAGCGCGATAATTTTAGTCCCTGGCGTTATGTGGTCAAACTGCAACAAATTATAGTCAAAGGTGGCAAGAATCAAGAACACAATACATCAAAAATGTGTTAAACAAATTGAGTATGGAACTGAAAACTATAATAACTGAAATGAATGAAACATTTAGCAACTTTATTAGTAATATATTTATTGTGAAGACAGTGACTATTCTTTGTTGAAAGCAGATCTGTCTTTGAAGAGACCTATTACTCAATCTCCTCCTATCAAGAAAAAAAAGATGCAAAATGGGCTATAGATAACAGGGAAAAGTGGATTTTTTTACTTGCCGGCCAACTACAAGGCAGACCGTTGCCAATCTGCGCGCCTATTAATAACTCAATGCAAGTTACGTGGCCGTACATAATTCTATAGTATTATCACGTTTTTGGAGTCGGGCTCCTCCTTTGACACCTGTCGTCTTTTGATGGGTAACGGCCGATATAGCCACCAGCTACTGATTTGTGTAATATTTCAGCGGTCATACAATGTTGGCACACCTGCAGTACAATTACCTCTTTGTAAATATTCAGCTGTCTGTAATGTTGCTTGTCGAACTTTGTGAAAAGAGCGCCTTAGGCTGTTTACAATTATCGTTATTTTGTTGTGCAGGATACGCTTATGGGTACGTTTGAAACGGAGTTTTTTAATGGGAATAAATTTGGCAAAAAGCCGGTGTTACATTTGTAATTCCTCTTGAGGCCTCAAAATAACTGTTTTATTTAGCATTGCTCAATATCTACACTGTTAATGGAAGAATAAAACCCTGAGCGTTTGCTAGTTTTTCTTAAATAACGCATTTCCAAAAATGGAATGTATTTTATTCATACGTAGCCTAAAAATGTGGTAGCCTATGTAATTTGTTCTCAATTTTAACTCAAAACTTAGTAGTTTCTGGTAAATTTATAAATTATGTAGGCTGTGATAATTTGTTAAGTTCTTCGTGTTTAAATTAAAGAAGAATGCATAAATTGTGTAATTTGATATACTCTGTAAAAGCATTTTATTTGTGAAAAAACAAAATAATCAGCTCTTTAAGATTTTTATACAAAACAAACATCTCATTAATTATTTTTGAGAAAATGTTTACACAAAAAAATCCTAGAATATATTATTGCATAAACTATAGGGCTGCCTACAAAGATAATGAGTTTTGTGATTCTCCCAAAAGCCGGAAAAAATGTAGCCTGTTTACAAAACATCAATTAAAAATGCTTGTATGTCTCTCAAAATTTGCACAAAAGTTAAAACTTAATTGGCATTTACAGTGTTAAAAGTTTTTTAAATTTGTTTTTAATGAAATATTTACTAGGTCTTTAGTTCATTTTAGTAAAAAATGAAGAGATAATATAAACTAATAGTGTGATGTTTTACATGATGAATTCGATTTCAAAAATAGGCTGCATGTTGGACTCAATTACGGTATTTTGTGATTTGTAAATTACAGCCTATAATAAAACCATGTTTCTGGAGGAATTTCATTTGAATTCCTATACAATTACATGTGTGTGGCAAGGAATATTTATGTTTAACTTTTTTTTATAATAACTAATAGTGTGTTCTGACTAATAACATTTCCAACGAGACTAAAATATCAGAGAACAAAGTCCATTTAAATTTAATGCTTTATAGTGAAAATTGTAAGACAAAATTATAGGACCTACACTGTTTTGGTATGAAAAAAATAACTCTAACAACTTTTACTTACTTAATTTGTCGTGCGGATGGACCTTCAGGTAACGCCAAATAGCCTATCTGTTGCTAGAGATTAGTGTAGAAGATCAAGTGAAGATTTCAGATAATTTTGAAATGCTTGAAATAAAGATATTTCTTACTTGCATAACAAGCGAAAATTTTAGAACTAGCAATGAATCTCAGTTTTTTTAAATTTTAAATCTCCTTTTTTTGGCACTATCCACTTTATATAGCCTATTGCGCACACAAAGACAAGATTATGTCACATCAACAATATTTTAATTACGTTTTTGCTTCTTTTAATTTTATTGAAATTCGCAGAACTATATCCATCGCAAGAAACAAAATAAAATTACGATAAATGTAAAGAAACTATGTTCAACCAAAAACCTGTTATAAGCTACACAAACATCACCACTCCACTGCAAGAATCTACCACCTCATTCGCATCAGTGCACTATGGTACTGGCATTTCTGAACCCTTAATTGACCGCTTAAGGGTAGTATTTCCTCAAACATTACAAAACAAGAAACAAAGGAAACAACCCTTGTAAAAAATCACTTTGACCTTCGACTTTTTTAAAGCGTGCAACGCGAGTCGTAAAGGAGCCGGCTATTAGGCACACACCTCCACCCCTAAAGTAGGAGAACAAAAAACAGCGTCTATTGTTTGGCGGGAAATATTAGCGCGAAGGGTTTTAGCTTTTTTTATAAATAAGACGGACGGTACAAGAACTGGGAACTTCAAGGACTTTCTTTGTACACCAGCAAAAACTGCAAGCTCAATAACTGAACAGGTAGAGGTAATTAATTGTACTTTAGTATAGGACCTACTCTTCATCCTCAGAGAGGCGTACTTGTTCCCTGTGTTTAGAATTCGACAGTAGGCCTACTTTTTGTCGAAAAGTAAGTTTTTATAGACCTTTAAAAAATACTTTTTCAGCACAGTACCTCATGTTCAGAAGGATGGTTATTCTTGAATGCCTACTAAGTTAGGACCATATTATTCTTTTTTCTGTATAATTTTACTACAATTATAATTTCATTACTGCTAATATTAACTGCTACTACATAGTTAACTGACAAACAATACAACAAGAAATATAAAGCACACGACATTATATACTTATTCTTATTATATTTTAGGACAGATAAACTACGAATTAGTGAAAGTGAATAATATTGTTTTTTTTTTTAAATTGGTACAGACGAATTTCTAGTTTAAGCATTAAAAATACCGTTTGTTGTTTCTCTTCTTTTGTGAATATAAAGACAATAACTTTGCCAAAAAACCTTTTTTTATATTATTCGATTAGAAAGTCTTTTGAATTCAACGGCTTGCTATAAAGACTAAACGTTTCCTCTATATTTTTATACTTTTCGCTTTTCACTCAGAGAATAAATAGCAATCATATTAAGAATTCTATTAACTTTAACATCATCACATTAATGATCCTTAAACTTTTGTAAATGATTGTTTGTTTACTTTTTATGCCGGCAGCTTTCAAAACGGAAATTGTTAAGGGAAACACCTAATACGTAGGCCTAATATACACAGTTATCTTCCGTGTACTCACTGTAATGACAAAGGCGATCTTCAATGTAGTTAGCTATGCGTTACATGTTTTCAAAGGTATTAGTGCATATGTAAAATCATCAGATTATTAATCTTGAACCACGCACTTATTTAAGTTCACACAATACTATATTCTCTCGAAGTCAAAACAATATCATTTATGGAGGCCATTAACACTGTGAAGACCTATCTTTCCATATTAATTTATATAAAATAAATTCTACATACATAAAGTCATATAAAACTTTAAAATAAGAGTCTGATTGATCATTTTAATCATTTGCATACCTAATTATCCGCGACTGAAATAAACTATTATATATATAGTTTGTTGTTTTTTGGTGTTTAACGTCCGACTATTGTGCATTATATATATATATATATATATATATATACACATATTGTTTTTTAAGTAGCCTGTATAGTTATCATAATTAAACACTCGTCTTGGAAAAGCTTTTATAAAATATTTTATATTAAATTGTTAAGAAAGTTCAAAAATAAAAATTAATATTTTACAATTAAAATATGTTCGTGAAAACCAAAATTCTGAGTAATGTGGCTTGAAGTGGAGTATAAGAAATCCTATTTACGTATTAACTGACAGATTTAAAAAACACTCATGCTTAACTATAAATCTTTAAGCTAAAATTAAAATATGGTGGAATTATGTGTAGCTTATTTAAAAACGAATAGGCTCAAAGAAACATCACTTAAAAAACGATGACGTGTTATGCTTCACTTGCAACGTTTGTCTGCCATATTGTTTAATGAAGTCGTTACTATACATAAGGGTTCAATTTATTAATAGATTATTAATGTTATGCCCCTAAGTGTTGTGAAGGGGGCTAATAGTTTTTGACAAGAGTAAATGAAGATTAATGCTTTGGTTCTTTAATGTAGAGAATTTAATGCTTTGGAACGTTTAACGTATTAATCTACTTAAACCCATCTGAATTTTTTAATTGTTATACAATAAATTATACTTTTATAAATAGGGAAGTGTTTAAAAAAAAGTGTATATGTAGTTATGTTCGTGTAAACGCGCGTGCATGCGTATTTGATGCTATAAGTATGCATATTATTATTAAAATATGTTGTAATTTTGACATTAAAAAAAATTAAAATTTTAATTGTGAACTCCAGAGAAGCGAAAATGTATTCTAAAACTGCAAGAATAATCACATTTTGAAAATATACTGCATTTTAAAATAATATTTAAACCCTTAATAATAGCAGATAACCCATTCTATGTGTAAGGAAAAATAAAGATTAAATTTTTGTTTGTTGATTTATCTCTCAATTGCACAATAATCACAGAAACTATTTCATACTTGCTTAAAGTTTATATTCGTTTAATTTTAAGATAGTCAAACCAAAACTAAAAAAGTTTAACGGTTTAAATTTAATAAAAAACATTTAGCCTATCTGAACACGTAGTTAAGAAATATTGTTGAACACAGCTGAATTTTATATTTTCGTTTTATTCTCTTTACCTGTTAAACTTATTAAGTAAAAAACTGGTCTACTTTAGTTTAATTAGCTCGTAAAATTAAGAGAAAATAATTTTTTTTTTAAATTACGATTACAATTTTAACTGAGAAAATATGTATACAATTTATATCACGTAATTAATAGCTTAATAATAACTAAGTGATTTATTAATAGGATTAACAAATAATGTTGTTTGTAAAAATATTGTTTTTAAGTAAAAAAATGTTTTAATAGTTCAAATCCTTAGTGTAAATATTATTTTTCAATGATAATTTTGACAACGTTTAGGTTTTTGTCTACATTATGTTGTTACTCCAGCAAATAAAAGTTAAATCCTTAGCTTTCTGCAAGTTATCTGTACAAAATCCTTACATAAATTGTACTTATTTAAAAAAAATAATAAAAAGAACTAAAGTTCATAAAATCAAGTACACAGTTCTGGTTTACCCATAACTCTGAACTATTTTGTATGAAAAAGATTTTAAAACATTGTTTAAAAAAAAGGTTAATAAACAAAATTTTCACAAAATCAGTTTTGAGATAGATTTTTGTAAAGTTTTGTCCAAATGTAGTCGGTAAGTACGAAAACAAATCATTTAAGCACATTATTTCTGAACATCCTGCACGGGATCTATCGAAAAAATTAAAAAATCTGCCGAATAATTTTAAAGATTTTAATTAAAACTGGGTCATATACTGAGGTACTGAGGTAAATGAAGCCAGTGTAACAAATTTTAAATAAAAGATATTTAGTTTAAAGATTAAATCAAAATAAAGTCTTTCCTCGTCCCCCTCCCGATTTAATCTAATTAAACAGCTTCAATTGTGAAAATAAAAATGCAAACGAAATCTTAAAAGCTGCCCGTTTACTAAAAGAATAATTAATATGGTTCCAAGAAGAACAATTAAAAATAAAACAACAACAATAAACAAATTATCAATTTCAGTTTAATATTTTATCCCGTAAATATTATGAAACTGTTTATTAAAACACAAGTTACTTAAAAACAAACTGTGAACCAAATGACGTCCCCTCTAATTATATATGCATTAGCCATTCATTAAGGGTTGTATTTAGATGACCGATGCGCGAAATTATTACCCTGTAAACATGCAGCAATTGTCACCTCGTAACGTAACGCATAAACAGTTACAAACGACCGTCCGTGAACGTTAACAGACACTGCAACGTTTGCTGGACGTTTAATTTCGCGTAATTGAATTAAATATATCAGAAACAACAGTTAAACTTTGGTTAAATGTTTGTAGATGATTTTAATTAAATTTTCAATTAAATATTGAAATTTCAGAATAAAAAAGTACTATTAAAGTCTGTCTATTAAAGGATAAGTATAATTACAGTAATGTACTTGTAATAATGGTAAAATGTAATAAAAAATAATCAAAAATTACGTTCCAATAATAAAATGAATACTTTACTAAACACAAGAACAATTACATAAGTATTTAAAACAAATTCTTTAAACACACAATTATTACAAAAATTAGGCTACTTTGAAGTGTCAACATTGTCCTGCACAGTTTTAACCAATTGTAACGTCATATAAAATCTTTTTTTTTTTGTTGGTATTTTAAGGCGAAAAGCACATTGAGACTATTATCGCCTCCCTAAATGTAAGTGTGAGTGTAAAGTGTTAAAGTCATAAGTGTAGTGTTGCAAGTATAAGTGTGTGTTAGACTCCCGTACCGCGAGGGATGTCTAAATTCTCTCAATGCTTTTATTATTATTCATTTTCTCTCTGGTAACCTACAATGTTTTGAAAAAAATTGGGAAGACAAAATGATTTTACAAAATTAAGAAATATTGTAAAAATATTATTTCAGTAATTAATTATAGCAAATGTTAAAGAAAATTGAAATAATTGGTACAGTAGACTGCATGAACTTTCTTGTAGATCCAAAACTATCATGTTTAGTGAGTAGGTAGCTAAAAATCCCTTGTTGAAAGCTGAGGAAAAAACACACAACTTTGCACATTTATTCCTGATTTCCTTTTTAACATATTTTGCTCAAAATGTTATCACAGATAGATAATCTAGTGTCAAAAACTAAAATTAACTTACAGTTATAAAAAAATGTAACAAATTTGATGCAGTTAGGGGTCATTAAAAAAAATGTTTGTAAACCGTGACCTTATTTCGATTAATGTAGGCTATACTGATGTCATTTATGATTATTTATGTTTGATTACCACCCTAAATTTGGAGCAAAAACATGTCTCATAGACATATTGAGAAGTATGAATCTTAATGTACACTATTAGGAATTTTTTAAACTTGTGCCGACACCTCCTGGATCGGAATTTGTTATGGGAGTTGCTGAGCAATAGGCTTACACTTTAGTGATTTTATTTGGGTCCTCATTTGAACTGTTAAGATTAAAAGCTTTAAAGCCTCTACCTCCATTGTTGGTGTTTTGCTTTAATGAAGGAAGAATAAATTATTTTGTCTGAATAATATTCTATATTTTTTTATTGATAATTTACACCCTCAGACCTCCCAGCTAACACACAGTTTCTGTTAGTGTCTGTACATGGTTCCTTAACTCTTGTAAAATAACACCATAATAAATCACCTACACACTGTACAAAATACAAATTTATTTCGTCAGATTGCTCCTCCACCTCCCCTATATCAAACCCAACTGAACTGAGAAAATTGCACAAATCAGGATCAGCCCTAGCGCCGCGTACATGAAATAGCTGCGCTCACCGCCATAACTCCTGCGTTGTATATGACCTCCCTCAAGTGCTGGTGCAGCTATCTACCGGCCATTATTCAGACCTGTCCCCATAACTCAGAAAATTAATTATTTTTCCCAGCCATTGATTTTATCAACTTGTAAGGCTTGTTTAATTCCGATTTTATATTTATATTACTTGTTTCGTAATCAGAGATACAGACGGTTGTAAATCGTAAACTTATTTATTTTTAAAAATATTTTTGTACTTCTTCTTCGGTTAAATTTAAAGCCAATATTTAAATTTGAAAGTCATTAGGCTAATTGATGGTAGTTCCTAATTTTGATTTAAAAGCGACTTTCTGTTCGTTTTTAATTTGTGAATTTGTTTTAAGAAAACTGATTAAAGTTAGGCAATAAATTACGAAATCCTGCCTATGTTCCTTTGTAACCGTTACCATTTGGTTGTCATTTCACAAATTATTGAACGCACACACACAAAATATAACTTACAACATCTCAAGTTGTTGTAATGTTCATTACGTTTTCCTAATAAAAAAGAAAACATGGGTTCGAGCCCCAGAACGGCATCACATTCTAATTTACCCCGGTAAAATCCAAATTATGAAAATAACGAATGAATTAATTTCATTACACTTTTTGTTCCACAATTTTTATTTTATTTGTTCTTTAAAACAAAATTAAAAATATAAATTTGTTACACAAAATTTAATTTTTTAACAAACAAACTTGAAACAAAAAGTTACTGTTTATAAAAATATTACTTCAAAGTATTCCACTTAAGTTACACTAGTAAAACACTGGAGGCTACCTTAAGGTTATGCATCACACTCTGATAAACCATCTTGCAGCTCGACAGCAAGTGTCTTGGCCGCCATTTTGAGCCGCAAATTATCCGCGAAATACCGTAAAATTGAAGATGTTAAAATATATAACCGTTACTGGAAAACAACTCTATCATTAACACATAAATTTAACATAAAAACATGGATTTAGCTCCGTGCATAAGTTTGCTTGCAAAATTAATAATAACAGTATGTCCCTCTGCAATTATTGCCTTACAAGGCGCGATGGCGGGTAGTTCCTATCGAGATTAAACTCTTTCTGTTTTCTAACCTATTAAATTAATCATTGCAATTTTCCCCGCCGGATTATGCAATTGTTGCTTTGAGCATTTAAAAAGCGAATTGCATCGACCGCTATCTCCATGAATGGGAGTTGGTTTGCATGGATTTTTATGAATTTATCGTAACCATTGTTGTAACTTCGGTGAAGGAAGGAGTACTCGTTTCATTACGTGCGCTGGTTAATGCTGTCTGTTTGAACTTTAAATTGACGTGTTGAAGGTACGTGTCGATTGTCGAAGATTATACAGATGGAACCGTTTGACTTCGTTCGTGTCGGAATTGCTGGCAGCACAGACCTCCTCGTAACATATAATTTATTAGTCCACTGGGTCTGTGGAATTATTGAAAAACACTATTAGCACGCGCCCATCTGTGATTAAAATTGAAAGTATTTTCTTACCACGAGTGTCTAATATTTTTTATGGTTTTACTTACAACGTTTTGCTATGATTTATATTTAATTTTTTTAAAGTGGAAACTTTTTCAAATTAACTGATCATATTTTTTTAAATTTTTTGAGTCATGATGGGAAGGCTAGTTAGTCGGTTGGTAATTTTTAAGATATTCTATGAAGTTGTGAGTTTGTAGTAGTCCTCGTTAATGAGATAGATTATTAATACACACACACACACACACACACACACACACACACACACACACACACACACACACACACACACACAAGATAATAGTAAACAACCGTTTGATACCCGTTCATACATGGAGCAATGAACCCTACCTGTTCAGGATTATTGACACCAAAAATAAATTTGCTTGACACGTTAACATAAATAAAATTGACAAGTTCACTCTCTAAATTTGCTAGCCTGAGATTTAGTAATTATCCCACCTTTTTAACGTTAAAACTTCACGGTTTTTAAATTTAACCTGAACAGCTAGCTTCCCTCTACCCGATGTTGGCATGAACGGACTACAGTCGGTTGTTTACTTTTGTGTTCACACCATTGTTTTGATACGTATTTGTCACCTACTAAGTATTTTCGTTTCGTTTTCTTGATGAATTGATGTTTCCTGATCACATGTAAATCTCAGTTTTATTTCTGGTTTGACTATTCAGTGAGTTTTCCCTGAATTTCTGTTTTCAGTTTTAAGTATTTTAACATAGACTTATATTATAATTGCACGCTTAGGTTTAAGTTAGACACTTGAAAACGAGAATTCGTTTTTTTTATATACGGTAATGATGGAAAATTACCGAATAAACAGTACTAATTTCGTAGGTATTCTATCACTTAAAAACAGTGTAATAGGCCTAACTTGTCTTGAACCTGCGTAACCGACGTCCGCTACCATATCGACTACTTTACTGCACTCCTTTACAATTCAGTCTACAGGGTGGAAAATGTCTAATAATATTTTGAGTAAAACTAATAATGCTTAAAGTACCATTAAAATTTTAAAATGTAAAGAAATATGACATAACCAAACTTATTATGTTGTAAGACTCACTTGTCATAATTTGCGGTTTACAAAATAACTTATTTTAATTTAACATAATTACAATATTGATTTGTTGTTCTATACGGGTGCTTAAGTACGACCAAGAACTAAGTAGATAGGAACTTATAACTTTGCCCAGTAATAGAAACATAAACACACTTGCCACTAGTTTATAACCTTGTAAACCATAACCGTAAACTATTGTTATTAAAAGATGTTAATTGTAAATCAAGAGTAGCCGGTAACCGGCGCTGATTCGAGATTAAACAATCGATTATTTAAAGCAATAGTTTTTCATTGAGAAATCAAATTAAAACGCCTTGTTTGCGTAGGAGTATAAAGCCTTATCTAATCACAAGCCTAGCCGTAGAGAAGTAATGTATGCAAACTGGGGGTAAATTACGAGCTGGACCATTAGACGGAGTTATTGGCAGTTCAAGGCCTTAAATTTATACGGAAAACCTGTTAATTTTTAAATGGGAATTTTAAGTACTGAATGAAGTACGTCTGTGGAGATGAATGGAATTTCTTAAAAGGAATAATTGGTTATCCGTTGTGTTATTTTAGCGGAGGTTCGCGCTTCATTTTCGTTTGAAATTATTGCCGCGCGAAACTATGGCCCTAAAACAAAATATTTTAAAAGTTGAAATTACTTTATAGCACTTTAATATAATTTCCTCATATTAAAAATAATTTTTTTAAGCCACGTGACTCTTCCACGCGATACAAAAAACAAATTAAATAAAAGTAATAATTTACTTATGATAATTTTTAGTTTTTATTTTTTTAAATAAATGTAGTAGTTTTTTTTCAACAGCTAATTTTTTTCTTTCACGCTTAAAAGTTGTTTAGCTTTTAGCTAAATTTAGCTGTTTAGCTACATGAAAATTTTCATAATTTTTTTACTAACCTTTTAAATGCAAAAATAATAATTTTTGAATAACCTTATAATAAGGATTGAATAACCTTGAATAACGCTTATAGCGTACGTATAATAAAATTAAGATAAATACAGTAGTCAAATATATGAACAATTGCCAAAACCAATTAAAACTTTTAAAGCGTACGTACAATAAAAATAAGACAAATACAGTAGTCAAATATATGAACCATTGCCAAAATCAATTAAAACTTTTAAGTTATTATTGAAAATGAACACCTTTAGAATAAGAAGCCTTGGAATTTAAATAAAGTAGGAGGTTGTAGATATGATTATTCATAAAGAAATTAATTTGGCAGATGGGATGTTTACAAGATGGTAGCTATGATATGATACATATACATTTAACACTTGTGGAAAAACTAGAGGCTCTTTTTAAAACAATGAGCAAAAAACATGTAAGATAAGTCAAGGAATTAACCGTGAGACGATAAACTAGAACGAAAAAAATACAATCGTAACAATTTAATTAGCATCAAAAAAGTAATAGACCTAAGTATCCATATACTCGATGAAATCATTAAAGATAAGAATGTTATCAACCAACGTAACCATCTGGAGAAAATTTAAATTAACAAGCCAGTATGCAAGCGTATAGGCCTATGCTCAGTGATTCAAATACAAATAATAAATTCGCAATACATTTTAAATTATACCTATTGCATTTTGGCAGACCCTATCAATTTACATTACACAAAACGCGTTAAATTGCTATCCTTACGCGTATAAGATCAAACACGTACTTCAAACACTGAAACACAATTAATTCACTTTGATATATAAGTGTATGTTAATTTCTTGTTTTTTGTTTTTAAATAGTCTCGCAATACTACATGTAGGGAATTAATCAATGTGGTTTATGTGGTAGCCGCGAGACGTAATTATGTTAAAAACCGCGCCATAAAGTAGTTCCGACTCCAACTCCAGTTCTACATAAATCTTTCATAAAAGTAACAAGTAAAGAGAGAAAGAGAAGCAGGGAGTGTGTGGCAGTGCAAATTGTAATCCTATGCACGCTACACAGCTGTCCAGACTTTCAGGGTTATTGGGTGACTGTTTGGTATTTAAATATCAAACAATAAATGATAAAGGATAACAGAAAGGATGAAGGATTCGTGCTGATAAACAATTTCTTTAATTAAATTTTATGGGTAAGGTGATAAGGTATTTCAACGCGAGGATAGAAAAGAAATATTCAACAAATATTTGAATAATAATACGAGCTGTTTTAAAAGGGTACAAAATAATAATAAAAACGGTCGCAGAGACTTAATTTGTGTGGACGTATAAGTGTAAAAATATATTGATGAAGGATATATTTAATGGAAATTCACGTATTAGTATTAAATTACGTGAATTTATTATTATTAAACATGATTTTATAATTTGTAAATAAATTATTAAACTGAAGTATTTAGTTGATGCCTATCCTTAGAATTATATGTCCTCAGTTAAACTTACAATAAGTCAGCAACGAAACGAAATCATACCCATGCAATTAGTTGCATTGAATCAACTATTGTCACAAATTGGCTCTACATGTCAATATTTAATGTAACAGTTATGAAATCATGTACCCTCTTCTATTCCCAGAAGTTATTTCTTGGATTTACTTCAGCCTGAAATTGTTCTGTGGTTCCGATAAGAACCTACATCTTTAATACTACATATATTTTAATGAAATAGAAAACTATTAGTAGGTAAAAATACTAATACGTAGGATTTTATATTTAAAATTGTTGGATATTTTAAATAAAATTGCGCTGCTTTATGAAATCGTTGATTATAATTCCTTTAAATTCATCCAAGATTGTAAACTAAACGTGACTACTAAAGATTGTAAACTAAAAGTAAAATAAATCTGTTCGATCGAAATCTTGCCATAGTTTAAGAAAAGTGGTTATTAATATTATTAGTCTATTGTTATTGTTATTACTGTAATAATAATAATAATAATAATAATAATAATAATAATATATTATTATTATTATTATTATTATTATTATTATTATTATTATTATTATTATTATTATTATTATTATTATTATTATTATTATTATTATTATTATTATTATTATTATTATTATTATTATTACCCTACTTCTGTAAAAAAATTTGAATTATAAATGCACTTCTACTTTAAACGTCACAAGAAAATATTCATTCGTAATAAATTTTAAATCCTGCAGATCCTGAGAAATCACACTTGACTGGGTTGTCCTTCTGTCCGTCTTTACGCAGCTATTGTTGGTGGGATTCCTGTTTTTGTTTCGCGGAACGTCGCAAGGCACAACTACAAGTACCTACATAAGAACTATCATGGCTATCGTCCCAAGGACAGGTTCTCCGCAGACTGTTAGTTTTTGTATCGATATTTATTCCATACCAAAAGATTGATCAATGATAGACTTCTAGAAAAATTCTGCAGAAAGTGAGAATAAAAATATTTTGTTTTTACAAAACAGGTCACGGTAAATGTTTTATTTTTTACTCGGATTATGTACGTTCAATAAGGTCTTATAAAGCTCCTATTAAAAATTTAATTTTATTTGAACGATTTCTGTATAAAAGTCTTCAATACTTTCTATTTAATTTATATTTACCCTACATACAGGAATATAAAAGGTATACAGGAAGTTTTAAGATGTTCTTCTACCCTCCATTTAACGTTAAAGCAGTTAGAGGCAAGAAATTAAAATTTTTGAAACCCATATTTTATTTCAACACAGAGGCCACACACAATATTACACAAAATACTAGATATTGTAGGTAATAAAAAGGCTAACTTATTAACATGCATCATGTTTTTGGGCTCGTTGTGATGTATTTTGCGTGATGCGGGTGCACAAATTTATATTGATATATAATATTATATTTTGCGCATCAGAAGTCTCTTATTACATTAATTATAACTAAAATTTCTTGTATTTCCGTCCGGGATCGTACCGGAGATCTTGCGTCTTTGTGTAGTGGTGCACGTGGTAACCACTACACTACGTCTACTACGAAGATGTTTTACCAATGTAAAAATATGAAATGAATCGTTAATTTTTTGATAAAAACAAATTAGTAAAAATCAGTTGTTTTATATTAATTCGTAACGATTAACTGATTTCATTGAACAGCTTATAGGCAAGTTTTAGTTTGTGTTATTAAAAACTACCAATGTTAATTTGTCATGTTCTCAACAAAATTGTTGTAATTAAAATAAAAACTAAGAGGAAATATGATACATGGTTGTTATTTTTAGTTCAATAACAGATTTTGTTTGCTAAATGTGTAAGGAACTACAATTTAGAGTACTGATTGATTTGCATTTAAAACTTTAAAATAATCCGAGATAAACTATATATATATGAAATATTTTACAATTTCGAATAACTATATTCTAACAATTTTAAGATATATAAACATTATCTTAAAATAAAGATAATATATAGCCTATTATTTTTCAATTTACTTTATACGTATTATTATGTAGTTAATCTACTATTATTATTTTTATTGCTAGTTAAGTTGAGAAATTTTAACGCTTATCAAAAGTTAAGTCATGAAACTTTAATGGTTGTAGAAAATTTTTTATAATTTCTAAATTGATTACCGTCTTTTAACATGACGAAACAATGGAGTCAGAAGGGCATTTTATTTAATGCCGTTGTTTTACATGCCTTACTATGTAAAATTGTTCGTTGCGTGCATTTTTAATTTACAAAGATAAGTCGTTAATGTATTCAAACTCGTATTAATCTTTTCCGTTTAATCTACACTGATTATATCTCGGTTCATTAAAACAATTTGAGGTTAAATTTACGAGACCATTAGCGTAACCTCTAAAGGCGTTAAAAATTATACGATGTGTTTGGTGTATGTGTGATAATATATGTTGAAAGGCAAACCATTATAATAATTATAATGAGGTATAATAATACCGAAAATTTTGCCGTAGTTTATAAAAACTTTATTACTTTATCAACGTTTTTCAAATCAGTTCGAATTTTAATTTCTATTGGTTAAATTTAAGGAAAGTAATTAAGAAAGACTCCAAAGTAAAAAAATCTACAAAAGGGTACGAGGGAAAATATTGTTTTTTTATAGTTATATCCGAATTACATTTACTTTAGGGAGGATGTGATGATTAAAAGACTTCAATAAGAGTCTTTTGACTTCAATAAGACTAAACGTTTGTAACTGAATAGTTCAATCGGACTTAAAACTCAGAGTTCAATTTAACTTTTCTGTACAATTCGTTTTTCTGAAATACAAAATTTCCTTAACGCCTAAATACAAAATTTCCGAATTCGGTAGTTTTGTTAAGTGTCTACAGAATTTTTAAAACATTAAGCATTTAAGCATTTTTCTTTAATTAAATATTATTTAAAAAAATGTAAAACGCAAATAAGGCAATAAATGTCTCATTGAACAATGAGCAACAACAATACGTCTGTTGTAAAGTCTTAATGAATGTGTCTACGGGTCCTTGGTTATGACTTTACCACATCTATAACGGTTATTTACTATTAGGTACTGTAGACTATATCCTTACACTTTACTTACTATTTTTAAAAGTAAAAAGTATTTTTATTTACAATTTATAAGCATCTAATAACGTTTTCAAGAAGTGTTTTCAGTCTATGCTACTGAACGTAACTTTTTCAAGCACGCGCACGAGCGCACTTACACACAATGGTCTCACCATCATTAGGAACAAACATATCTTCTCATTCAATCCTTGTTAACACAAAGGAACGTTACAATGGCCAACACACATCAGATACATTATTTATGCTCTATGTTGTAGCCTGCTCTAGCTATAGGTTAAGCGCGATGTGCGTGCTGCACTACATTAGAAATCTGTTAACACATACATGGCAACACTCACGGGGCGATAAATTGTCCGCGACGTGTTTCATGTAACCCGAGCAATGTAGCTAATCGCAGCTTGGAGGGGACGATTTTTTCTTATCCGTAAAAAGGCATTATGTTCTAAATGAATTACAGAGACTGTAACTCTTGTGGACATGATGCGACTGTAATGAGAAGTGCCCTGGAATATGTTTTGTGTGTATGCATAACAATAATGCAACAAAATACAATAATTTCATAATGGAAAAAGGAAAACGTTTTTAAAAAACAACAAAAGCACGTATTGTATTCAGAGAGAATTTATGGGAATTGGTTATGAGAATTTGGGCTACACTAAATGGATATTGAATAAAGTCTATTAATATTGTAGACAGTTTCGTTATCTAAACATCCGTAAAATATAAACAAACAAAATTTGATTGACTTATGTATAAAGCACTCTACAATTCTAAGGCATTTCAGTCTAATTATGAACATAGTATTATAAAGTTCTGAGCTTGTTTAACTAATATTTTTTAAACTTAATACGAGATTATTTTTCTGTAATTAAAACACAGAAACATTATAGGGCGTTTTGGTTTTTACGAAAATTTTTTATTTACTAAAAAAACGTAACCTTTTTTTCTAAAAACCTAATAAATTAGTATAATTTTATATTACACAGAAATATTAAAACGTCTAATAAAATTAAAATAACAAAACAAACTTACATAACTGGTTTACTACTATGCATAAAAAAATCTGTTTAAAATATAACGCAAAGATCCTGCAATATTATCAAGTAAGAACATACTATATATTACTTGACTGTATTTGGACCTAGAGATTTTAACAATGGGTAAGATATGACGTCACCGTAGAATACAAATCTAGTAGATCTGCTATCTCAAGCTTTATTCCTAAGGAGTTAAATACGCTAATAAGTCAAATGCATTTCGTGTAATGTGCAGTAAGCGTCCGACAGCCCGACACATAACTACTCCACTGCGGCTGCATTGGGAACGCCTTAGCCCGCTTTTGGAATGTTTATGGCATTTGCAGTCAGCAGCGAAATCGTTATTCATTCGGTATTAGGGTTGTAATTACTAAATCGAATTATAAATACATTTAGGATTTATATCAACGCGTGCATATTACGTAGAACGTATTATTTTATTTAATAAAAATTAAGTAAGGAGAATAAATAATTGCAATTATTTACAAATAATAAAACCGAAAAACGTAATACAATAAAAATATGCTTGTTATAATAAACAAGTTTTTTTGAAAGATATACACTTATTTAAAATAAAAAAAAGATGTATGTAAGTTTAATACAGAGGGTTATAGGGTATAAATTTAATATAGGGTATACATTTTAAGTATAAATTTATATACTGATAAACTATAATCAAGACAATGTAGTAAAAAAGTGTTAATCTCATACTTTAGATAGAGCGGCCACCAAATGTGAAGCGGAGCGGAGCTGAGCTGAGGCACGCGAAGAGTCGCTGAGCGGAACCAGAAGCGGAGTTCAGTTAGTTTAAAGAACGATTTTGTATTTTTTAAATCTAAATATTTAGGCCTAATGTAACGGATTCTAGGAACTATCGTGTTTAAAAACCGTAACATGTGCAACGAGAAATAATAACTTTGGAGGCGTGGTGAGGAAAGCGGAGTCAGCTTCAAAACCGAACCTAGATACAGTCGAAGCTTCACGGAGCGGAGCCCAGCGACGCCGCTTAGCCCGTTACGCTTGCAGTGGCCGCACTTACATTAAAAAACAATATGTTACGTTTTGAATGAGTAGTCCGCTCCGCCAGCACAACTCCGCTCCATATTTGGCGGACATCCGGATTTAAATAAATACAATAATGCAAACAAACCCAACTGTTGCTGTAGAAATCACTATCGGTTTTTATTTATAATTCAAAATATTAAAAAGTGTTATGAGTTAGTTGTTAATGAATAAATACACATTTAAGGATAAACAACTAAACTTGTATTTGCACAAAACACTTCAGTTAACTGAATATTCGGAGGATATTAACTGAAACAAGAGGATACAAATTCTACCCGAAATGTTTTTGTTTTAACGGTCTCTTTGTTACAGGAAATTGTCTATAATATAAGCTCATAACACATTGATTTTGAAAACGCCTGCTAATGACAAATCAAAACCTACAAAAATGGATCGCACATTACCGACCCCAGTCGAATGGCATTTATCTTCACCAAATGTGAAATATATTACATTCGATAACAGATACAGTCTGAGAGGATACAGTATTCCAAGGAAGTTGTACATAAAGCCATATCACAAGTTAATGTATGGGTGGGACGATGCAGCAGGGTGCATTAAGGGACTGCAACCCCCACTCTAGAGAGGGTAAGGGGGTGATGAATTGTTGTAGCGCAGCCCGGGCAGCCCCCTGGCCCTGGAATCGATTCAGAATAAACTTTAGCCCCCAACACGGACATTGCACTGTTATGCACTTTACAAGTATGTCATGGGAGATGGGGATGGGTAGTTTCATGCCCGTCAACTGTATCCGGTTTTAAAAAAGTAAAATGGTATAAGTACTTTTGAGATTTATAATTTTGTTGTTTTGATATTATTATAAATTAATTAATTTATTTACTATTACTGTAATTTTTTAATACAATAAAATTACACTAAATGCGTTTATAACCAGTTTTCATAAGACTGGTGCAAAATTATTGTATACAATTTTCGTACATTTAAGTATTTCCATTGACTACATGGAAAATCGGCTCAGTTCCTCCAAATCGGTTATCAGATAATTGTGTGGAATTCGTTAAAATTTCGGTTGCACACATATAAATCAAGACAGTGCACAATATAAACAAATGTTTTAAGAATAAACAGGAACAAACACAAGAAACCCTGATGAGTTAAACCCCAACAGAAACCAAAGAAATAATGAGCGATTTTTTTTCAATTTATGCTACCTCTAACAAAAATTTCTTTTTTTTTCAAATTTAATACACTGATTTGAATCTTCATATTTGACCTAAATATTTAAAAAAATCTGATGAATCGGTTTTGAAATTATTGATTTTCGGTCAAAAGCTTTTCGGTTAGATTTTGTGAAGTTTCTTTTTACTATTCATTTTGCAATTACAAACAATTAATTTTTCATATGTAGACTATTTATTTAACAATTATAAATTCATAGGTGTTAATAGTGCATGTTTAAATATTTATATTTAATAATATTTACGTATTAATAATACATTTAATTTCATAATATTTATAAAATTCGTTGTATCATTTAATATCACGAAGAAATACAAATTGGCAGAGTTCCTACAATGTTTTATACAGTAAATTAAAAATATTTTTTCTTAATATTTTAGGTAGGCTAAAAACACCAGTATGCTGCGCTTCTGAACTATGCAATTTAAGTCGTAGGTTCGAGACGTAGTACTACCGTAACTTATCCTTTTCCGATACCGCCGATCCCTTGTCCTCATTAATCGAAATGGCATAAAATATGGACGTGCAACATCAACAAAAAATGAAATAAAATAAGAAAAATAAACTATACGCAAGTAGTTATGGACATTAATAGAAATGGCGGCCACTTTGACCGTGTCGTCACATTCCTAGATTTTATCCAAGTGGAAAGACATATTTTACGCCTCGCTTTTACTTTGTTACCTACGCAGCATTCTGTTTGTTTATTGTTACTTTTAAAGAATACAGTGAGATAGGAAATTGTCCATAATGTACAGGTGGGAAAGTAAGATGTCGACAAGCATGGACAAGTTAAATGGAATTAAACAAAACGCAAATCTGGTTTTTAATTAAATGATAATTAATGATGATGATGATGATTCTTAAATTTTGATTTTAAATTACTGTTAGTTTGTGTATAGGTCTTTTTAAATTGTTCAAATTTTTGCAATGAAATAAAATATATTTTTCTTTCTTTAAAGTTTTATGATTGTGCTAACAAACATTTGACAAAGTATTAACTGGGATCACACCTACGCGCTAAAAGCGAATCGTAGCAATCATCATCGCGCTACTGTGTCAACTCAGTTACATTAATCAAAAATTTAAAAAATCCCTAAATATTAAACTTCTTCACAAAGAAATGCCGAACAATAATCACGACAAGATGTTTCATTAAGGGCACCCAAGCTGTGAACATGTTAAGGGATGTTTTGTCGGAGACTCAATACCGTGTTAAGCCCGAGAGGGATGGTACCACCCTCTGCAGATGGTGTCACTTTATTGTTTTACTTTCGGATTACAAAAGGGATGGGGATGCGGAGGAGGGGTAGTGCAAACTTATTGCATACTTTAAGACAAGTAGAACACCCTCTTTGCAACCCTTAATCAGTGCGCCTAAGAAACCGAGAAGGGTACATTTCTATTCAAGAGCCTATTTGGAAAGATTTGTTGTAAGAATTTGCAGATATAATTATTTGAGGCAGTATTAAAGATAATTTTTGAAGTGCACTTTAGGGGAGCCTTTAAATATATTTACACGTTTAAGTTAATTCTATCACTAAAAAAAGTCTTCAGCTTCACATTGTACAGTAGAGTTTCGATGCGGATAAATTTATATATCAAAGGAAGCTATTTCAACCCTTAGCGTTTCCAATTAATAAGAAATAACAATTGGAAAGCAATTTTTATCTTAAGCTTTATTTGGACTGCATACTTATATTAAAGAAAAACCCTTAATATTTACTTATATACTACAAAACTTATAACAGTTTGCTAAATTATTGAAAAAATTACATTTATTTATTACTACTGTTATAGTATTTTATAAGTTTTACTAAAAACTAAATTTCACAAATTATAAATAATCCGTTAAGTCTTTAATTAAAATTAATTCACGCTAAAATAAAAATACGCACAATTCGACTCAGCTAATTGAATCAGGGACGTAGAAGGATTTGATGGTAGGCGGATACAAGGCCGAGATTTATTTGTTTGTTTACAGAGTTTAGATTTACAGACAGAGTTACAATGTAGCTAGCAAAACTGTGAGGAGATTTGCACTGGAAGTAGAAAGGCTTTCTGATATTTCGTATGTTACTAAAACAAATACTAGATGTGGCTGAGTTGTTAGAAAGTCAAAAATTGTGTCCTCCATAATTTTAAATATTATTTCCTGTGTTTTAAAATGTCAAAGTGAATATTGCAATGACAGTATTGTAAATTTGTCTTTCCCTTTAAAGCATACAACTATATAATGGCTTACCGTTATTCGGGAGTTGTTAACTGGATTTATAGTTCAGATTTCGAACTAAAGATCGCGCAATGTACTTCATATGCCGATTTGTTTTAGTGGTGTTACTAATTGGTATATTCTACCCTTCTTACCGCCTCTACAGTTATAAATGTAGAGTGGGCGACTTGACAACACTGCTTATCGTATTATTACAGGCTAGTGACAGTGCAAAGATTCATCAATCGATCTAATATTTTCATTGTTTTTAAAATAAAAAAATATTAGGAGTTTTTTGAATAACTGGATATTTGTATAAAATCCCACGTGGGTTGTATAAACAAACTTACAACTAACTTATAACAGTTTAAACATGAAACGACTTATAGTAATTATATAAAAGAATAGCCATTCGTAATCCAAGGTAAAAGCATAAATATATAAAGTTTAACATTATTAAATTATTTTGTTATAACAAAAAAAATATCTCATTGAAAATTAATACAACTTTGGTGGTAAAAAAAGTAAATTTTATAACAAACGTAACATTATATGAATAGTTCATTAAAAGATTTTCTTATAAGTCTGTAATTACACTACAGATTTAATAATCCATTTTTTTAGTTTATTCTTCCTTGAATTAGAGTTACGTAATATTTTGAGATCCTTAGGGAGAATGTTGTACATGCGAATTGCTTTAATATAACTACTTTTACTACCAACAATTTTACATATCTGAGGCAGTAGTAGCCTATACGTTTATTTCTGGTTATACTATTTAAATTAGTGTACTTATTTTTCATTTCGCCATAATGAAAAGAAACATATTCCAGTGCAAACACTGAACAATATTAAGAGTCCTTTTATAATTTACAAATTGGTCATTAAAAACAATGTTTAACAATTTTGTTTGAAGATTTTGCAGATATTTCTATGAGATAATAAACAGCCACCTCATGCGATAATATAGTATAGTATGAAAGAAGTCATAGTAAATCATTAAAATAGTGTCCGGTAACATAATTTTAACCATTTTATAATATCTAAAAATTAAATATTTACTTTTATTTACTAAGTATTGAGTATGGATTTCCCGTCTCATCCTGTAGTCAAAATAAATACCAAGATATTGCACGGTTCAACTCTGTTAATGTTACAATCATTAATTACTAAATTTAGACTTGGTGGCACACTGTTACAATAATTTCCAAATGTAATAAAGTCTGTTTTATCAATATTTAATATTGGCTCATTGTGAGCAAACTATTTAGAAATTATATCAAGAAATGTATTAATTTTTAATTCAACAAGACTCCACGTTCGTCAATCGAGCGATATATTGTATTTTTATTTTCAATTATTATGCTACTACAATCATTATTTATGACTGCATGGCTCATTTTCGACATTCAACATAAAATTTTAGTATGAAATTCCCTCACGAGGTTCTCTCACCCTGATGGAAGCGAAGGCTACATAAGGAAGCAATCAAGAGTTTTGTCGTAAAATATGACAAGAAATAATGCCCAAGTCGTCTGACGTTATCTATATTGATTTAGTCATTAGACACGTCATTAAGGTCGGGAGGGATTGGAGGGAGGGAAGTTCATGTCAGATGTGACGTCGTAATTAGGGAGAAATGGAGCTCAGGCTGGCGTGAAGGAATCGGCGAAATATATATTTTTATTACCGAAAGTCTTTAATGGAGTTAATTCTAAGTGATCCTATGTTTTAAAATTTCCTGCCAACAGCGACAAGTCTGCAAGAAATTTACAACACTTTTGAAGCCCAAAAGTTTAAACTATCAGGAGAGCAAACATAACTCAAAATACTAATATTTGTGATTTGAAGAGACAAATAATTAGTATAAGAATGACGGTATTTTCTTGTTGCTGAGATAGTTACATATTAAATGTTTTTTGTAATGATATTAATGTAATTCACCAGTCCGTACTGCGTACACTCAACGTTCTTTGTTACAAAACATTATAAAATTTTAAAAATCTCAAAAGATAAGCAAAACTACACTTATGTTCATTAATTTTACAAAAATGTTTCCCTAAACCCAATCCTAAATCATAATGATCCTTAACAAAATTAATATATTGTGTAAATAAATGTAATAAATCAGTCACACAAGCAAGTATTCATAAAATTATTTATGTAAGTAATTCAGAATTATTACTGTCCTATGAAAAAATTGTAAAAGTTAAAGTTGAATATTTTCTACATTAAAAATCGTTTGTTATGAGAGTTTTAAATATCAACAACAGCAAATAAAAAGTTTTTTTTTAAAATTACATTGATCAGAACTTCTTATTTATTTTTTATTTTAAAAACTGTCTTTATAAAATAACAGTAATATCACTGACCTTATATTTTTGTATATCCAATAAGAAAATAATCTTCAGACTTACCTGAAAATAAATTATAATTGAGTAGTTAACATGTAGTTTACAATAAAACAATGTTTTAATTATAATTTTTTGTAATTATTTTAAAATGTGTTCTTCCACATTGTTGGCAATATGTAAAGAAAATATATTTAGTCCGGAATAACTTTATTAAGGCGATAAAAAAATTAATATTTTAGTGCAAAATTTACATACAAATGCTTATAAAGTACTTTTACTTTGAACAATTTGCAGATTATTATGCAACTGTAATTTTGTTTAGAGTTAGTATAACAATATCTGCCAAATAAATATTTTACAATTTTTTAAAAATGAATTTCCACATCAAAATTTTATAATAATTTTAAAATAGTAATTCTCACTGAAATGTTGATGCGAAATGTCATTTTTAAATTAGGTTTATACGATAATTATTATTTGTTATTGAGATGTGGCCATATGTTTTAAATATAGCCATTCAATGATTATCTAAACTTTTTTTAAGATCAACAATTTTTGTTTAATTTCTAAAATATGTTATTCAAAAAACAATACAGGATTTTTTTATACATTTTCCAAAGAAATAAATGAAAATAATGTTAAAAAGTTTAATCGAAAACTTAGTTTTTCACACTACATTAAATGTAGGATAAACATAACACTCTTAGAAAAGCCTACAGACAAATAATAACAGATCTTGAACAATATAAAAGTATATCAATCAGTTAATCTTACATGATAAGGATCAGACTAGCAGCCAGAATCAGGATCAGAATGTCGACCGTCGAGCATGTTATCAGACAGGATCGTCAAGGCATACTTTATTACTTGTAAAACAATACAACCAAGAATCGTGCAAAGATCGATCACTTCTTCACGAGAGGTAAGAAGTATCCTTTCTTAACAAGAAGGGGAAAGGTCAACCATGCCAGGTAACAGAAAAATATGTGTCAATAACTAAGCTACGATCAGGGAATCTTAGTAAAGCTTTCACTCAGCTGATCGGTTTACAAGTTTGTAATGTAGAGCTTAAATTTCTTCCGAGACGAACAGGTGCGTGAAGTTGGGGATAAATTACTCTTTACGTAGCTCGAGAACGAGGCAAGGTTTCAATTCTTCTGGGGGTAGTAAGGTTCATAAGACTTTTATTAAATTTCAGTATAACATGGGAGAATATTGCTAAAAGTAACAGTAACTGGTTTCGATAAAATAACTTTCAGGAAGAATAATTATTTCGTAATTCTCTTTCAATTACGTAGAAAATATAAATAAGCACACCGTTTATTTCTTAGAGATTTTTTTTTCTTTAAGTGCAACCACTTTATTAGAGGCTCGTTTTTTACGCTAAATAATATAAGCTAAAAGGCTTAAAAATAAAATACAAAAATATAAACAAAATCACTCTCTAAAATAAACATTATTATTTCAGAAAAAATAATTGAAAACGGATTTTAGAGTGCTGAGACAGGTTACATCCAATAACCTTGAACTAATCAAATTCTGTAAAATCCATTTTTTTAACTAAATAATATTAAGATTTTTGTTGTGAGATTTTTTTAAATTAAAAATATTTTGTTCTCTAAGATGTTTTACTAAAAGTACATTTTTGCAAATTGAGAACACAAAGTTACTGAAGTTACTTTTAATGTTGTTTATTTGAGTAAGCTATACAAAAACTATTACATAGTTAAGATATTATTTTAAATGCTAAATCGTTACGTGAAAGTTTATGAAAGGTAAAAGTAAATCTAGGCTAAGTAAATATTTTATGGTTTTGACTAGGCCTATGGTTCTTACTGGGCAACAGTTACGAAGAATTAAGTTAATTAATCGATTTTAAATTGACGTATCATTCTACACCACCTAAGAAATCTCTAGACCGGTGTAATCCGTCTAACCTAAGCCAGGTTTCTAACTCCTTCTTAAATTTCTACTTTACGGGTAAATCCCAAGATTAATGGTGCAACTGTAACTTTAGACTTACGTCAGTGTGCCTGTGTGCACGAGCGGGGAATATTAAATATCCCTTGTAAAGGACGACGGATATCGTATAATTTAACTAAGATTTAATGTGCACACCGAATTTGTTCTTTGAACCCCAGGAGAGTTAGTGGGTTTCAGATTTCTGTACAACGGGTGAAAATTAAAGTAATAAATTTTGGGTAAACAAAAAGTTTTCATTAAAAAAAAACGGGTGTTTTACGATTTCTGGAATTTTGCTGCAATTTTACATAAGTATTATGTAAACGCTCTTCTAGTTAAATTTTAATCTACAAGTATTTTTCAGTTTTAGCCATTCAAAATTTATAGGTTATTCTAAAACATTTTAGTACGTGTGTTGATAAAAGAAGGGCGATTTGCAATACGAAAATTTAGGCATTTTCAAATACACACTCTAAGATATAGTTGTAACTCAAATATTCAGCATTTATGTTCAAATTATATAAAGTTCTAGTTATTGAATATAATTCAATATTATAATAAAATCGTAGTTTAGAGGAAGAACAAAAATAAATCTGTCAACGGAAACATCATTTTTGTATGACATTCGTGTAAAGTGTAGAGTCGATTTTCACAAATTACACATCGCCATTTTATAATTGTTAAAAAACTACTACCTTCGGTGAGTTCGCAACCTTTGCGTCTAAGTGATTTAAACTTACACTGATAAATTTAATCGATATCTTTTAAAAAGATTTTAATAAAAACTTCAATCAAAGTAATACAGTATTTAGTCTATTAATTAAATCTTTATATCAGTGCAAACTCAGCTATAAGAACAGTTACAAATCAATTTTTAAGAATTAAAATAGGCTATCTGTATTTTGTCTTACTATATAAATTCTTTGTTGAAATTTGGAAAAAAGCAAAATAACTTTCACGAAGAAATACATTTTAAAACAAAATCGGAAATAAGAAGTAACTGGAAATGCTGTGATCTATTTAACTTGGTGATTCTAAATGACAACTTTTAACAAAATTGTTCGTTCTTAAAAGAACGATATCACAAGAGTCAGAACTGATATCACAAAATCCTAATAAGAAATTATAAATCAGGTTTCAAAACATTAAAATATATTCAAGGATCATGTAAAAGCTAAAAACAACAAACAAAGAATAACGAGAAAACATAAAAGGAAGATTCTGTTAAGAAGGACTTGATCGTTTTAGTCAGCAAGCTGCCGATCCGGTGTAGAAGAATTCCGACTGTTACAAATCATCAAGCCACATTGCCACATCCAAGACGAGGAGCCGATACAAACAATCGGCTCTTCGGATTGGGTTCACTGCCCTTTATTTATGCTAGTTTCCTTACATTGTACAAGCGACAGATATAAATTACTGTGCGAAATTTTCTTACTAATATCAAATATTTCGTTAAAGTTAAAAGGAAGATAGGGAAAATAAGACATTTGTTAAAAATATAGGCTAACTGTGTTCCAATGTTTCAGTGAATTATTCTTATTTCAGTTGTAACTTTTGGTATAAAGTCTACCTTCAGTATTCTTTTTGAAAGAGTATTTTTTGTGTAATTTAAAAGGTAACTGTATGAGTTCCCGACTCAACGTTCAAGGACTCGAGGAAGATAAAAAATCTAAAGGAAATAATTTTTAAACTCCGGTTTCTCTGCTTCTACTAAACAGATTTTGTTGATCATCCAATTTCGATGGATGGTTAAGAAAGTAATTCAATAGCTTTTTTCATTTTCAAGTTTTTAAACGCTCACGTTTATTTCATTTAAAGTTGTTCAATAATTTAGTGGTTGTGTAGCAAAGCTATGGTTGTTGAAAATTAAATTATTCTGTCACATATACGAGGTGTGTTCAGAAAGTAACGATAATTTTTAAATCTCGTGGGCTTGGAGAGTCCGATTGTCAAACAATTTTTTTTTATTATGTTGGTATACATGCCCTTGAAGTATGATAGAACTTTCATTGTTGTCTTTGTCTGTGACAGCCACTAAGGTTAGACGTGTTTTTACGAGCTCGGCGATTTTCGTTTGTTAAAAGAAATGGATCAAAGAATTTGTATGAAATTTTGCGTAAAAAATAGAATAAAGTGTAGCAAAGTGTGTGAAATGTTAACAAAGGCCTATGGTGAGTCTGCTATTAGTAAAGCAAGAGTTTACGAGTGGTATAAGAGTTTTCAAGAAGGCCGTGAAGACGTTGAAAAGGACGAACGCCATGGACGCCCCAGCACATCAACAACCGATGAAAACGTGGAAAAAGTGAAAGAAATGGTTATTAATAATCACAGCTGTGAATGGAAGTTGCTCAGGAGTCACTAAATGAAGTCCACGAAGATGCAGAATTACTGAAACGTATTATAACATGTGACGAAACATGGGTTTACGGATATGACGTCGAAACTAAATCTCAATCATCCCAGTGGAGGCATTCTGGCTCGCCAAGACCGAAAAAGGCTCGACAAGTGCCGTCAAACGTGAAGATTATGCTCACTGTTCTTCGATATTAATGGCATAGTGCCTCATGAATTCCTGCCAACAGGTGAAACGGTCAATAAAGAGTACTACCTACAAGTTCAACGTCGTTTGCGTGAAGCAATCCGAAAAAATCCCGGATCTGTGGAAAAACAATGCATGGCTTTTGCACTACGATAATGCACCAGCTCACACTTCATTGCTTGTTCGTGAATTTTTGTCCAAAAACAGTAATGTAACAATGCCCCAGCCTCCATATTCGCCAGACATGGCTCCGTGTGACTTTTTCCTATTTCCAAAAATAAAGAGAGTTTTACACTCGTAGATGACATTAAAAGCGCATTGCTGAAAGAACTAAAGGCTATCTTTGAAGAAGTGTTTCGAAGATTGGAAGAAGCGCTGGCACAAGTGTATAATCTCCAATGGGGACTATTTTGAAGGCGACAACATCAATGTAGAAGAATAAATAAATATATTGTTCAAAAAATTACAATTCTCGTTATTTCCTAAACACACTTCGTAAGCTGTAATAAAATTATGATTTTGTTTTAACATTTTTTAAAAATAAAACTCAAAATACTGTTCACTGAAATTCTAACTTTCCTCTTACTAAATTATTTTTTAACGAGGACTCCCAACAAAATTATTAATTCTAAGCAGATGGTGGCTCATATCGTTTATTCCTAACTAAAATATTTATGCAATGTTATAAGGAATAATTTAAACGTGTCAAAACGCTTTCCGTTCAGAAAGTTTCGCGTCAAAACAAGTATTCGTGAGAAACAGCCGTAACTTTCCCAGATTTAAATGGACGCCAAGTCCAAGCCTAGGGAACCGATAGTCGGGTTGACTAAAATACAGAAGTAATATTTTATATTTAGAATGGATAAGCCTAAGCAAGCTGTGATCTGTGATCTAGAGGCTGCGAAGTCTGGGCCGCGGTTCAGTGACCACTCCTTCAGGAACCGGTTTACAAAGAAGAAGAAAAAATGTGGTGGAAGAAGTCCCTACATTGGCGATGCTTTATCGCCCGTCCACGCATACGTTCCGCCAACCGGAGACTTTTTACCCACTCGAAATGTCTGTAGTGAGTTCCATGAGGGATGGCGTAATGTGTTGTTTTATTTCGGTCAGGGAAATCTATTGAAACGGAGTGTTATGGATTTGTTAAAATAATTTGGAAAACAATTTGTATATTTTAAACAGCATTTTGCTTATTTTTTTAATGTTTACCTACATTCCAGATTAAATACTAACTGAATAGACCACACATACTGTATATATGTAATACAAAGACATATATTGCATGCGTATAAGGCATACGGATTTTACTCTGTCAATAAAACACATTTAATTCTGTAATGTTTGTCCTGAAATTTAAATACAGCAGATTTAAATTGCTAAATGTTCTGTTTTAGTCTTAATGTGCTGAACTGTTAAAATCTTCACAGTTTTGTAACTTATGTCAACACTGGGGATTAAAAAAATAGACTAGAGATTGTAAAAAAGGGCCACATGTTTAACTACGAATGCTTTTAAAGAAGTACAAAACGGAGACCTACTAAAAAATAAAATAACATTTGAAAATCCACACAGGCAAAATTGAGGAACAGTCTGTCATACCTTGACCTATTTTCTAAAGCATTTATTATTAAAACAATACCGTATTAATGTAAAATTAAACATTCTGCAAATGTTGCAAGAAATCCAATTTTCGATCCACAGTTCTATCCACAGCTAAAGATTTTCTGTAATACATTCAAGTCAAATTATAGACATGATTTTTTTTAGTTACAATAACCCAGTGTTATTTCTGCAGATTTTTTACGCACCTTTGAAATGACAAAGTTTTCGTTTCAATATAACGCAGCAAATTTTTTATTAAACCTCTTAAAGGTGTAACACCAGTAGGCTAACTTTAACATGAAGAGAATTTCTAAAATAATAAAATAAAAAATGATGTCTACATATCTACTTGTAGCCTGATTTTCCTAATGCAGACAATACCCCTTCGTAATGAACCTCGGCGTTCAAGGATTTATCTATGCGTTATTACGAGGGCATGTACCCACCTCACCGCCCCCAAGTCTCAACATTGAGTGCTTTATGAGTGCTTAGCCGGCAGGGTGTGGCGCGCCTGGCTAAGTACGGAACATTGTTACAGGCCTACGACTTATTGCACCTGATTTATTAAGATTTGTTCTTTTAATCTCGTACTTTAGCGGGGGCTTCGATACTGTTTGCTAGTTCTAAAGAATAGTTTTTAGAAATGTAAATGCAAAATATTACTTAGAGATCTTGTATTTATCATTCAATGGAAATTACAGTTTGTTCTTGTATAGGTCAAAAGCCGGAAAAATATTTTACAAAACATTTCTTCGTCTAAATAATTCTTAAAATGAAGTTTATATGTTATTTAATATTTGTTTTTGTTGAATTTCTAGCTTTAAATTTTTAATTTTCTTGAGTTTTGGGGAAAACACATTTTTCAATGTGTTCTTAAAATAAAAATTTCTGTTAATGAATCAACAATAAAATTCACGTATCATGTTTTTCTCTTCCTTTTTTATTTTAATTACGGTTATTTGTTTAAAAACACGACAAATTAACATGGCTAGTTTAACAACCTGACCTAATACTTATTATAGCCTACCAGCTGTTTAATAAAATAAGCTGATGTTTACGAATTAATATAGAACAACTGATTTTTGTAATATAACTACCAAAATTAAATTAACAATTCATTTCATATACTTAAATCGGTCAAACGTCTTCGTAGTTCCCGTAGTGTAGTGGTTATCTCTTCCGCCTCACACGCGCAAGGTCTCAGGTTCAATCCCGGGCGTAAACACAGTAATTTTTAATTATAATTAATTTAATATGAGACGTGCTACGCGCAAAATATCCTGTTACATATCAATATAAACACGTTCGTCGCATCACGCGTACCTCAAAATTCTACATCATAACCAGCCGTAAAACACCATAAATATTAAAATAAACTAAGCTACGTAATGTAATTGAGAGCAGAAGTTTAATACGTAAATTGACAAAAAAAGTATTGATTAATATGTAACTTACATTCAACATAAAGCATTTTGTCTAAATAATATTTTATCATCCCACATATAACTTTATTACATTTTACTTAATACAGTTTTTGTTAGGGTTTTGGTTTTATTTATTACAGTTCTGTGAATGCCAAAACATGAAATTTCAACAAGTATTCAATGGAATAAGACTATTTTAATACTCCAATTTTGATTACTTGAGAAGATTTGTAATTACAGAGAGTGTATCGAATAGGCAGGGTCGTTAAACTAATTAAAAGGGAAAACCAAAGTAAACCAATTGGTGGTCCAGTAATATATACATGAAACTTAGAACAATGACAACAAGTGTGATGAAAATCTTGATTTCGAAATCAGTGAATTTTCAGATTTTAAACGGTACTTTTAACGATACGGTAAATACAAGCCAAGTAAGATTTAACTTACTGTGGAAAAACAATTCATGGCCAGAATTAATTCATTAATTTGGAATAAGATATATTTGGAAGTGAATTCGGGGATGACAAATTAAAAACTGCTGAGGTAAGACGTTGAAGTAAACAAAATATTAAAAATTACCATTTACATACTATGTATCGTTTATCATGTATATAAGTATGTACATCAGTACCAATGATGTATGACAAGTACCACCAGTAAAACAAATTAATGACTGATGAATACATATAGCCTATAGCCTATTTTGTAAAGAACAAATGCGCATACTTCTTAAAGAAATATATACAATTTTTCAACTCCTACAGAGACGCCCTGTTACGTCTAGATCAGAGTAAACATTGTGTAATGGTATAAAACATAATGGTCCTTCACACTAAGAAAGGACCAACAAACAATCCAAAATAAATATCCGAATCCCGCCCCAGCTACAACCTCCGAATGAAGGTATCTATCTTGGTTGCTACAATTAACCGGACGTTAAGTAGCACTAAACACCCTTTAACAGACGCAACCTTCAATTGTATGTTAAGTGGAGTTAATTTATTTTATTTCGTTTTTTTTTCTACCTGAAAAGAACTCCACCTACTTCAATAAATTGTAAACAAACTTTATCGGATTCGAATGTATGAAGGTCCATAACTAATGGCAATATCAACTACAGTCTTCAGTTAAATGACTAGAATATACAAGTATTATTTTTCTATATAATGGCGATTTATTAAAAGTATGTTTTATGATAAGTCATTATTGGTACAATTATTTAATAAACATAAATATTGGAAAACAACTTTTGCACGTAAAACTATTACTTTAATAAATAAAAAAAATGTCAAATTTCTCTTAAATTATTAAAGTCCAGTTTTCCAAATTTTGACTGTCATGCATTCAGCCAAATTATTTTTCATGTTGGCCTACTGTATTTGTGTAACCGACTTAAAATAAAACTTTAATGTTTACAAAGAAAATAGCAGAATCAGAAATGTTTTCCACGGTACAATTTGACTTTTGAAAACAAGACTCTCTTTCATTCCCATTCATTAAAGTCTCTCAATTCTTCCAATAATTATAAAGTTCTTTACTTAATGAAGTTATTACAACTTTCGAGATATTACATTTTAAATGCACACACTATTACTGAATTTAGTTATTGAATACCGTTTACATTATTGTGACAACTGTATTTAGTGTTTTTTAACTTCACTCAAATGACGTACAAAACTAAATTAATTTTATAATTTGAAGACATGAAACAAACCATGAAAAAACACATAAAGATTTATCATCGTCAAATACTATTAACTTTGAAAATAAGACAATTACAACTAATTTCAGAACGGCCGTAAAGTTTGTTTTATTCTTGGAGCAATTTTAAAAACACATAAACTAAAATATTTTCTTAAAATCTCTCAGTTTTACATGTAAACGATAACTTTAACAAGAAGTAAACAAGTGAAGCGACAAGTTTACGAGTTGTCCGTACGTCTTGCCCAACTTATGCTAACACATGCAGCTAGCCTCGATGCTAATGCCAGTAATTACGTAGCCTCGACCACGTGTTTGGGCATAAATTATTTTAAATACTGCTCATCTCAGAATGTATTCTAAACTGTAATTTTCTATTCGATCGTCTTAACTAGCGACTGGCACGCTGGGGCAAATTACACCGCTCTCCTGTGTAATTTCAAAATTAAACTGAACAAAGCGGCCGTGCAACCTGCATTCGGTCGTTTGTAAAGATTTTGTTCGTAAAGTAAAAATCAATCAACTTAAAAAGGAAGTAAATTATGAGATAAGAAATGTTATAAATATTTTTTCCAAACGTCGCATACATTTGCTTATAATTTAATTCGATCTTAATAAATAAGTAGAAAATTACTATTACTGTACAAAGAATATTTCAGTTGTTTACAAATTAAATTTTGAATAGTTCGCTGTGAATAGTTTATTTTAAGGGCATTACAAAGTCAGTACAGACGCACGAGACTCCAGCCCCAAAAATGTCTCTGTTTGACACATCATATACGTTTAATCAACAGGTTGTTTGTATTTTCCTTTTAAAGAGAAAGGTCGGTAACAATACAGAAATGCCTAAATTATTTAAAAATAATATTTGAGTAAAACTACAACTTATCTAATAATGTAGTTTATTTAATTTTAAATAAAAGCTGTTTTTTTAGAAGCGATATTCGGTTTAAATATTTATATTAAATCTGGTGACAAATTAAATTTGGAATGCCTTATAACAATGAGGTTACTAGTAAAGATAAAAAGTATAAAACAGGTAAGAATTACGTCTTGTTCATCTGCAAGAACTGAATTTCTAAAAAAATTGAGACGAATGCGGGATAAATCAGCCAAAAACAATGTAATCTTAGCTGTTGTACTCGGTTAGTCTAGGTTAGAACGGTTAGGTTAGGTTAGGTTATGGGAAATTGTCTTCTCCTGTATGCAAATGCTATCTCGGCAACTCCGTTTTAAATTGCTAATGCGCAAGTACAAAGTACAAATGTTTTGATGTATAATGCATTGGGAAAACTATGTTCCGTGTTTTGTACTTGAAAATCGGAAGTAGAATCGTTTTGGCTTTTAACAGAACCAATGTTTTGATTTTGTTAAACATATGTTTTCATTTTTATTAAGTACATTCAACTTACTTGTCAAGTTTTTCGTTTAGTAATTTCATAAAAAAACTATTTTAAAGTGAACATGTATGACTTTTTGAATTTATGTCTAATACGTATTTTAACAATTGGCTATAAACAATTATTATAAAACAAGAACTTTTATTACAATCAATTATTAATATTGATCAGAAGTAGTATCTTTGATAGGAGCACACGTATACGGTAACTGACAAAAATTTTGACATTAAAAAAAACTAAACTGTTTAAAAAATAAAAAAAATATTAATGTAAATTATTTTAAAATTTGAGTTGTTTTAAAGTAGGGCCTAATAAAAGTAATTTATTGTTTGTGTTAAACAAAATAAAAATCATATTTTTTTCATTAAATAAAAATTAAATTTGACGCAAAATCAAATGAATGTTTTTTTTTAACCCCAAAATTACTAGTACTTTAAACTTGGCTGAAGTTCATCAAAGGTTATAGGATGTAAAATATTCTTTACTTTATATTCAGTTATACAGAAGGCCTATGTGCCACTCCATATTAAAGTCAGACAGACACAACAACATACGTCAGAATTAACATCTGTTTGTAAGCTACTGCATAAGTAGAAGACTGCATAAGGCCAGTTAGATAACATCACGAGAATAAACAAACGGGCATTTAAATTCGTTTAAGGGTCTTTGATGTGAAGAACATAATTTAAATGTTCCTTTAAAGAAAAAAAGGAAGCTGATTGGTTTGTTCAATTATTCTTCAAGGTGAACAAATAGAGGAGTTTCTCTGCATCCTACACGCCTGTGTCTTTTAAAAATAACTGTTTTTCCATTCAGAGTGCATCTCATGTTAAAGATTATTGTAATTCCAACAGTAATTTATACAAAAAAACACAAGATTTATAAATATGATGATTTACAAAATACATATAATAATGTAGTATTACATAATTTATATTTTGCACCTAACTTTCACTGAAGGCAACTAAAAGCACTCCATATCTTCAAGATGAATATTTATGCTACGGATCACAGTATGATATGAAAGAAAGTGATACGCAAATGGTACTTGCTCGATATTTTCATTATGTAAATAATTTAAAACTGTAATAATTAAAAAATGTTATTAATTTGCTAATCAGCATCAATAACGAAACACGTTCAATCCGTTTAGCCTACTGCTGTACAACTGAAACAAAGTCATTCTACATCCTGACATTACAACTCAAAGGAAATTATATTGCAGTGGATCCAATTTCATGGTGGTACCTTTTCAATCTGCAGACTATCTCGAAAAAAATGACCTCAAATCACCTTTAGACGACCTATTTCTCATGTCTTAATCAGAAGCTATGTCAAAAATGTCGTACTGATTTACGACAAACAAAGTGTTGAGAATACGTTATGATTTCCATTGAAATCAGTAGTCGCAATGTTTTGGTTAGGACGGCTTGAGTAACATCTACACAGCCTGCATGTCTCCGTATAAGAGGAAGGCACTTTGAAAAAAAGTGGGCACAAAATGGGCCTGGTTTACAAACGTCTTTGAAAGCGAAGAACCACAGAGATATTAGTTACGGGATTGGTGAGAAATTCACAGATAAGCTGTTGTCTTAGTATTGCTTAGGCCCTAATACTAGAAGTTTGGAGTGATAAGTAAAATAATTATTTTGATGTGTAAATACATCAGATTTTCTTAATTTCAAACATTTTATATTCGTTGACGCGTTTCGGAATACTGCCATTATCAAAACGTTCAGCTGTACTTTTTGGAATGGCAACCTGTACTTTTTGGAGTACACCAAAACGTTTTGTTAATGAAAGTATTTCTAAACGTGTCAGCAGATATAAGTGTTTGAAATTGGGAAGGCAGTATTGACAAAATTGTTAGATGTATTCAACAAAATAACAACATTTTCAGCAGAAAATAGATTAGATTACTTAAGTATTTTTAAGTATAACTTAAAAAAAAATTTTTTTTTATTTACTACGTCTATAAAGCCAACCTATCAATTTTAAGCAGTTTAAATGTAATATATTATTTTCAGTAACTATAATGTAAATTCTTACTAAAAGTGATAAAAAAATTTTAATTTTAGTCATGTAAAAATTATTTTGGACATATGTATTAGATGTTTTTACACATATACTTGGTAGTACTTACTGAAAAATTCTTATTTTATGTTCTCTATAACCTTTACCCTCTTTGGAATGCTAGTAGTGTGTGTGTGTGTGTGTGTCTCTCTCTCTCTCTCTCTCTCTCTCTCTCTCTCTCTCTCTCTCTCTATATATATATATATATATATGTATATATATATATATATATATATATATATATGTGTGTGTGTGTGTGTGTGTGTGTATACATATATAGATGTACATAATAGCCACCTCGGTGGCCTAGTTGATAGCGTACTAGGCTTTCACCCCGAGGACCCGGGTTCGATTCCCGGCCAGGGCTTGGCATTTTCATACGCTATAAATCATCCCAACGTCTGCATTAGCCCAAGTTTGCACAATAGTCGGATGTTAAACACCAATATATATATATATATATATATATATATATATATATATATATATATATATATATATATATATATAAAATACATGCAAAAGTAAAATCTCTCTATTGCAGTCTCTTTATAACGGAAGTTTCTCTAAATCGGCAAACTGTATTGGTCCCTTCATATTCCTACAGTAAAAATATGTATTGTAACTTTCTCTATTGAGATCAACAAAATTCCAGAAATTTCCTTTATAGCGGAAAAACCCCAGCACTCTTCTACCCTATTTCTCAGTATGCCAACGTCATTCGAATGTTGAAACCAGTGCGTAATGCGTCAACTGAATCGAGTGTTTTGTGAATAAATACATTTTACAAATACTCCATTTTTTTTTTACTTCTTTTATACTTTTACAATACAGTGTATTGGCGTCTAAACAGAAACTTTTATCGTTAGATGTTTCAGTTCCAATTTAATGTCCTCACGCACACTAGGTTGTCCACATAAGTTTTGTGGCTTTGTCAATCAGCCTGCACTAACATGTAACAGTTACATCTTCTCTTCGTTCTCGTTGTTGCTGACTCCGGTCAGATGCTCTCCGCTCCTTCCCTTATTTCCTCCGCAACTGTTTCTCCGGGCATCTCCAAGTTCCGAAAAATGTTATTATTTATAACGTACCATGGAGCACTTGGCAATACTACGTATTATTTTGTTCTGAAAGCTTTGAATTATTTTAGTATTTGTCTTCTACTATAATACTCTAAAAGAAATCTAAGTTTCAAGTTAGTTTTCTAACTTTGGGTTAGAAACCTAAGTTTCAAGTTCAAAGTCTATTAATACAGTAGCAGTTTGTTGTGTGTAGTCAGTGGCTGAACCAACCACTGTATTTTTCTGAATGTGATGTTGAGTTCTTCCTTCGTTCTCTTGACGTGCCTCTTCCATATGAATTTGGAATCTAGTGTTATTCGTAGATATTTCGCATTATTTGCATGAGATATTTGTAGTCTTTGATGTATGTATAAATTCTGATTTATAAAGTCAACATGCTGATTTACTTTCATTTAGTTTGATACTACATTTCTCTGACCACATGTTAATTATCTCTAGAGATTTTCGCTACTACTAGTCTCAACAACATGTTCTGCCATAACTGCTGTGCCATCTGCGAAAGTAGCTATGGTGGTATTTACTGTCGGTAGTAGCCTATGTCTTGTGTATACAGTAAATATAGTACTGGCCCAAGTACACTGCCTTATAGCACTCCGGCACGTAGACTATAGACCTATAGCCTATGTTTATTTTGAAATATGCATCCATAACTTTCCACGATTAAACACCAATCTTTGAGTAAAGTAATCTTAACTTACATTTTAGACCCAGTTTTCAGACTTCATCAAAGGCTTGGGATATGTCCAAGAATATCATAAAGCATACTTTTTTAGTTTAAATTTTTTTTTCAGTGACATTTACAATTCTGTGGATCTGATATATTCTTGAATGTTTTGTTCTAAATCCGAATTAGTGATTGGGAATCATTCCCCTTGATTTAAGAATAGGATAATTCTATTGTGTAAACATTTTTCAAAGATTTTTTTTAAATAAGTGGTATTAGCGATATGGGTCGATTTTTGCACTCATTGGGTGACTTACTCGATTTCGTAGTACTATTACTTCGGCTGCCTTCTATTTATTGGGAACATATTTTAGCGTATGCCTAATGTTGGAGTTCACTTTATAGAAACGTTTTTATTGCTATTTCAGGAAGTTCTTTCATCACTTTACCAGTTATGAGATTATAACTTTCTAAATTAAATAAGCCGGTTATTAGCATTAAAAGGATATATATAAAAATAAATGTCTACTTAAATCATTTGTAAAGGGAAAAAGCGTACCTAATTATTATTAAATTCCTGTAATATTACAATTTAATTTTCTTTATAGGTTTCTAAGACTGCTGCAATACTACGCCTTCTCTGCTCTCAATTACGCGTCAAGAATGTCATCTCGAAAAAACTTTATGAATTCTAGATATTTCTGTATGGGATAATTTTGAAAATTCCCTGGAAAAAATGGAGAAAAAAATAGAAAACCTACTTCAAAAACCTCAGAACTTGGTTCGGTAAAAGATCTCCAGAACGCTTTCGTATTGCTTTAAAACAAAGTCGAAATTGCAATGATAAAGGCCAACATTCATAACGATAGACATACTAAGAGGAGGGAAATATCTATGCAGTTCTACTTACAGTTACATACAGAAGCAAATAACAATAACAATAAGGATAATATTAAAATTAGTGCAATACATCCGATAAAATAGTTTCGTATTGAAAACATTATAATTTTAAATTTGATTGTATTAAACTTTTCAATAAAATTAAATATACATTTTTCTTTGAAAATGAAGATGTAAATTAGTATGTTTTGTGTTGATAAAATAATATCTAATAACAAACATTATTTGTATATTTTTCGTTAAGAAATTCAGTTCATTCGAAAAATTGTTAAAATGTGTATTTTACTCATTTCTTTCTTCAAAAAAAAACCTGGCAATTTATATTCACATTAAAATAAAATATAAATAAATAAAACGTACGCATCCATTAAACTTAAATTTAACAAACAGCTTTCTCTACGACTTTATTAACATTAAAGCGAAACCACGATTTTCAAAAACTGGAAATTTAAATATGTTAAAACTTAATTGCTACAATGACGCTTTTGCCTCGGGATTTATTGTGTCTGATTGTCACATGTACGTCGGTAGATTTATCATTAACAGCACAGAAGTGGCCGGGGGAAGCGCCATTTTGAACCCCCCCTCCTTACCTCACGACTCCATTCTAATGTCTTATTAATACAAGCCGAGATTTATCTTCGGATTACCAACATGTCCTGACACTTCTTCATGAAGTATGTTTCCTTTTAATTATTGTTCACTTCAGCCAGTTCGTATAACTCAGGGACTACACGCAGCTACATGTGTATAGGCTGATATACGAGCCAGCTACATTGACACCTGTGGAGATGCGCTTGTAGCATTTCATTTCTAGATTTTGTTTCGTTCATAAATTAAAGTTTTTTCTTACAATTCCGTGTCTGAAGGTACAGAATTGAGAAAATATATTATGCTTAGCGACATTCTGATCAAAACAACTCTGAAAGAGAATTCTTAATGATAGCAAAATTCTTATTAAAAAGTGATAATAAATTTTAAATTTTGGTCATGTAAAAATTATTTGGACTTGTATATCAGATGTTTTAGGCTGTTCACCGAAAAATACTTGTTTTATATCTTCTATAACCTTCAATATCTTAACTATATATACAACAGAAAAATCTCTCTACTGCGGATTTCTTTATAACGAAAAACTCTCTATAACGGCAAAATGTGTTGGGCCCTTCCTATTACTAGTACAAATAGATTACGTATTGTAATCTTCTCTGTTGAGGCCAACAAATTCTAGAAATCTTTCTATAGCTGCGAAACACGTGCACACTTCTCTCAGTATGCCGACACTCCATTGGAGTATTAAAAGCAGTGCGCAGTGCGTCAACTGAATCGAATGTTTTGTGACGAAGTACATTTAACAAATACTGCATTATTTGTTTATACTTTTTTTATACGTTTACAGTACACTGTATTGGAGTCTAAACGGAAATTTTTATCGTTCAATGTAAAGGCTAGAGGTTTTGCATGAGTTAGAGAAAAGTGTGAGGCAAGTATATGTTTGCCGAAATTTTTATTCAGCTCGTTTTTCTGCTGCCGCGATATTGAAAAATAAAAATAAAAGAAAGGCGATCTATAATAAAGGAAATAGCTTCAGAAAATTTGAAAGACAGAATTTTAAGGAATTGATGAAGCGGTTCTGCAGTAGTTTCGAAAAATATTACATTTTTGTCACAATTACAGTATTTATTCATACAGTATTATTTAATAAATATTATTTTTTTAAAGACTACATCATATAGTTTTATTTCATTAAACGTTTCAATCAATACTTCAAATTAAAAATAGTGTATAACACCTTTTGCAAATAAAAACACATTTTATACACGTTTTGGTTAAACTCTCTCTATAGCAGAAATTTCTTTACAACGGCAACAACTAACCGTTATATATAATGAATTTTTTACAAATTTAAAAAGAAATATTTTCATTTTTTTAAACTGAAATTTAATTTGGTTGTTCGTCCTTTCGTTTAAAGTAACCTAACATAACACACTTACATATTTTATTGCTAATCACAATCTCTCTATAACTTTTCTGACATGCTTTACTGTTTCTATTTTCGTCACAATGAAATAATACTCACCTTCCATAAAAAAATCCCCTAATGGAAAATGTTAAAATCTACCCATAAAAAAAGTTTATTATATTCCTTAGCCACTCTAGTGCGTGTTATGCTTATTTAGTCCATTAAAACTCTTGTAGCAATCTGACGCACCATGGTTCTGGGAGTCCGTGGGTGCGACTCCTAAAGTTGCCGCAGTGATCTCACATAACTAACGTCGGGAACACGTTTCTAACATGTCCCTGCCACCTCTCGGGCGTGCCTTGTAGCAACATCGGATGCTGTGGAATTAAAACATTAAGTTTTCTGCAAACGATTTACAGTATTTTATGAGTTTTTAGACTGCATTATGTTTTGTAAAACAATCTTCGAACGTTCTTTGTTTCGCAGTTATGCTCAAAGATACTGTAGGCTATGATACTTTATTCTGAAAGAGATTCAACGATCGGGCAGGCTTTTGAAAGAAACGTCAATGAATAAAACAGAAATTGTTGCTTATGTAATCACTAATAACAGATTAAAATATGATTACTGCTTCTTGTAGATGCTGTGAATTTAACCTTTTTTTAAATCAATACATTGAGTAAGCTTAAAAATCTATAAACATTTCGAAAAACCTAGTAATAGTAGTAATGAACAGAAGGGAACTTTCTCCAAAGTAATCAGTATCAAAAATACATTTCTAAACGTTCTGGTGATCAACACAATCACTGTAACGTAATTATTTAGGTGTTTATAACTGTTTCTTTAACGTCTATACTTTAAGTCAGTTAATACTAATGATTTCGAGGGACCGGCGTTAACGTTAAAAAAAGGCAGTAACTTCATCTCGAACTCACAACCTTAAAGTTCGCAGTTCAGACACACAGAAGACTGATCGGCCTTTTAGCCACATCGATCACTGAGCCCCGCTATACAGCCCCGATAAAACCAAATACACAGTAGAAAACAAAAACTATAAAGGAATGCTTGAACAGGCAGCACTTAGAACTGAATAAAAAATAACTTCAATGAATATCGAGCTTCGAACTCCTATCGACCTTTGAAAGATGACGTGTCCATGCATCTCAAATGACTACTGAGTTAGTTGTCTCCAGGAAAAATACGTAGGCTTCCAAGATTTGTTTAAGAACAAATGAAATGTAATCTGAACAGAAGGAATAAATCCTTTCTTTTCAGTTGCGAATGTTTGATTGTTCCAAAAGGCTAACAAAAGGATAACAGATGTTGAAAGAAATGTTTAAGAGAACCTTCTAAAAGACAGTTTTCCCATGTCTGGGATAACCTTTCGACTGAATACTTATAGATGTATGCACACAGTGTTGTAGCCTATACTGTGGCACTTCTACTCATGCAGTCTCAAACAGTGCAGAGTCCTCATATGACAAGAGCTTGTCTGTAATTATCACAAACCTTAAACCAATATTTATAGCTTAGATTCGCCTTCTAAAGCTGGATTTCCTTCAACAGCAGAAATTTGGGAAAGAACAAGACGTCCAACCCCTCATCGGTGGATGCAGAGGGGGCTTCAAGAAATGGTAAGACCAATTATTAAAATAATTATATTTATAATGCATTTGAATAATGTGTCCTACTAGGAATAGAATAAACCTAAAGAAACTATTGCCAAAACGCAATGCATATTTACTGGGTATCCTGGGGGAGGGGGATCATCAAAATAATCGAAGTTACTCAGCTGTCTCGTGTATGCGAGGGAATCAAATAAAATAAATAATAATAAGAAGAAGAAAAAAATAAAATAACTATCATACTTTGTTTAGAGCACTTTTTTGTAAATATGATTTCATCATCATATTAATAAATGTTAAAATTTGCATAAATTACCATTGAAATTTATATTGAAATTACAAAAATGAACCCAGTCCGCTGTCATATTATTTTTTTTTTGTATTTTTAATGCAACTTTAAATTTCTAAATGCTAACTTATACAAATTTTAGCTTTTATGACGAAGGTCAAATCGAACTTTCAAAACAGTGTATGATTACGAAATTACGATTGTTTTACTTCAAAGAAAACACAATTAACAATATTTTTTTAAAGCAATATCTGTTATTAAACACCAAATAGGCCTATATTTCAAATTTCAAATGTATTTCACAGAATAACCCAGTATATCGTATGCAATTCTGTAAAGCAAAATAAATAAAGCCCCCCACATTTTTGGAGGGCTTTAAAGTAAATATGTTTGTAAAAAGTTGTTTAAATTATAAGAGTTACAGAGAGAAGGGATAGGCTTGTGAAATTTCAAAGTACTAGGGTGGGCGGGTGCCTGTTTCCTATCCGTGTCCTCTAAGTTATAGCATCTCTTAATACAACATGTAGCTGGGGCCTTGATGTACAACTTTACACGTTTACTAAGGCCGGCTCACACTACAACATAAACACACTTCTCTTGTACCGCGATACATTGTCGTCCATAACAGAGATAACACTTTAGTTATTTTACCCCGCATCCGATAGCACGCAGCTGTTTCGCGGCATTGTATATTACGTTACAATTAATGTTAACGTTGAAGGTCACGTTTACAAATTCAAAATCGTTGCACAGTCCGTCATGGTGGAAGAAGGACAATTTGTGCACAATTTGTGACAACCATTTTATATTATTTTTTCTTTGTTCGGTTAAGTCCGTAGTGCAAACAAATACATTTCCGCGGAAAATTCAGGGGAAATGGTAATTATTTCCCCAACCTACTTGGAGACTATTAAAAAAATAAAACCAATCAGCAACGAAGAATATTTCAGTAGTCAGTTTTCTTCTACACTTATTATGCCAAATTAGCCGCCTCGGTGGCCTAGTTGATAGCGTACTGGGCTTTCACCCCGAGGACCCGGGTTCGATTCCCGGCCAGGGCTTGGCATTTTCATACGCTATAAATCATCCCATCGTCTGTATTATCCCAAGTGTGCACAATAGTCGGACGTTAAAAATAAAATAAAATAAAAATATTATACCAAATTATATAAATAAGCGAAGGTTAAAGGTAAGGTGTTCACAGTTCAAAATTGAATTTTCTGTATGAATCTACAAGTTATTACTTGTACGCTATTAGCATGTGTATAGTAGCCTATATTACAAAAAATAAAAATTGTTCTTTTACAATACATAAAACTTTTGTTCGGAGTTTTAAGGGAAATAGTAGCCATTCTTTGAATCAGTAGCTTTAAAAAGTAATCAAAATAATTACACGTTTTGATAAAATTTAAATATAACGGCTACATAAAGAAGCACATTTAATGTATTTTTATGTACAATTAGTAGATTAATTTAACAATTTATTAAAGAAAAACAGTTGTCAGTGTTTATTTTATGTGAGTAAGTATAAACTCCATCAACATTTTATTGTATAAACAAAAACAATAGCCATAATACAGTATTTTCGAGATGTTGCTCTTTGATCTGTTCCACCTACTCGGCAGACACAAGTGCGACAGACAGAAGTATCGTGACCCGCTCAGTGCTCAGTGAACCTCAAGACGTCCTAATGCATTGCAAATGTATCGTGGGTTCACAAGGAAGCAGATAGAGACCTGAGGTGAACTCTTAACAATGGAGGCTGTATAAACAATAGGGGATGGAGAAAGAGCCTTCTGTTTTAATGCTACAATGAACCACGAGCGAAGCGAAATTCAGTATTTAGGTATTCAAAGGGTCTGCAATGCCTAAAGTAAAGCGAAAAACAACAATAATTTTTTGTGTAAGTTTTACATTAATGTAAATAAAAAAGGTAAAACTTATTTAATCATTAAGACTGAATATCGTGAAGTAATTTTGCAGTAAGTATACATAGATTTCTTTCAATATTAGATTACAAAACAAAATTGAAAAAAAAATTCTGTGTCAGAAAAGAAGTACAGTTTTTTCAATTTACAAAAACTTGTTTTTTTCCTATGGTTTCTGAAACATTACTTTTCAGGAGTGGAAAAATATGTTGATGGTAACATAAAACATTACGAATTAAAACTATTTAAATGAAACCACTATGAATTTTATTGTTTTAAGAAATGTGTCTGGTTTCCTTTAGGCCTACATATTAGAGAAAGAACATACAATGCGTTTTTATTTACAAGCAATGTCAACAAAAATAAAGTGTATTTAAACTTAAGGATATGATACGTTTGTTTCCCCTCCCAATTAAAGGCACTCGTGAGCTGTATAAATACAACAAACAGCACATTTTCAATTCAAATATTCAAACGATCAAGCACGAACTATCTGGGACGAAACTAACTAATTTGGACACTTTAAAATACTAATTTTCGTTCTTCCTTACATATTCAATTGGATTTAATTTAGGCATCATCACAGCTGAAAAGTAACTAGAAATGTGTACAAAAATCAGATACTATAATCGAAAATGAATAAGAATCTGTCAGTTCTTATTCACCTGTGTTGATTCAGTTTTCACAAATCTTTTCTTATTGTAATATATATTGTTTCGTATTGAAACAATTCTTTCAGTATCTCAGACAAAATACTTTCACTCATTCTGAAGTTAGAAATTGTTGTAAATTTGTCCGTTCACCTTTTCCTTCCTGGAACAATCTACCAAAGCCAGCAAAGTTAGAACGAAAATTTCTGAAGCCGAAGTTTGACAAATTTTAATTTTTATTTGCGTTCGAATACGACTTTACTTTTTCACATTTCTTTTTGTTATTTACAACATAACGTTGTTTTTCAGGTACCGTCCATCACCGTTCCACTTAATAACGTAACAAGTATTCGTAATTAAGGAACGTTTGCTTTATTACAACTTACTGTAAACAGTAACAATAAAATCAGTGGGTCCATGCGACCTTTCGCAGTACAACAACGTACAGCAAGAAGTTGAACAGCGTTATAGCATCTCTTTATAAACAATGTTTGAAATGACATATGAAATAAGTGGCAGTCATAACTTTCCATGTAGGTACATAAACGAAAAGGAAAAGAGGTCAGGGACCTTTTTATTACGGAATCGCTATCCATAACTGAAAGCGAGAAAACATGGATTCTATAAAAAATATTCAAATTATACTATTGGTTGGCTACCATAATACACTAATCTTTAATTCAATACTTGTATTTTAAGACTACTGTACATAACTTCCTAAGTATAATTGTTGCTATTTCTTGTCAATATGAATTTCTGTTAAAATATACGTTACAGTTATATTTAATACTTGTATGACTTTTTATAAGCATTTAATAAAGCAATGGCATTCATTATATTTTTCTGCTTTCGTATTTAAAACTATAACCTATAAAATTAACGTTAAATTCTAACATTGTACCTTATTGCAATATTTACAAATGAAACCTGCTTTAACCGGATTTTACATTACGTACTTAAATTAGGCTTCAATATTTACTGTACTAGAAGCAAAGTTTTTTATTGAGTGACATTTACATGTTAGAACTTGCTTAGATTGTCTAACCGATTTTACTTTCAAAACTGATTCGGTCAATAATTATTACATAAACGAAAAATAAAAGAGGTTAGGACGTGTTCTATTGCTCAAGAAATCACTATTTGTAACTGAACGTCAGTATATACTGTATAATAAAAGTAGTGTCTTTTATTTAATAACATTTACATATCAGAACTGGCCTAGATTGTCTTACCGATTCTACTTTCAGAACTGATTCAGTCAATAATTATTTTAGTCTTGATTACGGTAATAATTTAAATATTACTTTCAAATATTTTTTTACCAATCAGCTGTTTTGGTATATACACAATTATTTGTCACCTATGCCTACATTGTGTTGAACTCTCACGTGGATACTTTATACTTATACAGCGTATGGAATTTTGTTTACAGACCTTTTATCGGTTTTAGGTCGGTTTTGTTTTATTCTAAAGCCTTAAAATGGGAAAGTATGAGCAGCGAGAGTTCCCTGGTGTTTTGACGAACCTGTAGATACCACATATATGTAGTTTCCATAATGCCGGTCCTTATTTTTGATACAAAACCGACAGAAAAGCTTAACGTAATAATATATGAAAGATAATAACAATAATGTTTTATTTACTACTCAAAAATAAACATGCATATTTTACAAGCATGGCAATGGTCACATAGACTGCATGCCAATTAATATACTGTTTGTTATCCTATTTATCTATTTACATTTTAAATACATCAATATCAATTCTTGCGATTCAATTCACCTTGCGACGAAATGAAAGACATATTATTTCTCTCTTATATTGTTTAAAGAACAGTCAAACACTGCCCCTCCAACTAAGGCCTATAAGTTAATTACAATTCCGCCCTACATGTCAATACAATTTTAATAGTTTGTACACTACAATGTAGATAAGACGGTTACCCAAATCCAAAGTGCTATACATCCAATGCAAAGTACTACACATCCAATCCAAAGTACTATACATTTTATGGTAAGAGGAACTATTAGCCACCCGAATATTGTTTACTTGCTTCCTTTATAAATTTTACTGAAGTAAACATCTGACTTTTCCATTCTTTTGAAATCGTGGTCCCTTTGGTGAAAAACAATGAATTTCTCAAACCAGAAAAATGTAATATATTATCTTTTTTGGGGAAAAACACAACCTAACATTTGTAATTTTGATAGCTATTAATCGCTTCTAGTGCGATCAAAGATCAAAGTTTGATTCTTCTCTTGTTTAAGATCAAAGTGAGATCTTGCTCCTCTTGACTGTACTCCTCTTGCTCAAGGTGTACTGTAAACAGTATTACACTTTTATTTTATGGTATTAGAACTGTTACTAACAGTACCTTCAGAATAGACGAAATTTCTTTAAAACACTTGACACTTCCTTAAAAGGTCTAACAGTTTTGTAAACGTTTAAACTGGCCTCAGGATTATTTATTTGTTTATGGAAGATTGGAAGGTCGTGGACCAACATGAAAGAGAAGCGATAAGTTAACGTCCTCAAGACTTCAGACAAGACTAGACTCGACGGACAGACGAGAGAAAGACGTTTAGCAGAAGGCCGACTGCAATATGTTAAAGAACACTTGAGACAAGACCGACGCAGTGTATTATCAAAACTGATTAAATTTGTCGATAAGACTGGAGTTTGTAAGCGTTAAATTGCTTCAAGTAAACTAAATTTAGGTCGCGTTGTGTGCCCACTTTGTATTTTAGCGGATAGCTTATTTCAAAATTGAGGAAACTCTTCTAATAGGATATTGTATTATTAATTTTTTTATTATATGTGCCTATAATAAGGTAAAGTATCAATAAGATCTTCGCTCTGCTATTTTACTTTGCTTACTATAAAATCTGCACAATATACGGTTTCTACATACTGTAAGGTAGGTAACAGTTACGGTGTGTTCTAATTCTGTGTTTAATGCTATATTTGAAAATAAAAGGTTGAAAACTTGGAAAAATTATATACTTCTTAATAAATAATTGTACGACATTGTAACTTCCAGGCACACAAAAAGAATGTTTTTAACATATTTTGTAATTTCAGTTTACCCTACAAAAATTATTTTTTCCAAAATGTCTTATTACGTAGAAATTGAACACAAGAAATTACTTTTAGTCTATCTTCTGTGCAAAACGAGAAATGAGCTACATAATTATTCCTGACTTTTAAAGATTAATTTGAATAGAAAAAGCAAGACGATGGCACTTTTAAGTAATAAATATTAACTAAACTGATGCACAAAGTCAAGACTTTATAAATATCCAAACGAAATTGTCTTTTTTTAAACGTATATTTTCAAGAGAAATTTATTACAACGTAAAAGATTTTTTCTAACTGAAACTTTAGCTATTATTACAACATGTTCCCTATTTGCTCAAATTGCCCATTAAATGCGGTACTAAGGCAGTCTTCATAAAATACGAAAGCAACATTTTAAACTCGAATCGACTTATTGAGTACAGATGTATTAAATTTAATACTTCTGAATTCAAAGTTAAAATTATTAAAAGAATGAACAAGAGGTAGAACAATCGAAAGGGTCAAATTATTTGTATTTCTCTGCAGTTACCTAAAAGATGCGAAATAAGGTTAAATAAAGGAAAAACTAACAAATAAACTCGAATTAATATACTGAATACAGATTTATTAAATTTAATATTTCTGAATATGAAATGAACATTTTGAAAGAATGAACAATAGAACAATCGAAAGGGACAAATTATTTTATTTCTCTACAATTACTTAAAAGATACGAAATAGGGCTAAATAAAAAATAAACTAACAAATAGAGGGTTTTAGATTAAGGGATTTAAAAGTTTTCAGATTCGCAAGAAAAACACTTTCATATCTTTTAAATAACGACAAACAACCAAATAAAGTAGAAACCTAATCTGAAGTAAAATAAATATTATGACGGTAAATTAAAGAGGGGATGAAAAAGAAATGGAACAGTGGGGAGGGGGTTGCCGAATCAGAGCTTTTACTCTGATTTATTATCGCGCGCCTTACAATATGAAGATTAGTTTTTTTGTGCCGAGTTGTCGCGCAATTCCCAATTCCTCCGACTCCGGCAACAAAACTGTGAAAATTGAATTGGATTTTCCGAGTTGAAAATTCCACCTCTTCCCCCTCCCCTAACGGTCGTTATTCTCTTTTTACGAGACATTCTTTCCATTTGCATCCCTTGAATTTCTCCATTCCTTCCGCCGAGCCGGAATTACCCTCTAAAACCCCTTTCACATATAACAGACTTTATTCCATTGTTTACAATTAGTTGATAACAAACCCGTTAGGAGCGCTATAATCGTCTTTCTCTTCCTCCCACAAGTCTAAAATAAATATACTTAATTTGAATATACTGTACTCTTGGTTTTATGGAGCCTATAAAATTTATTTTTGTAATTAAGACTATTAAAATTTATCACTCGTATATTCCTAAACTTATTACATGTTTTACATTTTTAATGGTAAAATATTTTTATATTAATTATAAATATTTTATTAAACCTACTGACAGCTAGAGTTCCAATGATTTTGTATAGGCCTATATTTGCATCACCTTTTTATGTTATTATAGTAAACATCAAACTTCGTTATGTTAATGCTTCTGTACTATTGTCCTTTTACAGCTACAAACAATTTGTCAAGAAGAAAATTTAATACATAGACTTAAGTAATTCTTGTACAGGACCATACACGTAAAAGTATATAAAAAAAGGTGGATATGAAATCTTTAATGGAGTATTCAACTAAAAACGCAGTATCAATATCAATCCTTAAAGGTTCCGTCAAACAGAATGCTATATGATCGCAGTGACCTCTGGTTTGCGCAGGATTGCACAATCCATGTCAAATTCAAGCGATCACGTTTTTGTACATTTTTATAGAGATAGCGCTATAACGGCTGCCAAACAAATAGTAAAATGCATAGATCGTCCGTATTTGAACGATCGCAGATATAAAGATGTAATGAAGCAGACCGAATGTGGAAGGAAATTTTTAACAAAGTAAGTCTGTGTCAGACTTGTGTCTCTTCTGAATAGATCATGTGATCTGCTTTATTTGACATCAGAGATAATGTCGATCGAGCGTTCAGATTATGTTTGACGGAGCCTTAAAAAGGAATAAACACATCAGCTGTTTAAATGCAAACAAAGTATTTAAAAGATTTTTTTAGATGCAAACAAAAGATTTTACTACAGTTTTACCCTTAAAAATTCAGTAGCGTCTGAATTGCAGACATCGAATCCTTCCCTACTTAAACAAGGATAAAAGATAACAATAACAATAAAGTAAACAAACAAAGAATAAAAATTAGTCACAACTGAAGATCATCTTCCGTCAATAATTTATGAGCAATATTCACAGCAGTAGGAGGGAGGACTGCCTAGTACTGTTACGAGTATTACCGGAAAGGTTCTTGCGCCACGTGGCACCCACAATGGTCGCGTCGATTGATACACCGTCGGTCCTTGACGAATACTTCAAAATGGCGTTGATTTCATTAACTCGACTTACATGAATCTGAATCAGCTAATGCAGTTACATTGTGTAACAGCTACGTCCGGCGTTTCGAGCTGTCATTTTGAATTGATATTTGTTGTCTTGGAACAAAGAGGGTGTTGATGTGACGGTGATTGGTATTAACTAGTTTTGGGGATGAGATGTGAATCCGGTTCTAATGATATTGTTCTCTAGATTCATTGTCGGTCGATAAGTGTGGGAAAAGATTTTTGGGATCTTGTTTATTATAGTATAATTTTAAGCTATTTTTTTATTTGGTCAAACGTTTTCTTTTAACTGTAAAACGTACAAAGACGTATCATTTTAATTATTTTAAAACATTAATTAGCACAATTAGAGACTAAGACAGATTCTATTATTCAAGATTTGTATCCAAAATAAAATTAACAATCAATCTTTCTGCTTCATAAGCAGTGCCTTCTCTCAATACCTTCTCATTTATATTTAATTTATGTTTACTTCTACATTTTCCACTAAGGATAAGAATGATCTAATACATCTAGCAATATTTTCTTACTACATATTTTTTTGTTGCTCTGTGTGCTTTGTTAATACGAAGGTTTAAACACCTTAAGTTTAAAAAAAATTAAACGACTGATTTTCAAAATCAGCTGTCTAGACATAATAAAGCATGTAAATAATAAGACAATTATTTACATACTTCGCTTAATTTCGAAGTAATTAATTAATTTTATTACTGAAATGTTTCGTCGAATGTTACCGTATTGTTCTACGTTACCAATATTGAACATTTCAAACTCGGTGTATGATATGCAAAACTCTGATAGGATATGCAATCGATATAATACAATTCCGAAAAAAGTTTCCAAATTAGGACCTGTCATAATTCACCTACTAACATATATTTTTTTAAACAAGAATTATTGTCACTGCGAAAATCTCTTTGACGTATAATTACAAAAAAAAAAAGATTTGTATTGGAACTATTTAGGCAAGGTAGTTCTTGAATGACACGTTTCGTTTAACCCTGTTAGCCTAAAGTCTGTAATGAGTAAATACCTAGTCACATTAATAAAATGCACACATATTTTCAGATGTGTATTTCTGATATACAAAAGGTTTGAGATATGCTAACCAAAACACTTCCTCATATTGTACTTTGTCTACAACCTATCTGAAATGATCACGTCATCTACAAAATACAAATCACTTCATACCTATTATTGAAAAGAGAAATTGTCAAACTAATGTGATCTCGAAAAATAAAATTGGTGGAGGTTTTTGGTATAACTGGACGGCACTTGCCTTCGTCTTAAATTAAGTCTTCCCGTTCCCCAACATATTTTATACAAAAATAGAATCAACGCACGACTGAGACGACTATAAACTCTGAAAGAGGTTACATAGAATTTTTAAAATACTGTGACTTTTACGTGGACTATTAATTTTACTAAACTGCGAATCAGTGTACTACGTTACACCCCTCCACCCGCATCCCCGCAACCAACCGCACGCGTGCTACATAAACCTTACTTCCGCTCTTTGGACATTTCCAAATCAATAAACAAAATATAATTTTATTTACGTCCATCCCGCTGTTCCCTCGAAAAACAATGCTTCCAAAAATATGCCGCGCCTGGACGCTATCGCCAGTTTCCAGTCCATTGAATGTTTTGATGGTTGTTAGACGTCGGTCTGTCTGTATTCTGTCGTATGTCGTGACAAGGCCCCGCCCCCTAGTACAGCCATGTGATTATTAGACTGTGAACTATATAAGTACAGTCTGATAACGAGAAGCTGGATAAAGTACAGTCCTGGGTGCAGGAGGGTTGGTTTGTTTCGTACTTGTTTTTACCAGTTGCAAAAGAAGTTCAACGTACATGTAGAGTTGATTGAAGTTCTATTGCCGAAGGCTTAAGTTTAAGTTGTGATTAACTTTCCCTTGTAAAACGATTTTTTGAGCAGAAACAGGTTTTGCAGATTCCACTATGGGGTTTACATTGAGCTTAATATAGGCCTACACCTTAATATTTCAATCGTAGATTTGTTTAATAAAATTTTAATAAATACTTAATGGAGTGAAGAATAAATTAAGAATACTTAATGGACTTTGAAAGAAAATCAAAATATGGCATATCCTACTATTACATCATATTTTAGTTAATGTCCTTGTGAACGTATGAAGTATTTTATTATATAAAACTTGAATCAAATTAAGAGTGTAATATATAAAGGTTCACTTAACCATATTAAAAAAAAAAATTAACGGATTAACTGTATTTACGTTTTTGAACATTTAGACTGCAATTTCAATAACGCTATAAGGTGCTCGTTGGGGAAAGATGAGTGAAAGACTATACCATACCCCCTCTTCATTGACAGGTGAAAGTCGCTACGACTTGGAGCTCCAAAATCAATCATCAAGTAACACTAACAAAGCAGTACAACCCCTCCCTTTGCTAAGAATCAAATTAAACTTAATCGAAAACTTAACAAAAGTAACATTAAACGTTCAACTAGCCGTAACGCTAATTAGAACTAAAAATAAATCGACAAAGTTTTCACAAAACGACTCCTCCCGGACAGAGTCTCCCTTGTGCGATTCTTTCCCAGAATAACAAACATAACTTTGATTTATTTTAATCGGAAAAGCTTCGAGGAAAAGTTAGAAAATAGCCACGGGGGAGGGCGGTCGTTATCCACCACTGTTTGTAATAAAGTCCATCGAGCAGCCATCTTGTTTTTGTGCGAGCGGGTCTTTTCGTTTCCGGTAGGGTGGCTCAGCGCTTCTTGCTTCATGGACCGTGAAGTTCCCAGTTTGCTTTCATCCCCCCGCAACCTCCAACCCGTCTTCCGACCTTTTATTTTTTTGAATGTCTTAGTTCAATTTCGTTTCGTAGCGAGCTTGTTAGGCCATATAGTTTATAAATGTTGTTATAAAGCTTGGTATAAACAAAAGCCGGATTATCTGTATGTAGGCTATGTGTTAACATTAAAGTAAAATGCTTTTGTTTATTCTTCAAATATTGTTGCCTGGAAAATAATAAAAGAGCTGTAAAAGAGAAAACAAAAATAATATTAATTTATATCATTTATTTAAAAAAAAACATTTTAAAGTTATTACACTGAAGCGGAATTATTTTTGTATGTGTGTAATGTTTACGTGTTTCCACTTTTATTTTTCAAATAGACCTAACCTGGAAAATAAAAGACCTTGTATGAATATATAAAACAATTATTGATATACCATTTATAAATAAAATATTTAAATATTTATTACTGTAGTATAATAAATTTTTAAACATGGCCTAATATCTGTTGGTGTGATAATCACACAATATTATATTACTAATTACAATTAAAAGTTTCAAAATAGTTGCCAATTTTCTGAATTTTCTAATTTGCTGTTATTTTAAATTGTATACATTAAATATTTAATTTAAATATTTTATAATTTATAAATATTTATTCATAATCTATTTTTAAACACAAAATATATAACCTTAAAACGAACTAACACTTTGAAAACAATGCTTCAGCAAATATCGATTTTTAAAATCTTTGTATTTATATAACTTTCGGTATACAAATAAATTATGAATATTAAATTGCAAAATAAGAATAATTCTAAAAATCTTCTCATATACAAGTTTTCATTACAGTAGTAAACGTTCAAATAAAATTAAACGTTTGTATTTTATACAAGATATAAGCTTCTATGGATAATTGACAACAATGCAAAAAATATACAAATTCTGCTTTAGAAATTACTTGGTTCACGTTCATAAATATAAATGTTATACAAAAACAATATTAATTTGAACTTAACTAAAATCACGGAAAAAATAAAAACCAATCAAAATTAAAAATGAAAAGAAACAAAATATTAATAAACAAAAGTGGTTCCGGACGTGTCAAGAAACCACTTCGATTTTGATTTCAGGTGCATTTTTATTATTCTTGGTCCTTAAAACGTGAATACATGAATTAAACAGAATATCATTTTCAATTTTTTAACAATTTGGAAAATTCAAATTGAAAATTCTTTCTGCGTACCGGAAAGTATTCTTTACTAACAAGGTCCGCACACAAAAAGTGTGAACACTCTAGTTTTTTTTAACTGAATGCACAATGAAGTCAAAACGGGCGCAACGGATATTAAAAACATCAGCGTGACCGCAATTATTGCGTTACGAGTGTAGACAAAACGATATCACGCTTAGCCTAATTGTCTAAATAAATTATTACCCGCTAAGGAAAGTGTAGGCTATTAATTTGCGTAATTTGGCAGGCAACGAACCGGACGTGTCAAGAAACCACTTCGAATTTGATTTCAGGTGCATTTTTATTATTCTTGGTCCTTAAAACGTGAATACATGAATTAAAAACAGGATATGATTAAAATTAAAGATAATTAGAGTTGTTAAGAACCAAGACTTTCCGGTTTGACGACAATTACTGTTTTATTTAGGGTAGGAGGAGTGTTAATTAAGTAAGTAGGGATTTTTTTCGGTTGGTATTACTGGAGGTTAAAATTATTGTTAGAGCAATACTAGAAAAATTAAAATAAATTTTCCCGTGTATATGGAAAATAAAGTTCTGAACTCTTGGATACTAATATTATCTTTGTACAGTTATTTAGAATTAAATCATTTTTTTTTTTTGTTTTTGTGTTTAACGTCCGACTATTGTGCACACTTGGGCTAATGCAGACGATGAGATGATGTATAGCGTATGAAAATGCTATTCCCTCGCCGGGAATCGAACCCGGGTCCTCGGGGTGAAAGCCTAGAACGCTATCCACTAGACCACCGAGGCGGCTTAGAATTAAATCATATATATATATATATATATATATATATATATATATATATATATATATATATATATATATATATATACTATCTGCACCTATTGAAAGGATTTAGACGTCCCTCACGGTACCCGAGTCTAACACACACTTACACTTGAAACATTACACTTACGACTTTAAGACTTTGCTCTCACACTTACATTTAGGGAAACGATAATAACCTCAATGTGCTTTTCTCCTAAAAATTGTGTGTGTGTGTGTGTGTGTGTGTGTGTGTGTGTGTGTGTGTGTGTGCGTGCGTGCGCGCGTGTGTGTGTGAAGAAAACCATACAGTGCTCTTTAGTTGGATTGTCTACCAATGTTTGATGTTGCTCTTGTTTGTTTGATAAGTTAGTTTTTACCACGGACTGGCAATGGTGTCCCTTCATCATATGCTTCAAACACTTATTACAATGATAGTTTTTATTTGGCTACTTTAACGATTTTTAAAAATTAAACTTATGAGTACTCAAACTTATGATGAGGTATCAAGCAAAAACTGGATAAGTCTTATACGTTTCTTCAAAAAGACTGGATTGAAACGAATCGACAAAAATCAGTAATAGAACAACCAAATAAGTACAGATTATCCAGGTGAGATCCGAATGAAATAGTAACCACTGTTTGATTAATTATCGAAAATTCTGAATTTCAGATTCAAAAAAGATAATATTTACAAATTTGAATGAAATTGTGAAGACTATATGTTTTAATTTAAATAAATGTCATAATAGGCTGATAACAAAAAACAAACTGGTATACGTAACCAGTCTGCATATTCCTGAACCAGCGAGTTACCTTCCTCAGTTCTGGAGGGAGCTTTACGAACTGGCAGTTTTGTTATAGTTTTGATCTCTTGTCTTATACCTTGTACAACTTCACCTCTGTTCGTCAGTCCTGTATTATTGGGTATACGGCAAAATCCTAAAAAAACTTCAATAATATATTTCATGTGTTCCACTAATGCTGAACCCGATTCCACCAGAATAGCATATCACGAGGACGTACCTAAAAAAATTATAAATGACGATTTTCTAGTAATGGAATCATCTTTGTCTCGTTACTAAACGTTTAAAATTAATAATGATCAACATGTTGAGATGTTAAACTTTTAAGATAGTGTAACGAGTATCAAAATATTTGAGAAGTACATGTAATATTTAGGAGTGATGACTTCAAGTGATTTTGCCAGCGCAGGTTGAAATAGGCCAAAATAAAATAACTTGTTTTAATTACTTTGTAACACAGTGTTTATTACTATACTAATTTCCATATACATAAATTAGTTTTACATATAATTGACGTATTTATTTTTATTTAGTTACATATAGAAACAACAGTCTTACTTAATTTTGCCATTATGAGAAAATAAAAATAGAATCACACTAAAAAAATATGAGTTTTTGTGAAATGATATTGTTATATAGAAATGTTGTCCTGTGTGTTTAGTACTTATGGCAGTTTTTTATTTAAGAGGCATTATTGACCGTTACCAAATCTTGGTGAAAGTAAATACACTGATTTGTCTGACGATTAAAAATGAAATATAATAAACAGATAACATTTTCGTAAATGAATTGAAAACGTGACGTAATGACTTCATTAAAAACAATGGAGTGAAAAGTAAGTAATTTAAATAATAATATGCTTTGTTTATCGAAAAGAAAAAATAATCTAAAACAATAAAAACGGCTTTAATTGAAATATAAATCAGAATAATGAACCTTATTGAAATTTAAATCATAAAATTAGACTTAATTGAACTATAAATCATAAAATAACCATTTAAATTAATTAACAGCAATCTTTAAGTGAATTATATTTAAAGATAATTTTTTGTAACAGTTAGTCACCGTTATGATGTGCTAATACACACGTACTGCATGTTTTAAAACATACGATAACAGAACTAGTATTGATAATTTCAGGTCTGTCAAAATGTGAAAGAATAGAGACGGTTGCGATATCTGTTGGGAACACGCTTAACTACTACATCCAGATCGATCGCCCATATCGACATGCGCTTTATTGTCGGTAATAGAGATTGGAAAAGAATATTCAATCAAGAGAAATGAAATAATTACAGGTTATTTTTGTAGAATTTCTATAATAAAAAAATTACTAATGTTATAAAAAATTACATGTTTGTAAGTAAATTTAACAACGAAGAACTAAAGGTAATTTAATTATTTTTTAAACTGCCAATAATACTTACCGATTTTATAGGTAAATTAGGGATTAACATTTGTAATTACTTTATATGTTCAGTAATTAACGTTTATACTTATTCTTCCATTATAAGTAAGTAAATAATTTTAAAAATTAAAATGTATCACTACACAAATAGCATTTGTTTAAAATATAGCGCATGAACAACAACGAAAAATCATTTAAAATTTAAAAAAATTTCTTGTGCTCTATATAACGTATAAATAATAAAATACAGCATTTATTGAAAAAAATATTCATGACATTTTGATGGCTAACCGCTTTTTTGTGGTTTTTATGTTCATTTTGTGCGACTGTGTGCCTGTGTAAATCACTGGAAACTAAACAAGTTGATCGATTTCGATGAAACTTTTAAAATACAGGACTAATTTGCCCAAGCTTCAAAAATTGGATGTCTTCTGGTTCCAAAAATGTGGGCCTATTAATTTTAATAAATGTTTGTTGGAAGGTAGTTCTCAAATAGGCCTATACAAAAAGGAAATACCTTTACCAAAAAATGAAAATAAACTAAAAATAGTATATGAACAGATTAAATATTAAATTGATCAATTTAGTTTATCCACATGTGCATTTAGGTAACACAGCTACCTAAGTGGAGGAGGTAGGTTTTACTTTTTCTATAACAAGAACAAATAATCTAAACATTGGTATCCATTTACAGAGGATACCAATCACAAGTAACTAAGTAAAGGTGATACCTTTTTGTGTTTGAGCTATATACCTAGCCACTGTGCTCTTTCAAGTCTCCATATCAAATACCAAAAAAGTTATTATTTAAGAGAAACTAATGTTGCTTTATACCCAGTGGATTGAAAACCCGGATTAAGAGTTATCGAAAAAACTTTAATTTATTTTTCTTTATCATTATTTACGTTATCACTACTTAACTTTTCACTACCTACCTTATCACTATTTACTTATCACTATTAACCTTATCACTATTTACCTTTTCACTATTTACTTTATCACTATTTACCTTATCACTATTTACCTTTTCACTATTTACCGCATCACTATTTACCTTATCACTATTTACCTTATCACTATTTACCTTATCATTATTTACCATATCACTATTTACCTTATCATTATTTACCTTATCACTATTTAACTTATCACTATTTACCTTATCATTATTTACCTTATCATTATTTACCTTATCACTATTTAACTTATCCCTGTTTTCCTTATCGCTATTTACCGTTTCACCATTTACCTATAACAACTTTGAATTCCGTAGACTTAAAAACTGATGTAGTCTGTCCATTAAAATCTCAAGATCCATAGTTCATACTTGTTATAGTGAGAAAGTAAATTAGTATACTATTTTATTTGACCAATAGCCTAATATTAAAGTTTTCCTTTAAATAACTTTTAAGGAGTTGAAAGTAACTCTGCAAATGAACAAAACTTCTCTTTTTATATTTTATTCTTCGTATTGTTACATGCCTTAATAAAACTGTTTCCATTTTGAAACCCCAGGAAGTTTTTAAAGGATGACAAACATATTTCTTATTGAACCATTGAAGCTAGGGCTAAGTTGAATTTCATAAACCATAAATTGGGCTAGGTTCTAAACGCTATCCATATTTTGGACCATTTCCAAAACGCGATTCCAATCCTGGATCATTTCCAGCTAGCAGATATGATTCTCCTATGAATGTATTTATGGGAGCTATTTTATAACATTGTTTTCGGAAAACAAATAACTTAATGATAATAATCGAAGTGTATCGGTTTTCTATTAAAGATTAAATATTACAGTAATTTTATTTGGTCAGTCCAAAATAAAACATGGTCAACAACATGTTTGAAGGCCTAAAATATCAGACTGAGTTTCTAATCTTTAATGAATCATTAGGTATAAAAATAAAAATTACGATTTGTTTTAAAGATCTTGGACTTTATTAAGCTGTTTTAAACATTACGCTTTTAAATAACTGATACTATTATGAAGCTAAAATGGTTTTTATAAAAAAAAGCATAATTTCTGTTATTTATCCACTACAAAAATGTTTTTCTAGACTTCATATTATCAAGTTGAACTCAAGAAATATATTAGTGGCACACAGCTGTTATACTGACATAATGGAAGCGAATTACCAAAAATAATCTTACCCTTTCTTAAAATTATGATTACATCATCATAACTGCCATTATAATATGCATATATTGCACTTTAAACTTTAAAATTACGTTAACAATAATGCTGGTCATGATTTTGAAGTAACGTTTAAAAAACAAATAAAACAAAATAAGAATTTTAAAAAAAAATTAACTGTTGCTATTTTGAAACTCCTGAATGGGGTTCCCAGAATCCCGAATAAGGCAAAATTTTCACAAACGAGTGCAGTAGTTCTACATAACACAAAGAAATCTTATTAGTGAAATAAAAGCTACTGAAATTTGTATTTAAATATTGAGTCCGCCATTTTGAAATCTGCCATATTGAATGCAACGTTTTTTTAAAATACGATGGAAGTCATGTGACGCATCATTTTCATGTAAAATTTGTGAAAATCTACTGATGAAATTCTTTTTTAAATATAATTTTTCTGGTTTGAAGTTACAGCCTATCAGACTTTGGAAAGTGGTGAAAATGACCTATCTGGGATATTAGTTTTACATAGGCATACTATTCCTAAAATTTAGATTAATAATAAATTTGAGTTATGTGAATAAATCTTTAATAGCCTTTACTTTTCATCAGTTTTGATACTCGTGTGTTTTACAAATTAGCAAAACACAGAAATCAATACCTTTACAAAAAGCAATGAAAATAAGTTGTAAATAATTAACAATAAAAAACGTTAACCAATCGACTTTACAGCTATTGATACAGAACAGACCTGAATTCTTTTAACGTTAAATGTTTTCTGCAGACATTTTGGCAATATGCGAGACGGTGATGGAAACTATTCGTTGCAGTGGGAATTCTTGAGACACGTCTCTGAAGCTTCAGCAATTCTCTTCCTTAACAAGTTTAGATTAAAATAAAATAAGAAAAGGCCGTCCAGTGCTTTACCTTATTGAAATTAAGCACAATACAAGCATTGAAAAGCAATGGCCACTGAAGAATCGAACTTATTTACTCAAAGTAACCTAAATTTTAGGAAATGAAAATAAAATTTAAGTCCTAGATTGACCATCTTCACTGTTTTCCCAAGTTTAACGAGCTGTACCTTCAAACCGAAAAGAGACAGCCTATTTAAAAACGGATTGAAAAACGGAGTTTTTCGAAAATGTTTGAGTGAAAATGTTGTGTCACATAATTAAAAACTTACATTCAAGATGGCGGATTCTAAAATAGCTTTCCAAATTTACAAACACAAATTTCAGTAGATTTTATTTCTGCTTGTATGATTTGATTGTGTTCTGGAGAATAATATCACGGTTTTGTGAAGTATTTTTCTGTAATATGACTTTGGGACACCCGGTATGTAAAATATATATTTTATATAAATATCATTTGCTTTAGCATCCCCTTAAAGTGATCTAGAAGTCAAGACTCCTTGTTCTCACTTCAAGGTCCCATGATGGCCGCTCCAATGGCGTATTTTCCAAAATAAACTCGTTAACACTTAAATATTAACGAAATATAAAAAATATTCCTCAAATTAATTTTTTAAAGTAATCTCTGTACAGTTTTTCAATTTCACTTTAGACTTAACGTTTTTACACAAAAAACCACAGCGTTCTGTAGAATGTAATTGTTTCCGTGCATAATTGCAGTTTAGTGATGTTTTTTGGTTCTTGCTCGATTAATTATGAATTTCAATAATGTTTTCTATAGGGGCCTAATTAATTATTTTTTAATAAATAAAAATATTTTCTCAAATGCTGTCCTTAAGTATGCAATTTGAAATCCAAAACACTGTAAAAATACCTGAATGAAAACAGATTTTATTAACACTTTGGTCATAGATGAAAATTATCCAATAACTGAATGTTCGAAAACATAAACCCTGAACGCCGTCGAAGTTTATTTTGTTTTTTCGATTTAATTTAATTTCAAACATTTAATATATTTCACTTTTGCTACAATGACGTGAGTAATGTATCTTCGAACAAGTGTAAAATTTGAGCGAAATCAGGGAAATCGACTTTGATAAATAAAATAAATAAAAATAAAATTATTTCTTAGGCTCTTCTTATTGCTTGCAAAACAGGATTTACACGTTGAAATAGAAACAGATAAACCCTAATTTTTTATATTTGTGTGTTTCGTTTAGAACTGTCCTTAGTTATTTAATTAAATGTGACGGAGTAAGTGTATTAGTTTCTGCAAAACGTATTTTACTAACGTGTTTATTTCCATCAAAAATTAAAGTCTTACTCCAAACATGATCCATGTAGTGGAGCAGTAGCCTTGCGGTGGCAGGATTTAAAAAGCCAAACATTTTTAATAAAGTTTAACCCAGTTAAGTGTGAACATTACCGTTACAGTGCATTATCACACGAACACAGCATAAATTCCATGCTGTTATGCATATTAATGCATTAATTAGGGTGCTAGTGTGCAAGTGTGTTGTGAATGCAGTCAGTAGATTTATTTTCACGTTTTGGATTCGGCAGGTTAAGCTTATAACTGGATATTTTAAAGCTAATTATCAAATGTTCATTGGAAAATTTAAATGAGCTATTGGACTGCTGTCAAGGTAGAAGCCAGACCAAGGAGCTAGAAATAAGCACCGATTCTGACCTCTATATCACTTTTGGAAGGACCATTAAAAACATTTGTATACAGGATGTTTCATGGGAACCCTGTCATACTTTGGGAGAAGAAAAAAAATGTTATGTAAAGATAGCTTTTAAACTCATTCGTTTCCTATTTACAACTAGATTTTTGACCAGCTTTATGTATATTTAATGCATTTTTCGACCTCTAGACTGAACACTAGTAAAGATATTTCGATAAAAGATATACGGTTAATTAAAAGACAAAATTCTGAAGACATGTTTTTTATGCCAAAATGTTGACTGCGATCCAGTGATATCACTTCAACGGTTACAATTTGTAAAAAAAATTACTGCTTAAAAATATTGTTAATATTTAACATTTTTGCACGTCAAATAATTGCCAATCATTTATACTGCAATTTTAACAATATTTGGAAATTACACAGAATAACATTATATTTAGACCATTTCAGTTTTATAAGCAATATCTACTTGATAACATAAAATATCGTAAGTTAACGCAAATTGTAAAGGAAAATTTAAGGGCTGTACGCTTAAATTAATTTTTTAATTTTACAAAAACAATAATTAATTTCACATGATACAGTAGGTTAGTTATCACTAAAAATTACTCGAATTAATTTAAACTTACAGTCCTAAAACTTTCCTTTGCAATTTATGTTGACCTACTTCACGATATTTTATGCTGCCAAGTATGAAATGATTATAAAATTGAATAGGTTTAGATATAAACTTATTCTCTATAAATTGTAAAACTTTTGGTAAAATTGCAGCCCAAATGATTGGACAGTTTTCATATGAAAGAATGCTATAATTAAAAAATATTTTTAAGCACTATTTTTTTACAAATTTTAACCTTTAAAGTGATATCACAGTTAACATTTTGGCACATAAAACTAATAATATGCCTTAAGAAGTTTGTTCTCTTAGCTAACCGTGTAAGTTTCATCAAAGTACCTTCACTAATGTTGGGTCTAAAGGTCGAAAAATGCGTTGCATACATATAAAACTGAAGAAATCCAATTTTTAGTTGTAAATAGGAAACGAATGGGTTTAGGACCTATCTTTAAACGACATTTTTGTCTAGTATTGATCTAAGGATTCTTTTCCCGAAGTTTGTCAGTGTTCCCTTGAAACACCCTGTATATTTTTCCTTTTTTTATAAGCTTATGTTCGCAATTTTGGCCCGATTTGATATTTTAACTTAGCACAAAAGTCAAAATTGGTAATAACTTACATAATAAGTTTGTCAGCCAGCAAGTCACAAACAATTTCAAAATGGCGGTCATTACAAATTTTTAAATGTATAAAGTTTTTGCATAACAATTTTTGAAAATCGTATTTCATTCATAATCGTAATTAGCGTTAAAAACTGCATAACGCATTTAAAATTTTAAAAATCCGTTGAAATTTTAAAATTAATCTGACGATGGTCATTTGTATTTTCAACGTAATTTTAAATTTAAAATGCCAATATTTTAAGATTTTAAAGCTGATTATCATGGTAAAATCAAAATTTCAAAAAACGGTAACTTAAACAAATTATTTTTGGAAATTTGTTGCTCCCATCATGTGACGCGAGTCAGCTTCGTGCTGCAATTATTATTAAATTAGAAGTCGTTGAGAATTTTTTTTAGAAACATTACGTCAAACTAATGATGACCAGGATCGAAGTAAAACCTAACCAGGAGTAAAAACCAGGACCATAGTAACCTCGGTAACTACAATCGAACCTTCATACAGGTCAGATTTGCAGCGAACTCTATCCACTACGCTGTCGACAGAGCTCGATACTAAGTAAATATCATTAAAAATAATTGCACCTAAGTTTCGCATGCCCATTCCATTGACACCTTGTGCCTAAATCTTAAGCAAATGTAGAAGTGGCAGTTAAAGTTTGCTAACGTTGGATTTCCAGCAGTAAGGAAAAACTGACACGGCATCTTTCCGCAGTTTTCTTTGAATATTTTATTCCTTACCAACTGTAGTGTTCAAGTATACAGCGCACTGGGGACGTAACCCTTGCGTCTAACATGCAAATAGCAATATATAGTTGTACACAACCCTGAGGGAGATGCCTAGAAGGGGAGTAACATATTTCATTGTTGTAGGATAATGTGGTAACATCAATTCTGCATTGTTTGAAGACGCAATGACAAAAGGATTTCCATTATTGTGTATATTACTTAAAACATAGCCATGTTCGTACTTTAAGAATTAAAATAGGCTACACATGTATTATTTAATTCTGTATACAATAGCCACTGGACTGCAGTTTTTTTACTGAATAAGTTAGATAAAATTTAACGAAAAAGATAATAAATTCGTCAGAAATTCTCGTGAAAATGTAGAAAACGTATGTGTGATGCTTAATTAAAAAGTAGTTGTAAAAATATTTGTTACAATTCGAATAAGTCAAGGGTTGAGAGCAGAGGATAATTGAAAAAAATGGTCTGGTCTGTATTATTTTTGTTAATGTTTAGTCTTTTTTTCAAAAAAAGCATCGTAAAAATGTCCACAAGAAAACTATAATTCTTTCCAGAGTACTTATTGTTACAATGCATTATAATTTTGTTGACTAACATTTAATCATAAAAATAATTATTTGCCTAAATGTTATTCGGTAATAACAGACGTTACTTTGTAGAATGCTCTAGCCTACGACACAGTCCGAAGCATTATTTTTTTACTCAATACTTTACACTAACTATTTAAATAACTTAAAATCAAAATTCGTTAAATCGGTTGATTATATTTTGACGAAATAACGCATTTCTTTCATACAATCAAATTAAATATACAGTAATTTCCTGTAGCCAGTTAACTCTTGAGTTATTCTCCTATTTTACCCGCACACAAAATCAAACAACTAGTTTCAGCCCTCATACTTTTTTACCCTCTTTCAAGTCTCTGAGCTCATAAAGCTACCCTGTCGCCTGGCTTTAAGATTTAATACTATAATTTGCTTACACAGATGCAAGCCGTGGCAGTAATATTGTCTCTCGAAGACTCCGCCGAAAGCTGATCCTTCCGTCCGACGGTTTCACTTTTTCAATAGCCCGAGCCAAGTTTTAGCTTTATTTATTGCCTCAATAAAGATAAAATTAAACTTTCTACGTTCAGTAAATTTAGAACAAATACCAGTTAGGAACGCATAAATGTCACATTTAAAAATACGGGATGTATGTTTTTTAAACACATTAATATTATTTATTTTATCGTTGATTATGAGCTGTTTAATTTTACTTATTAATGTGTTACAAATACGGTTTTGAATATTTAATTAAAAGAGCTATAACTGCTGTATTATTCTGTAATTACATTTATTGTTACTAACGTTAGAAGAAACATTTATGTATCAATTTCATGTTATTAGTATTAAATAGCGAATCTTGTAAAGTCAAAGACATTTATATATTTGAATACTCAACATTTTTTTAGTATTTTAACTCAGCTCAGGATAAACATAAATATATTTTTCCATCACTGATGGCAGGAAATGGAAAGTACTAGAAATAAAATGTTGCATAGTCTACTTGTGTTTGTTGTCGCCAAAGAAATTAAGATAATTTGTTGATTAATATAATCTATTTTTATTTTCAATAAATATTTCAATTCGGGGTTGATAAAATGCGATAGGAAATAATAAATCATTAAAATTTTGTAATATATAAAGGGTCGGTTTTTCTGTAGTAGGTAGAATAATTTTGGCAAAAAATACGGTGTTATATTAGCGTATAGGCTAAAACAATTAATTTCCATTATTTGCGCAATTAGAAAATTCAGACAAAACATTATGTTGTCTTAAACAAAACAATCGTGTAATTCCAAAGTATTGCCTTTAAATTTAATAAAAAAAAAATGAAAAAACAACTGATTACTGAAAGTTGTATAATTAATTGTTGTCCAGGTAATATATTCTACATTTAAGATAATATTTTTGAGATAAGGAGAATTTTATACAATATTTGTTTGTTTCAAATACTTGAGAAAAGAAAGTCCAATAATTATTTTACCTACCATCATGAAATTTTTAACTTTTATAGTTTAAAAATAAAAGCACCCTAAAACTGTTTTAATAACGAACAATCCTTTCCGCTTCAAAATCCATTATTTCTAAAATACCGTTTGTTTTTACAACCCTAAACATCTTAAAGCTTCAAGGTCTTTTAACTCATACCGTTTCCGTCAATATAACATTTTCGTCCTGAATGTCACTCATTGTCCTTTTTTTACCTTAAGGATTTATTGGCCATTACACCAACGGACAATGCCACTACCAACCCTTGACGTTGCACAATACAACACACCCTTTGTATCACAATGTCCTACATTTTTTACCCTACAAAAAACCTTTTCTTTACGTTTCCAACTTTTTGACCCTTTCTGGACAGCGGTTAATCACCGTCACGGATTTGCAGAAACTGTAAAGACAAAGCGATCCTGTATCCTTATTTTAAAGTCGCACAGAACTGCAGTCAGTTGTTGGTTTACAGCCTGCTGAAGTTAAACTGGGCATCACTTCCTTCAAAAGAGTAAGTACTGTAGACTACTAAATAAATATTTTATTATCACACAAACTGTTATAATTATATATTTATGGTTATTAAACCAGAGACAAAATATGCTCGAGCTACTAACGCAAAATATAGGTTTTCCAGTTATTTTTAAATTTCATCAAAAACTTAAATCCCTGTAAAAGTCTTGCCATATCTAAGCAATTATTTAAAAATTCTTTTCTATACAAACCATAAAACAAAATTTGCGTTTTAAAAATTAAAATTTTTTTAACAAAACGTAATCCTTCTTAATGCGAATTTCTATACATTCGTATTAAAGGATTGTTTTGTTAAAAAAAAATCTTTCTTAGTCCAAGTCCGAATCCAAATCCAAGTCCAAGTCCAAAAAAAAAATTCCTAAGGTTCTAACTTTTAAATTTCAGCAACATTTTAGGATTTTTTAATTTTTCAGTTTCAGTACTTCTAGTATTGCATATGACCAATATAACTATTATTTGGCCCATTATTAATTGACTAAGAAGTAATTAGTGTAATTACTTCATAACAACTAGAAACCAAGTACGTACGTAGGATGTAGGGTACTTTGTTATTCCTTGGTTCTATATTTTGTATAACCATTGCCATTATTGGTTTCTATAATTTAGAATCTACAAAATATGCCTTATTTGCCTTCTAGATGTCGATATTATTGAAACAAGAAATTAAAATTAAATTTTAGTTTACTACAAAACTGCTTTGATCGAAAAAACAAACAAATATGAAACGAAATTAATCCGAGTTAAAATTTGTTAGTCTTAATAAATTTATTACTTTGGTAACTGACTAGACAGTGCATAGGCCTACTGTGGGAAATACTAAACGGAGAAAGTATTGCAGGGACATAAAACGGAAATTAACGAACGCTGACAACAGTAAACCGACAATAGATTCGGTGAGTCGCCAATCGAGATTCACAATCCTAGTGGCCACTCCCTAAACTACAATAACTTAATTTAGTTTGCCTCCATTTAGAAGTAAATTAAGTTAGATATCATTTTAACTGGAGGGCCGTTAGATAAAGTAATTATATAAAAGCATGTCTAACAGCCGTAGTAATACAAGTTATAATTATAGATGCGCTCGGGAAAAAATGCTTAAGGGATGTTGGGAGGCCATTAACAAAATTACACGCAAGGGTAGATGGGGGCGGTGAAGACGAATGAACCAATAGGGAGATAGAAAAAGAAAATTGATAGTCTACCCGTCCTGGGATCCTTTTAGAAAAAAATACATCCAAGATTAAGACGTACGGCGTAGGTGAAATAAATAAACTAAGGAAAACATCCGCTTGCCTGGTCGGAGCTGAGCGGGCGATGTCTTATTTCTCAATTATTTTTAACGGTGATAAACCAGTCGGCAACCCTAGTCCCCTCTCCCTCTCCCAGAGCTGCAGGAGAATTAGTTTTTGATCATAAACACTTCTAGGCTGAGTAACGATACGTTAGAAGATTTTGTAAAATAAATTTTCGTTTTTTAATGGAATTAACATGACAAACGTTTTTAATATTTACAAAAAAACTGAACCTACTGAGGACTTTATAGTACAACAAACTTGGCCATAGGCCTACTATTTCAATAAATTTATACGAAGGCTTTCTAGCGGCGAATTTCATTAAAAACACGAACTTGTGAAGCAGCTTAATGTGCAAGGATAACAACAAACGGTTCGTTAAAAATATCTCGGTCAATATTTATTGGTAAATTCAAAATAACTCCAGTAAACTCCATTTTAGTCCGGTGAATTTTGAAAATGGTCAAAAAATTGATTCTGATAACTGTATAAGGCCAGGTGGTTGCCAAGCAAAATCTGTTTATATGTTTAACAAAGGCGGTTACTCATAATCTTTAAAAAACTAAAAAAGTTTAGCTTAGCCTTTTTTAAATCTTATTTGGTAAGGATAATTGCGTACAATCGTTGTTAAATACATGCAGTTATTTATTTTTATTTTCAAACTTTAGCTCTAATTTCTAAAGAATTATTTTAATATTTCCTGTTAAATTATAAGAGTAGGTCCTCTATTGTTTGTTCAAAATGGTTAACTGCATTCAAACTAATAGAAAGGATAAATATTTAGCGTACACAATTAAATGGTTAACACATACGAAAAAATGCTACATTTTCAGTTGAATATCTTTAAAGACAAAAAAATAATGTTTTCAAATATAATAATTTTAATAACCTTCAATTCTGAATAACAAAAACATCTTACACTACTTACAAAGAGAAACTTATTTTAAAGTAACTTTCTAGAACTACTTAAATACAAAATTATTAATTATGACTGTTTAATTATTGAAAATTTGTATGATTACTGAACATTTCGTCTGATTGAAAAACAAACATAAATTCTGATCTTTATTTAAAAAAACTTTTGAATCAATAGTAAATAGTGTCAAATTCAACGAAGAAAACAGCTATAAAATTCACACTGCAAATGTATGTTAGGTAGCCTATAGTTTGGCTATTTCTACTGATATGTGAGGGAATTTTAACTAGAACCAGTTTCTAAATTAATTTTTTTTGTTTATTATTTGCAATGGCTGTGCTTATTAAGAACGTAGTTCCAAGTAAAACGAGTGTTATAAAAAATAAATATTTTTTAGCAAAATAATCTCACGTCAATTAGTAGCTTTAATTTGTGAATAATCGTAAAATATTATAGCTACTGTTTTCAAAAATAGGATTTAAAAAATGTTTAATTTTAGAAATACAAATGATTAATTTTGTATTTTTTTAAATTTCGCTGGGAATGCTATGATTTTCACCTGATATCTTAGTTTTATCTTTTTTTCATTTGTTGATGCGTTCTGATTAACTAAATTAATATTGCTGCATTATTACTGAGTACAACATTAAGTTTTGATAATGGAGGCAATTCAAAGCTAGGAAAGGTGCAGAACCTAAGCTCGGGATTATTGTAATAAAACACACACACACACACACACACACACACACACACACACACACACACACACACACACACACACACACACACACACCAATAAAGCGACATCTTTACGTGTTAAAGCAATTAGTGTAAGATTTTATTTTCACGGTAATAAAAATTCCACTTCCGGAGATTTACAGAAAATCAGATGTTTAACACATCTCTTCTGAAACTACCACCATTAAAACTTTAAACGATCTTGGCGTTTTTCAAATTCCCTAACCCACCCCCACCACCGCCCCTCACTACCATTTTACACCAAGTAATTTATTTATGCTAAAATCAATAGTCAGAAAACCCTTAAAATTCCTACAGGCCGCTTGGGGATGATTTCGGGACCCACTGGTAAATATAAACAACACTTCAACCCTTAACTAAAATCCTAAGGGATTAAGTCTAACTTATGCGTATGTAGATTGGGACTAAAATCTCCAGGCGGGTGTATGTAAACACAGGGTTGATTGGGGGTGTGGGCTGATACGGTGGACATTCATTGGCGGGATGAGTGGGGTATTATCAGGGGTAAAATATGACCGGGGGCGACAAAAGCGGGAGATTACAACAATCGAATGTATTAACGGTGTAGCATACCGGCACAGCGATTATCTGACGCGTTTTTATGGGAAAAGCGATTGTTTTAGTGTCAGGGATCATTGTAACGTGCGAATATTTATGGCGCAATTTGGACGCAGGTTATACTGCTGGTCTACTTGAATACCCTGCCTAGAATAAAAGTGCTTTTATGAAAAAATAAAATTTTGGTTTTACAGTAATATATGTATGTGTATATCTATCTATCTATCTATCTATCTATCTACCTATCTATCTATCTATCTATCTATCTATCTATCGATATATATATATATATATATATATATATATATATATATATATAGAGAGAGAGAGAGAGAGAGAGAGAGAGAGAGAGATAGATAGATAGATTGAAACCGTAATCAAGAATCTTTAATAGTATGACACGTTTTATTTATATTTTTTCTTATTTTATCATTGGATAAATAATAATTATTAATAACAAAAATACGTACCGTTAATTTTTAAAATGTCAATTCCATAAGCTTTCTGAACTCACACCACTCAAAATAACGAAGTAACGTGGTTCTCATTTCTTAAATTTACCTACAACCTCATTTTTTCGATAACATTTCAATAGACGAGGATGAAATTGCAGTCAAAGTAAAAGAATTATGAACATCCGCCATCAGAAATGTTATAGCGCTGACTGGAACTGTCCTCATCTTAAAATTTGAGTTAGTTTTACCTACGAAAATACATTTTTTGTTAGATTTTGTCCTGTAGGGTAATATGTTCCAACCATCCGTGTGTGCAATATTCCTTCATGTTACCATATTCTATTTAGTTCCTTGTACAAGTCGGCCTTCTTGCATTAGGTACACATTCTTGTCCAGATACTCTTGTTGCTGCTTATGTTACTGAGTATTTATGCTTAGAACTTTTTATTGTTATTTTTTCATCACCCACTCGCATGAACAACACATTAATTCCGGAAGTACTAAAACTTTGTGTAGATTATAAGAATTGTTTTAATAGGCCTAGATTTTTGTCAGAAGACCTCGTAAAAATCGCTTTCAAAGGCCGCAGTTACATTTGTTTGCTTTTACTAACATTTAACGAATATCTTTATTTGTATTTACAAGAACCTATTTAAAGAAATATGCACAGATTTGATAAATTTCTACCCTTGTTAATGCTAATTTTGATAATGAAATTCCCTTCCTCATTTCCTTATTTAAAAATCCTTTATTATTTCTAAATATTTTTATTGTATTATTACAGATGCTTGGTTTTGTATACAATATATTTGTAGCAGAAATTAATGATACAATATATGTATCATTAAACCATAATTAATGGTATAATTATTTAGTACCCTAATGTAATAACAATTAATAGTACAATAAAATATCGGTCAAATCATAGGCTATATAATAATAATGATATGTAAGGCCTACATTAAGGTACCAAGTGTACTCTAGTTGAGTCTTAAATTAACGTATACGTTAATTGTCTTAATTAATACCTAATTAATAATACAAATTAATTTCGTATTCATAATTGATAATATTAAATATTAGTGTATATAATAGTGTAATATTTTATTTACGTGTAAAATTGAATATTGTCACTTTAATTTCATTACCAAAATGTTTGTGTACTTTTCTAATAACATTAATAGATGTGTTTTAAGGAGTAATGTCTCTAACAATATAAAAAACACTAACACTTATCAAAACAACAAACAAAATATAGAAAAAACTAGTTCTCCCAATAAAAGTCTAAAACAATTCAGATTATATTGACTTTATCGCAAGAGATCGCTTCGACGTAACATTGACTTAATCACCTACTTTAAATGGGTCGTAACGAAATATAACTAACACATAACCACAAAGGTAAAGCTGAACCTAAGCTCGGGATCATTTCCACGTTGCCTATACGCCAACACTTCATTCCTTAACAGTTTCATTCTTTGTACGTGGTGATATTAAGCTATAAGTTGAAGTATATATCAGGTTTATGTTTTTATGTTGGAGTAAAGTCTCCCAGCTACTGAATATTTCATTCTTTCTTAAAGTCAGAATAGCGAAATGTTCGGTTTCAAGCTCTAGAAAATGGTTCTGTTAAACGATTTCTGATTTTATTTTATTTAGTTTAGACTACCGAAAATAATTTTATATTTTGCACAAACAATTTTGAAGTTTTTCTTACATATACAAGGTCTTAGTTTTATTGTAAAAAAAAGAAACTGAGGCCTATTTTGGAAGTACATTCTAGAAATTTAAAAAAAACATTTAAAGAGTTTCAGCTGTCGAGTATTTAAAAAAGGTATTTTATTCTTTCAACAAACAAGACCAAATGTTGTTCATCTTTTTTAAATAATTTATAGATACGTTATATACTTTACCTGTTTTAACCTATCCAGTTTTTTTTCGATTTGTTGTTTTATATAAAATACTATAACACGTTAAAAGTTTAATGAAGTAAAAAAGAAATTACCATTTTATATCTGAAAATGACTGAACTTTAATAAACAAAAATTTCTAAATTTGCTTATAAGAAAATAAGAAGCTCTGGTTTTAAAACTAAGTAACTGTCTACGAAGTATGTCAAAAACAAGCAGACATTTAAAAACATTTACGATAACGAAACCTCTAAATAATAATAGGCCCCATAATATAAATTAATTTTGTATTCATAATTTTAATTTTAGAATAAATAAAAATAATAATAACACAATTTATCAACCTTTAACCTAAGACGCAGGACAAACCCTCTTTTGACTTAATCGGTGTCTGAATAGGGCATCGGGGACCTTATCAAAATGGCATCGTCTTAACCTTTAAACTCCCCCTTCTCAACACACTTCCCAAATTGTCCATAAAATTTAGTAAATGTACAGAGCGGGGGAAGGAAATTGAGTCTTCAAGTAAACAGTCTCTAAGTAAAATATCAATCGGCAGACTTTCACTTGCCGAGATTCGGCCAGAGCCGTTTCCATGAGCGGAATCTGCTAATGACGTCATTGAGGACGTACTTTGGAGATAAAAGAAGACATTATAGTTTTGTTGTCTATTACGTGTCTTTATTCAGGCCATTGTAAAGACCGGAGGGTTAGAAATTTTCTAGAAATAGCTAAATATAAATCGCATTAAAGACAGAATACGGCAATGTTATCAGATTTAATGCACAAATAAATAATAAATTTTCAAATAATAAAACCTTAAAGACAATTTAAGCAAATACTAATTTTGCTTTTATTTAAAATGTATTTCAATTTTTAATTAATTAACTAAACATAATAATGCTAAAATAATTATTCTTAAAAATATTTATTACAATTTTGTATATTTACACAAACAAAAATTTTTAATATTTATGTATTGGAGATTGAATTCATAATATCCCAAATAGGCCTACGTGTGAACTTTCAGATACATAGAATTATTACCATTAATTTATACAAATAATTAATACATAATAAATTTATATTATTTGTTGCAGTTATAGACTATTATAGGGGACATAAAATATGTTTTTTAGCCACAGCTTTTAAATGTTCGGTTCTTTTAAACTGAAGTGTCCAAAACTAAATATAAGAAAAATATGCGATTAGAATCACTTTCATTTTGAAAATGGAATAATAAAATAGAAAGTAGGATGATTTAAATATTTACATGACACATAATGCCATACTTGGTGACCGTATTAAAAATAGCACTTATTGGTTACGATTATCAATTTTGAATTTTAAAAAATAGGTATAGCATTAGTAAGTCAATAGTTGGAAAATTATGTTTTGCATTATGATTTGTATAACAATGGAATGTCCCTATGCTTCATAAGTACTTTGTAAAATTAAAGGTTTTTTAGCATCGTGTATGTGTATTGATGAATGTTTGAAAATTGATAAAATAATGGCACAAAAGAAGTATATTTTGACCTATGAAATATCTTACAATGTATTAAACTGTTTAAACGTTTTTTGGAGAACAAGACAAAATCCAGTTCAGAGTAAAAAGTTAATTAGGATTTTCACAAAAGCAATAACTTACAACTGTAGTTTAGTAACAAGACAAAGGAAAGAAGGATTTTACAGGATTAACTCTTATAGTTTCAAGTAAAAGGATGGTGTAGTTTCTAGTAATATGCTCTTTTCTTGTTTCCTTTCTCTTTGTTTTCTAAATATCCTCGAAATATTATTAGAATAAACATTCTTAAATGATGAAATATTATCCTCAGAAAAATGAAATACTGTATTATAAACGTGGTTTTTAACGATTAATCAAAAGGTTGAAAACAGTGATATGAATAGTTTTACATTTTATATGAATATTGTTTATTGGGCAGTATTTCAAAATACGTAATAAATAATAAACAATAACTTATGTGGAATGGTTGAAAACTTTGTCGTGGAGTTTTGTTGTTAAAAGCCGTCACCAATAATACCACAAATGCATTGCAGTATTTGAAATAAGAACATGGACAAAATTTCGTGGTTAAACACTGTTATTAGCCTATTGCCGAGAACGGGTAAACGTCATGATTTCGCCCCAACCTCCATAAAGCGGCCTATTCCGAAGTGCCCTCTACTGCCACTAGGGGATGTCTTGAGGCAGTGGCTGATCACTTTATTACCCCTTCCATATTTGTATTGCTCCCTTTTGCCCTATCTGTGGACTCTTACACTTGTCGTGTATGTTATTAGACAAAAATACTTCTATGTTTGTTAAGGACTCGTATGTGTTTAAGTTAAACGTTTATATTGTCAAGATGGGGAAGAATTTGTCTTGAATTTATACACTTTTGTTCTTGTTTATGTATATTAAGGTTGCATACATAAACAGAAATTGAATGTTAATACTTAATTATTACGTAACAAAATTTGACTCTTGCATTTAATAATTAACATTGTTTCCTTTTTTAAGCAAAAAAATTGTCCTTGTCCAGAAAAAATTATTCGAAAAGTTTATAAGTATTGTAACTGATTCTCTGTACATATCTTAAGTACTTAGTAACCTACCTACTTATGTTTATATTCTTATAGGAAGGTATTTAATACGCAAAAACAATTTTAGGCTATACTGCTTTTAATCGCCCTTGGTTAGGCTATATTTGGTACTCAGGCAAAAAATATTAAATCCAAATTTGCCAAACTAAAATTTATTTCAAATTTTGTTTACTGACTTGCAGTACAGTTTTACATAAGATATTTCCAAAAATCCGTTTAAATAATTTGTAAAATAAATCTTTTCTCATATTTCTATTGTCAATTTTTTGCCGAAATTGTAGTTAATCATAACCTAATATTTGTGTTTGCCATCAATATATACAGAGTTGACATTTTCTCTAATAAATTAAATGTGAGGAAGTTAATGCAATGTCCTTGCGACTTACAAGATATAAAGTTTTAGCACAGCTTCTCCTGTGCCTGCATTTACCACGTATTTCACCTGATAACTAACCTAGCGGCTTAACAAGTTGAGCGTATTTCTTAAGACGATGCGCCGATTTGCATGCAGAGCCTAGTGCGGACTTATTCTTAATGCTCTCATGTACTTCTGATTAAAGTTATAATATTATAATCCTTAAGGAAGCGCCCTACCCTCAAAACACCGCCGCAGCTGCTTCTCTCGCTTAGCACGTTAGCTGATTTCCACAAGCAACTTTAAACGTGTTAGTCGTTAAATTTATAATTGCTTTCTCAACTCTTATAGGTCTAAGCGGAATAAAGAAGTTTTGGGATTTTTTAATGTATTTCTTTAAACATGATTAAATAAAACAATTACTGTATTTGTTTATGTTGTAGAAATCATTTTAGTCCATTCATTTGTTAATATTCGTTATATTACTCGAACAGCTGAACATTTTTTGTTAAGCATTTTGACTTCAAAATTATATAAAAAATAACAAAACTCTGCAAGTTCATCGTTTCTTTTTAGAACAGGCCATCAAAAACAATTTTTCTCAATATAAGGTTTACTAAATTGATTATGCCTTCACAAATAGTTATAAATTCTAAAATAACTGGTCTCGAAATAACACTAAATAACAACCAGAGCCTAATTTTGTACATAGGCCTATTTGTACTTTACGCGTGGGTTACAAAATATGCAGAAAATAATAAAACGTTCATCACATTAGGGCCTAGTTCATATTTTTAAAAAAACTGTCTTTACGAATACAATTAGGCCCCTACAAACTAAATTAAAAAAAGTAAGCATTAAAAAAACCGAAACTAAAAATTTCTATTAACGTATAAGCTTTATTCAAAAAAAAGGCCATGAATGAATAAAATTATGTAAAAAAGGAGAAACAAGTGATTCCATTATGTATTGTTATTGTTCTTCTTCTTCTTATTGTTATTATTACATAAAAGTTAAGTTTCTTTAATGTGAAAAATAAAGTGATATAATCAATATAAATTAATTTCTGCATTGAAAAACGTACAGCGATAAAAATAAAAATTAATTGTAAGAACCACAATATTTTCAAAATGGCTTAAGCCTATCAATTTATCCAATAATAAAAATAGGCCTATTGGAAATTAGAGATAAAATACAAAAGAAACAAAAAACCACAACATATAAATTGAAAAAAAATATTCCGCATTTTCTTAGCTTTGTACCTAATTGTGTATAAAAATATACTGTCGACGGATGTAAGAATCGCCCTGCATATAAGTCGAATTCTACGCTTACAAATATATTGGAATTTTCAAAAACTGTAACGTAAAGTTTATGGAATAAAGACAGAACAATCGAAAACCAATATTTTAACATAAATTTACTTCATAAGCAGAAAATTACTGTACGTTTATTATAAAAGTGCTTACCTTTACAATAAGTTCACTGTATCCAAAATATTTCACTAAACACTCGCGAATCTGAAACAAAGCAGACATTAGATGAAGTATGAAGTACTGCAGACTATATCAATTCCATAATAGAATTTAAACAATTCATTAGTAGGTATAACTGGAATTCCAAATATTTATAAACTACATTTTTTCTGATAAACCATGTTTAAGTCTCTGCGATTCATTTTTATGTTCTACATTTTCTAAAAAAAAAGTGGCCCTAAATACAAATTTTATATTCAAATGCTGAATACGCTATAGGCCTAAATAATGTTGTAAAATGTTAACAGAAACTTATGAATGAATTACGAAAACATTAATTTGGAAAGTATTAAAATAAAATACAATTTTTAAGCCATTCATGTTTTAAATGTTCTTCTTACAAGTCTGGGAGGAGAGTGGAGAAGGATGGATTTACAGCGTTGTACTTTGTAATGGACATTATATACTGCTTATTTCAAGGTACATAAACTTTATTCCAAAAAAGGAGCGTGCATTTTCTAGGCAAAGCTATGGGTTCCTATCAGCTTCTCTTAGTTTGTACCCAAGGCGGCAATAAAGGGGGAGATACTCGACAAAAGGAAAGCGTGCTAGAAGGGGGAGGGGGTTTCGCGAATCAATAAAAGTGTTTTAACTCCTCCCAATCCTTTTTACTGCGCAGGCTTCAACCGTTAGCGTAGTTGAGATGGGCAAAGATTATAACGAAGTGAGGAAGGTAGAGCAATATTTAAAATATTTATTTTGGATTTTAATGCGCTGGTTGAAGGGAGATACATTATAAATAAATTAATGTAATACGATATCACACAGATTAATGAAATATAAAACGATCTTATAATAAACTAGTTGCCTTTAATTTTGGGTTAGTTTATGTCTTTGAAGGCACAGCAACATGAAAAGTGGTAGGAATGTGTATTGTAGAGGATCTTTACCAGAGAGTCAAATTACGTCATATACACCACTAAACAAGAAATTAAGGATACTTATCCTCACTTATACAGTACAGTAACATATTTAATATGTTAGGTATAGGTATGCAGATTTAAATTAACCTCAAAACTTGAATTTGCATGTTATAAACGGTGTATCTGGAATATCTTATAAAATAATGCAAAATATGCAAAAAAGAAAGAAAACTCATTTGTGACTGTCTAAATGCGTTTTTAAGAGAAATGCTTTTAATACAAATTCGTTAATGTTTAAAAATTACCCCTACTCAAGAAAATGTTATTTTGATAAATCGTATTTTATTTTTTGTTGTTACTTAAGAAACCTTAAAAATAACAACCAAACTACTGAAATACAACCTCCCATGGAATTATTTAAACAAATTCCAAATTCTACAGGATTATTTTTCAGTAATTTTTTTACTCCGGTGATTAGTAAAACTAAAAAAGAATACATTTTGTTTTTTAATGGAAAACCGGTTGTATTGTAAACATGCGTTTTCTATTATATTTTGTAGGAATCAAAAACCAAACATTTTGCTTAAACAATGCATTTTAAAATTACTTTTAATAAACAACTTACAAATTACACCTGTTTTATTATTTTATTAAAACTATAATTATAATAAAACTTTATTCATCAGCGTTAAAATCTCCTTTTCAATTCAATACATCTCTAGTAAAATAATTTATATTCATATCAGCTCGGGAAAAGTTTTAAACATTATAAGTTTCGGAAATGACTGTACATTGGAACTCCAGTTAAAACTTAGGCGTGCCGAGTGTACTGGGATTAGACAGTGTGCGATTAAAATAAGGAGCGAGAGAGAGAGAAGGAGAGAGGGAGCTTTAATGTTTGGATAGGCTCAATGAAACTCAGCAGTTTGCCTTCTTTCCCTCCTTAACCTGCGCCCTCACCCCATCTCCAATTGCAGATCCCAAACCGCGATAACAGTCTTTTAGATTAAAACTACAGACAATTGTAAATTTAGGTTATGTTCTCCTTAAACATCAAGTCCAACATATGTTTTGATTTTATGACATATTCCCCTTATTTATAGACGTTTGAAATGTTTTATTTATGAAAACTTCGTGATCTTGTAGGTTAAGTCTATTACTAGAAGCATAAAAGAAATACACACTTTGTTTTGTTTGTATATCATTATTATTTTCGCAAATTTATTGACTTGTTACATTTATAGTAACATACAAATTTTATTAACTGTGAATAATTTTACAATTTGTTCAAATCTAATGTTAAAACCAATTAAACGGTAAAACTTAAAAACGATAAAGCAACATTTTTTATTACACACGTTTAATTAAAACGTTAATAAAATTAATTTAATTAGAACGTACGTTAAATTAATTTCTAATTGCTCGGAAAATAATAAATAAACCCATTTTCACTTCAAACACCTACTAATTACTATTCCTATTTACTAACAATACGCTAAAAATAAGAAAAAGCTCGGTAAACACGGAAACAACTCCATTAATAACATCACATTTTTATTTGCTAAATTATTACAAAAATGAATGTATGAAGATATTCTTATTAAAAATAAATATACTTTTATAAATAAATAATGATTCATATATTTCAAACCAGTTTTGAAAATCTACCATTTGAAAAAAGGACCTTCTAAAATAAGACCCTGATACAATTTTTAAAAAATACAAATAAATGGTATACAGCTCTACTAGAAATTACACAAATCCAATTAAACTATTATACCTAAGGTTTTTTGTTGCATATGTTTTTAACTTTTCCCAAAAAGTACAGTGCAAAAATGTTTCCTTTATACAACACAGTATTTTTATGATTTTTACGATTTATTTTAAAAATTAATAAAAAGTTACAAATATAAAAGGGCTATTTACGATTTGCTTTTAACTGGCGGTACCATTTTCTGTAAAAGATGTTACATTAATTCCAATACTAACGAACATTAAAACATAAAGGAATCAACATCATTTTAAGTATGGTGCAGATGAAAATTAAAGCTTTATTTCAAACTTTTTCATTTTATGGCATTTTTTATTTTACGTTTTACATGTTTGTACATTTTTCAAGAGTAGATTAGCGACAACATTTAACGCTTTAGCTTATACTAAAATATTTAAAGCATTATAAATTAAAATAAATATAAAATAATATTCAAGAAAGTATGCTAAACATACTTTAGATAAGCGTTTAATTTTGTTAATTATTTCGAATCATTATTATTTGTGAAGACTGTATAAAAAGTTATATTTTAAACGACTATAAACTTTATATACGATTTGTTTATTTTGTTCTCAGAGTGCTTAAAAAAATCACCCCTTTATTTGTGCAGGCATTCTGCGTGAAAACAAAAGTGTCGGTTGTGGATTTGAAATTCAAGAAAGTGATTCCAGAGGGACGCATTCCCCGCATTGAATCGCGGATGACAATATCCCCTCTTCCCCTACCCTCGGGGAGGTGTGCAAAAGTTTCTTTGAATATATTATAGTTTTCTTTCTTACCCATGCAGCCCCAGGCAGCCTGCTTTTTGTACGACTCCTTATGGTTAATGTTCCTTGTCCTTTTTGGATTTGAATATTTAACGAGTCCCGTCATGAATAACCGAAACATAAATTTTAAATATTCAAGACGATTTGAGTTTAGACGAAAATATTTTTAGAGATTTTAATTTTGCGACTGCAATAAATTATTTTAATCTAAAAATTTCAATTCAGTAAAACAATATGAAACAACATTCTGTTGTTTCAGCTTTGGACATTCTTAACCAAAGCTAAATAGATATTGCCTAATACCTACTTCTGCTGTATTACTTTTTAACAAAAATGAATCCACAACACAAACAGTTAATAAAAAAATAGGTATTAATAATATATTTTTTAAATAGACCATATTTCATTTTTATTAAAAAAACTACCTAGATATATTCGTTTTTCTTGACAACGCGCGCGCTCGCACGTACGCACGCGCCCCCCACTTTTAATTCTTAAATCAACTTTAATATTATTATTATTATTATTATTATTATTATTATTATTTTATCATAATATATATAATTCCAAAAATATTTCCATTTCTGTTATTAATAAATGATATTAATAATTATACAAATCTGAAATAATAAAATTTATATTACGTTATTAATATTAATCATTTATTACGGAAATGAAAACCTTTTTTAAAATTATATAATAAGAATTATAATAATGTAATAAAATTATGATAAAAAGTTAAAATAATGTTGTAGTTGTATCAAAAGTAGCAAATTGTATAGTGCACAAAGTATATCATTATTGAACTTTTATTTAAAAGTCGGAGTAATTTATCAGATTTAATATTAATTAAATTTTCATGAATTAAATTTTAATTTACTTTACAGAAAATTATTGCCGTTTATTATAACAGCTGCATTAAATTATAATTCAAAACAACATAAGTAATTTAAAATAATTAAACTAATAAGTAACGTTTACTTTATATTTACCCTTTTTAAAATTTCGGTTAACCAAAAACCCTACTTTCAGTCTTATTTATTGATTTTCCTGAAATTATTGACATATACTCGTAACAATTATTGAATCATTCAGTTAGTCTAAAAAATTTGAAATAAATGAAGTTACAATGTGTAAATAAATAAAACATTAAACCAATACCTTTGTAAAAGTTATTTTGTTTTTGTCTCATTTGTTCTCATACAGTCCCTAATTTAATTTAATTTCAAAATTCGGTACATTTATACATACGAAATGAACAAGTATCGTATGACGTGACTTAATAGGCTATATTAAAAAAATTATTGGTCTGATGAACTGTTATTGAGAAACTTCGCAGATTTTGAAAATTATTTTCGTCAGCCTCCCAACCTGGTTTTTTCGTAATTATTAAATGTGAGAATGTTTTGTAAAGTTTTTTAACCATTTACTTGTTTAACGCTCTAAGCTTCGAAGTTAAATAAAACGCGATTGTCTAACGCTAAATAAAAAGGACTGTTGTATAGGATATGTAAATATGCCATTGTATGGCGTTGCAGTACATTCTTGACGCACAGTTTGTACATTCCCTTGCAAATCGGTTGCGCAGTTATTTATAATAGCCTAAGTAGTTAACTTATTGCTCATAACAGTTTCTGATGATTTATTCAACGTACAGACTGTTGTGCCCAAAAAATGGTTATCAACTTTTCAACAAAAAAAAAAAAAAAAAAAATACTTCCGTACGTATATTAAATTTCCAATGAAAACAAAGTATCAGAATAAGAAAGAATAAAAACAATTTTTTTACAATACTAGAATGTATTGTAATTCCTAATGAAAAGACAACATAAATTAGTTTTATTTTTTAGAGTTCGTTAAAAATTTCCATTACACCGTCTTTACTCCAGCTCGTGTTCCCAAATTACCCACCCCACCAACACCCTAAAGTTAACCCCTCCCTTATCTCTTCCGCTAAATTAAACGTAGATCTTTTTAACATTTACATTACATAAAAGTAACTTTAAGGAAGAACATTTCATTTAGGTTAGCTTGCCTTTATTTCCAAACGAAAACTAAGTTTTAAGCTTTAAAATTTAATTTCAATATTTATTTAAATTAATATTCATTCAATATTATTTAATATATCAAATATGTAATAAAATTCATTATATTATATATTTATTGAATAAATATTTCAATATTTATTGAGTAATACGTTATTTTTCAAAAAAAAAGTATAATACTTTAACAAGTATATCATAAGCTATTTTTTAAACTGATAAATAAAACAGAAGAAAGATTAAACAATTGACTCTTTGTAAAATAAGCGACAGAACTAATAAATACAGTTAAAAAGAAGGGCGTTTTTCTTAAATTCATTTTTGGCTATTACATGAAAATATGTCCATATATACCGTAAACAACAAGTCTATATCAAATTAAGATAAAATATGAGATATTTAGAAAAAACAGAAATGGCTTACGGTATATTGTTGGCTATATAACAGTAAATAGTACAGATTATATTGAAGAATGTTCCGTTTTTACAAATTAAAATTCTTTTCTTGATGTAAGTTATACAAACATAATTTATAATATTTTAATGCATTTTTAATAGTGTTTATACTATACAAATTTGAAACTTTCATTACCCAACCAATAATGCAGTACGTTAAGATATGATTACAAATTTGAAATAAACCACTTCTCATTGTATGTCATTCAACTTATCGTACAGTCTGGTGGATAATTATAAATCAATTAAAAATTGCAATTATGCGTTTATAAACAATCAGATCAAACAGAGACATTTTAAATTTCAATGCATTGGCTCGGTCGCACAATAAAGTGCATCCAAACAATTAATGCAAACACCTATCGCAGCTGTATTAAATAATTGTTTCAGTTTAAAATACTGTGAACTTGTATTACAATTGTATTGCACTTTCCAATTTATTGACTGCATATATCAACACTAAATTTTAGACACCCAATTAGATAGTTTAATTAAATTTTGAAACTTGTTTAACCCGGTAATAAATGCAACATGTATTGCCTTAATTAAAATAGTATGATGTATCCATTTTTTTAAGCAATTAATTAGAAACACTTTAAAGTTTAATTTTTGTATCTACAATTTTTCAATTAATTGGCTTTAACAATATCCACAACTTAATAATGAAACTTAATCACAAAGATCTATTTTAACCCCAATGGTGTGTGTGTGTGTGTGTGTGTGTGTGTGTGTGTGTGTGTGTGTGTGTGTGTGTGTGTGTGCGTGCGTGCGTGCGTGCGTGCGTGCGTGCGCGCGCAACAATAGTAGGCTCACCGGTATTGGGTAGTTGTTAACTATGTTTATAGTTCAGAAGTGGAACAGAAGATTGCGCAGTATATCATACGTTGCAGTGATAGTGTCAATTGTTTGTTGCTACAGTAGCGCAGCCTAAAGATGGAAATGCAAACCTTCCACACCGATCAGATTAACGTCATTTACTATTAATGTTAATGCTCTATGTGTATTCATTTTTCTGTGATAATGTTTTCTTACTAAATTTTACCTTTTAGTCGCAGCTTCCCCTTACCAAAATACTGTTGACAGTAAGCTACATTGTTTTACTATCAAGCGATACACAAACAAGGCTCTGACATAGGTATAATAGCTGTTTCTCTTCATGATTTGGACTTAAAGTTCATATCAAATTTGCATATGTTTGAAACTTTGTTGTTGAAGAAAAGAACTATTCAACAACAATAGTTTTTTGTAAAAAAAAATACTGATTGATTTTCTACGTTATCATTCCAAATACTTAAACATAATTGGAACAGATCACAAGTCTACGAAAGTTGTATCAAATTTTATTCTTAAAAACATTTTGTTAGAACAAATATTACCCAATATCTTCTTTGTCTCACAAAGCGTCTCAATTTATTGCAATACACATCCATTGTAAGTAAACACTTTCTGCAATGAAAACTATTAATTAAATTATTTATATCACGCTATTAAGACTATTTTGAAACAATAATAGCTACTGTTCATAAAGCATAATAAGTGTAATACGTGAAAATGTTCAAGCGAGTAGCCTACGATAGAAATAGTATTGTCATATTTATTTCTTTGTAAAATTCATGGAAATTATCGGACATAATATGAACATTTTAGAAAGTACATTCAATTGAATCAGTACACTGTAATCACAAATAACTATTTATATAGGCCTTATATATGTCTTGTTTCGTATAAATATTTCGGTTACGTTTTACAATCAGCAAAGTTCTACCAACATTACAAAAAATAAACAACCACCTTCATTAAATACTACCTAATTTAATAAAAGTTAACCCCGTTGCTGTTAAATATTTAAGGGTAGAAAGGGCTAATGTTTGCATTGGGAAAGGGGTTCGCTCGCCGTATTTCACAGTATTATTACGGGAATATAGAGCTTCTAACGGCCCTACAGTACATTATAAAGCCCTTATCAAAGCTGAGGCTTATCTCTGGACTATATAACCACCTATATATATAGATATACGTCGGATTACTTCTCCACTCTCTAAGTTAATTATCCCCACCATAGACCTTTCCGTAGAGGACCGGTCAGGAAGTAACAGATGTGAAAAATAGTTCAATTCTCTCAGTAACTTTTCAAATAAAAACTGTTATTTATAGTAACGTTACATATTAGTAGACTATGTAATTGAGGAATATGAAATATACAGATTTAATAAAACATTTAAAATTTTAAAATTGAGTTTTCGGAACTTCTGTCAATTTTGGTAATTTTTGCACCAAAACGCTTTTACTGTATGCCCTTTTTAAATAATCCAAAATATAAAAGTGCGGAAACATGGGAAGTTACGAAAAAAATGAAAATAAAAGTGACAAACATAACCTCAAAATGAGTACCGAGCGAAAGTAGGAAACGTGTTTTTCATTACGAAGACGTTTACTTAACTGCGTGTTATTAGTAATGAAAAAAATTTAAACTTTTTTTAAAAAAAGAACTTCAGAACCTAACTCGATTCTGTAGTTGGTAGGTTAGCCTAAGAAGTATTTCATAAAAGCTACTAACCTTTGCAAGGTGCTTTATTGCAGCGGATATAAAGCTGCCGTAAAACGGACGCCGGAATATAGTTACATAATAAATGGCTAAAAATCGTAATTTGTCCTACATTTATCATAATAAATTTTATCTTTTAGAGGTTAATATCTCTCAACAAAATAATATACTAGGCTTACATAATATACAAAAATTGTTAAAAACATTACTTTTATAAAAGTCTCGACAAGTCAGAAACACCTTTCAAATATTTAATAAATGATATTTAAATGTCATTTAGGTTGTTTAAACCGAAAGTGTGTCTAGGCTAAATTTAGTATGTTTAGGTTTATTATTGGACAAATAATAAATCAAAAAACTAGGTAAAAAAAAAGAAATACGAAAGCTAACCATTAGAGCTTAGACAAATTTATATACAGTACCTAAATTAATGGTTTTTTCTAAACATTTCATTAGTTGCACATTTTTTTTCAAAAATGTGGTAAATATCATTCCGAAGAAGGATCGTTATATTATGAAAACTAAGACTAAGCAATAAATACGTAATGAATTAGAAGTAATCGTCAGGTTTATGGGCGGAGAATTGTGTGCCGGCTAAGCAATAAAACCCATAAAATGTATTATGGAACGACAAGCAATCGGGTTTCAAATAGAGCTGTAAGACAAACGACTTCGTGTGGGTTGTACCGGCTTGTAGCTAGCGGGAGCTGTTAATAAATAGCTAGGAGCTGCCGAGCTGGGGGCGTGTCGGCGCCATTTTAAACTGATTCTTTGTCGTGGTTCTGCAGAAAATGCAGTTAAACCTATCAGTAGCAAATAAGAAAGTATAAGTAGTATTATTTATTAATAATATTCCTGTATATGTCGATTTTCCTGGAATCGGAAACTATTTTAAAAAAATAATTAATTATGTAGGACCTACTCAATAAAAAACGCACACTTGTGGAACTCGGGGAGTTACCGACAGAAGCGAAGCTTTTATTAATTACATCTTTGCTGAATATACAATTAGTTTGAAGATATGTTTATAAATATCTTGTTTTGTTTAAATACGTGAACCTAGCTTAGATATTTACTGTAATTATAGTAAAAGAATACTTGTTCTGTATTAATTTGTAACGATCAGCTGATTTCATTGAACAGCTTAATAGGCTATAATAAATTTTAGGTTATGTTGTTAAAAACTAGCAATATTAACAATTATTATTACAAACGTTTATATTAATTTCGAATGTAGGCTATTATAAAAGGTTATAAAGTGCACGTGTTCTTCAACTAAGAATAAAATACCGGAACCAAAACAAGACAACGTTTCATATAGTCTAATACGTGTGTACTGCTATCGAAAAGGAGGAAGAAAAAAAGACAGAAATAGAGACGAAATTCGTTTGCTTGTTCGTTCCATATTTCCGTTACATTCTTCTGTTCGGCAGACTATTCACTTCTATTTACTCCTTTCGCCAAAGCTAACAATAAAAGCTTCGCTTCAATATAAACCTTCAATATGTATTCGCTTCAATATGAATTGTATTATATATAAAAGGTTTTGAAAACGCGTAGATATTATGCAAAAAAATGTATTTTATGATTAACATCTATAATTATTAAATAAAAAATGTTTATATTTTATTAATTTTTACATTCCTAAGAAAATTGTGGATTGTCGCTGATGGGTTTTTATGGTGACAATATTATTGTAAAAATATACAATGATTAATGTAGAAGTAAGTTTAAATGGTTAACTTACGTACGTACTTATATTTTTTAAAGTAATGCATCATTCTAAATATGAACTGAAAATGGAGAATAAATTGTTGAGGTATTATTTTAATGATATCAAATTCTATTTTAATAAATATCAATAACCCATAGGTCTAATTATAACCACGATAGGTACGTAACACAGAATTCTGGACTTTATACAATCAATAACCAATCAAAGTTTACTATTCACTTGTTAATCGCCGTTCAATTACTAAAGTCACTATAAAACCAATAAAAGCAACGCCTTAAATTCAACAAAGTGCGGTGGAAATTTACAGCCCTGTAATTGAGCCGTTACAGGAGTCTATACGAAAACAAGCATCCCCCCACTCCACCAAGCAACCCTAAGTCTTAAATCTTGTGGAGCAAGGCAAGATGGCCGACCGGCTCCCTTGGACAACTTTATAATAGCTATACGTTGGCCGGTAGGTTATTTATTAGGTTCGGCTATCGGTTGATAATAGACATGTTAAGGATGATCCGAAATGCCAGTTATTTTTGTCGGCTACTTTGTTATGAACTGAAAATTATTGATTCTAAGAAAAAAAAATACCTCTGGATTTATAATTGTCTTGTAGAAGAGGAAATTGTGTGACTATTTTATAGACCACCTATGGTGAAAAGGTTTCTTTAAGGAATTTACTTTATCGGTTTTAAATAAGAATTATTTTTAACGACTCTTTTCGTCAATTTGATATAATTTAGAGTAATTACTTTGTATTTATTACGTTCGTATTTAAAAGTAGGCCGAACAAAAGAGTCTATAATTTAATTTCTAATTTTATTTTCAATATTTTTTATGAAAAAGTATTTAGCTGCAATAAATTTGGGTAGCGTTTTCCAATTGTAAGTACAATAGTAGTAAAAAAAAATATGATATGGATGAAGTCCTGAAGCATAGGTAAAAACACAATTAAGACTTACATCTAGTACGTATACTTATAGATACAATTTGAAAATTTAATTAGGAGCCTATTCATACAAAAACTAACGCTATAATCATTAAAAAGTATAAAATATTTGTAGCCTTGTAAATTAAAATTATACTTGAGTGATTTCAATAAATATATTTTAAATGAAAAGCAATTGTTAATAAAATAGTTCAAAACGATAGATATACATTTACAATAAAAATGTACTCTCCCACTGTGTAAGAATACACAGAATTTATATTTATTATAGGTCTACACACCTAATAAGAAAACTAATTGTTTGAGAATTTATATCTTTATTTTTAAAAAGTGGAATGTTCTTAATAAGCAGGTCCAACTGTAACATTATGGAAGGTAAATAAGTTATTGATTTCATATATACAACTATATTAGCAACATTATGGCAAAAATAAATATTTTTAAACATTGTGATTTAAAATAGTTGATTAAAATAATTTCAACTGTGATTTATTTAATAATAATTAAATAGACTACTTTTATAATTACAATGTATTAGACATGACCAAATTAAAATTAAATTTACATAACTTTTAAATGCACTTTTTCGAAAAAGTAACACTTATAAATCTAGATTTATTTTCTCCTGAATATTCTAATAATGGAGAAAAGTAATTCAAACCATCCCCCATCTCATATCTCTAATTTATTTACCAAACGCAATTTTTCCCCATCAGCACTGTTACGCTAAGATAAAAATTTACAATATCATCAGTTTTAGAAAACGTGAGCAGGAATTGACCAAGTTTTTAATTGACGTAGTAAATCCGATTTGCAAGTAGAGGTAGAGGGGTGCGGTGCAGTAAGGGTAGTTCCGTTAAGGTACACACACAGCAGCACCTCCGCTGCGGAATCTCATTCCCAAATAATTTATTGCATTAATTAAAACGGTTGTTTAATTAGGGGATGGAGAAACGCGAGTCAGAGTCAAAACTTTGTGTATTTATTTGAAATTCGTGCAACCACCCAACCCACCCCTTACTTCAGAGGAGCTTTTGTTAGTTAGAAAACTTTAAGGGCGGGTTATCTTTATGGCGCTGCATAGGCTTTGTATGGTAGGTTCCAAAAGTTTTGCCTTCATTTTTCAATATTCTACCTGGCTTAATAAAAATGTTCCATATTCTTAGTACTTTTAATTTTTTATTTAAATTATAAATTTTTAAATAATTATAACCAAATTTCAGCGAATATGTGTATTTTTAATGTGATGGGTTTTTGTAATGTTTAGGCCCTATAACTTCTCTACATTTTCCTATTTTTTCAAAAACCAAAAAACGTAAGATTTAGTTTCAGGTTAATTATAAGTTATAAGTAAGTGTAACAATTTTAAATAGCTGTATTTTAAATTACGATATCAATTATAAAATCCAGCATTAAAAAAGCATGAAATTAAAGTAAAATTACAACTGTTTTAAAACATCCAATGATTTCAATTACATAATTTACATTTTTTAAATAAAATTTTAAGATTAATGACTCAAATAAGGTGCATAAATAAAACCACAAAAAATAGTAATTTATTGTCAGAAAATTTTAAGAAAAATTTCTACCCAAAACTGGAATAATTTCGATTGTTTACATATTTTAACAGAAATTGTTTTTCTTTTGAAAAGTATACGCTGCACGAACGCTTACAATAAAAATTAACAAACAAACAAAAACTTGCGATCCTTTTCCCACCGATTAGGAAAACATTGTTGGCAAAAAAACAAATTACACAAACATTTTAATTTTAATATTTAATCGTAATTCATTTCTCGAATTATTCAAAGTAGAATTTTTGTATTGTTTACATTACATTATACGTATTTTTACTATATTTTTGAATCAGATATTTTAGGATTTTTTTTTTTTTGTTTAACGTCCGACTATTGTGCACACTTGGCCTAATGCAGACGATTGGATAATTTATAGCGTATGAAATTGTCAAGCCCTGGCCGGGAATCGAACCCGGGTCCTCGGAGTGAAAGCCTAGTACGATATCAACTAGGCCATCGAGGCGGCTATTTGACCAATAGTCATTAGTTATTTTAGGAATGGTGTTATAGAGTATTTTAAATTATTTAGGAGTCTCGGTGTTTAAAAACATTCTTAATGTCATAACAATCGTTTTATTGTATAAGAAAGTATAGTTCAAATCCACAACGCATATAAGCGTTGAAAATTAAACTGATCTACAAATTGCAATTATTGGTTATAAACATTATTTTTAGATTATACACCATAAGGAACAGTTGTTGAATTTTGAGCCGAACTGTACTCAGGTTGGATGTAGCTGTAGGTGTGAGGTTTTCGGATGAAGTTTTCCCCGAGTTTGCGAGGGTGGGTTTGAATATATAAGACACCAGGGAAGATACGCTCAGAAAGGAAATTGCCAACGTAAATCAAGCGTTCTCTTCCCACAGGGCGCGTTACTCTGCACTAATGTTCTGTTCCTAGCACACACACAAACAGAATACAATCTTCTGTTCTCTCTCTTATATTGTTTTAGTACCCACCAAAACCCTTTGCTATCAGACAGGATTCTCTGAGAACGTGTTTATCCTGTATTCGAGTTATTAAGTTTTGTGGAGCTTTGTATCGCATTGTCTGGTGTTTCGTCTTTAACTGGTTTTGTTTTGTCTGTTATGGTCGTGTCTTTCTAATCTTCTTCCACTTCTTGCTGAGGGAGATTCTACTCAATGAATTTCCTTTTAGTATATTTACACTTCCAGGTGTGCTAGAAAGGCTTAGTAAATTTTGTACAAATATCTCTTATAAAAAAACAGAACAGTCGTGTGCATTTTGAGAATATTTAACTGCAAAAATATTAGGAAATAAAAAGACAAAATTATACACAAAAAGCAATTAACTAAAATTATGTTTTAATTACGGTTTCTTTAAACCCTGAACTAAATTAGAAGTATATTAAGTCACGTTAATGAACGTTCCAACGACATCACATTAGTACATTACCTGAAGCGATTATTAAACTTATTTTATAACTTTATTTACTGCGTACAACTAAATAGATAAAAGAGTATAAAAATAATACTAAGACCTCTAAGAATGTTAAGGGATGATTTTGACTCACGAGTATCCAAATAGCCACTATTTTAGCTTTAGAAATTGAAAATGGAAACACATTTAATTTTAAACATAAAATTATCTTGTTAATTGTTGACGAAAGTTTTTATACTTTTATAAATCAAGCAATTGTAGTCCCTAAATTCGGCCTTCATTTCGTCTGTCGTGAATGTCTTTTATCAGTTCTGTGTGATCATAAACTAAACTTCTAAACTTGGGTGCAAACTTCAGTCTGCTATCTTCCCTTAATCCTACAAATAATTTAGATCTTTTGGGGAGGGATTTTTAGGTTAACTGCAAACTAGGGTGGATTAGATCCTGTTTACTTTTAGTTTTGTTTGAAAAGGCAATTTACCGAAATAAAAATAAATTAAAAGCCAAATTTAAAGTAAATTCATGGGATGTAAAGTAAACCCTAAGAAAGGGGTCCTATGAGACTTAAAAAAGTGTTTTTACTTTTTTTAACTTTGTGTTTTATTCATATATAACATTTATATATGAAATGTGTATAAGTTATTTTCATATAATCAGTAAACAAATTGATAAAAAAATCGGCGGAAACAAAAATATTTAAAAAAATTAGCTTTTTTGTCTATAAAACATTTAGAAATAATTCAATCCAGCAATGTTGAACAATACTTTCAGTTTTTTACCGATTTTATTTTTGAAAAACATTTCAATTAACAAATAAATGTTGTATCAAAGTTTTTAACATTTCAGCTAAATTAAAATTAAAATTTAGTAAAATTAAAATCAAAAGTTAATAATATTTTTGGATCTTTTAAAATATATCTCAGATTTAACTTATAAAATAACTTTTTATATCTCTATCTCTAATAAAGATATATCCTTCCCGGGATACTCATTGCAAAAAATAGATGAGATAAATATAATTTTGTTTCCTTATTATCAATTACATATGCATAGAAGTTCATTCTAAATATACAGAAAATCAGCCTAACTGCTTGTAAAATCAAAATAAAATAGGCTAAAAATGTAAATATACACTTAATTATTTGTGGATTTGGTAATATACAAGTTTATATAGCCTATATATATGATGAATGAATGCGTCAATCATTCATTCTGAAAAATGTATTTCTTATCTCTATCCTAATAAACGAAACGGATTATTTTGTTTTTTGACGTTAAGTTAAACCTTAAAACCTTATTTTTGCCGTTACGTTAAACATTTTCGTGGCGATAATAACTAATACGATTAGTACTACTGTGTGAAAGCTTGTAGGGGTTTCCGTTTCGTTTATTAGGATAGAGATAAGAAATACATTTTTCAGAATGAATGACTGACTCATTCATTCATTATATATATATATATATATATATATATATATATATATATATATATATATATATATATATATATATATATATAGATTTGCCATTCCTTAAACATTGCCTCTTTATACATGTCATTTATTAGGATATGCCTCCAGAGCGACAATTTGCCTCCGCTTCGAGTTTTGACCTCCACGGAGGCAAGAAATCAGGTTCACAGAACGCAAGAAATATTTGGGTTTAGAAAACTGTGTGTTTGTCTTATAAGCGGCCATGTTGGAATGCATTAGATTCATTGCAAACTTTGAAAAAATATGAAATATTAAGTACTGTGTTGAAACGTTTCTAATATGTTGAAATGCGAGCTGAGTGACATATTAATACGATACTTTATTGTATATGAATGCGTCTTCAAATTCAATTTTTCCTGTGAAAAATGCAAAGTGAACTGCTTTCTCCTAGGTTGAGGTTATGCCAATGTTGATAACCATAATGTATTTTGTTCATTTGTGTCTGGATTTTTCTATTACAAAAGTAGTTCAATGAAGAATTGAGATGTAGAAACAAATACAAGTTTTGAAATATATTGACAAAATATTGTTACGAACCAAAATTCTGTTGGATTGAAGAAAACAGGACTGGAAGAAGGTTAGTAAACCCATGAGTGTGTTACTATAATTTTAAGATTTCACATTATTTATAACTTAGAATATTAACAATTATTGTACATGACAAATAGTTGGAGGACCAACAATCACTTTTATAATAATTACTATATTAATAATAGTAAACTGAAACTAATGTATTAGTAATAAATTTTTACATATCACTAAGATATCAGTTTATTTTTAATATTAAAGTAGGCTACTTGGTTGTAACATTGGTAGATCTAGTAATATTTTGCAAATATCTAAATAATATGTCTATGTCTACTTACAGACCAAAGAAAACTTACAACTAAGCATTATAGTCTAAATATATTTTTTTCTTATACCTACTACTGTAATGGGGTGAGGTTAGTCTAAAGTAGGTTTTTATGTGAAAATGAGAATATATTTACAGAAAAGTATAAAATATTCCTAAAGCTAACAGTTACAACTTATAAACTATATTAAGCTCTGTAAGGACATAACATACTTTCTTCTCTTATTTATATGATGGAGAAAAGATAAGTTATTTGTGTATTTAATATGCCTCAGGTGTAATATAATTACAATATTTTTATAAAAATTAAGTAGGCCTAATATTAACCCACACAACATTTATTAAGTAACGATTTTATACAATTTTTAACAGAAAAATTTTGCGACATTATTATTACATTTTTACATTACATTGAGCATGGAGGATTTACTTTGCAAATTAGTCAGTAATTAATTCAATGCAAATTTTTGAAGTAACAAGATGATAGGTTCTAACTAATTGTGAAGTTACAGTTGTTTTTAAGTCTAAAATATAGCAATATTTGTAGAATTCACAAGAATAATTTAATGTTGCTACCAGCATGTTATTGTTCAATATAAGCTAAAGGCAGTCAATTTTTAAAACAAAATATAGTTTTTATATAAAATGATGATTACTTATTATATTAGGCCTAACTATTTTTAATTTCAAATCTATATTTCACACAAACCCATATTAGACTAGTTAGGTTCATTTTTGTCTTTCATTCATTTGCGCAAAATGACATTTTGGATTTTTACATATAGGCCTATACATTTAATTAAATTAAGTGTTTTGGCAAAAGAACATTCAAAAGTCAGCTGAGGGATAAGTATTAAATACAAATTTATAAAAAGTTAATATGGTTTAAAATGGCTAATGAATAAACTAATCCCAGGCTTACGAAATTGAGGCTATGTCCTTCTTTCATAAAGAACTAGATAAACTTTAATGACTTCTACAAATTCAGTATAAAATCAAAGTTTGTAACAACACTATAGTTTTATTTAGTTTTGCTTTGACATTTTCTAGGCTAATAATAAATCTATTATATAGGTTACAATACGTATAAGTAAAATGTGTACATTAATATAAAAATTTAACAGTTTGGATTGTAATTACCTCTCGGGTATGTTTGACTTTTCGGAACTTTTGCAAAAATTATGATTTTACTATTTTTTTTCCTTTTATTATATGCTTTGTCATTTCATTGAGAGATATTAACCCATGGAAGATTAACTTTATTATGATAAATTATGACTTTTAGTAATTTGTTACAAATCTATATTCTGACGTCCATTTTTACTGTATGCTATGATACTACTAACAACAAAGATTAGTATGTTTAAGGAATATAAGTTATATATTTAATAAATGAGTTAACACCCAACAGCTAAGTTGAGTTAGGTTACCAAGTTCTTTTTTTAAGAAAAAAATTATATTCTTTTGATTAGTAATAACATGCGTTTCATTAAACACCCAACAGTGAGTCAAGTTAGGTTAAACACGCAACAGCTAAGTCGAGTTAGGTTATCAAGTTCTTTTAAAAAAAAAAAATATGTATTCTTTTAATTATGAAAATACACTTTAATTTTAACAGTTTGGATTGTAATTGGCTCTCGGGTATGTCTGACTTTTCGGAACTTTTGCAAAAATTGTGATTTTACTATTTTTTTGCTTTTATTATATGCTCTGTCATTTCGTTGAGAGATATTAACCCATGGAAGATTAACTTTATTATGATAAATTATGATTTTTAGTGATTTGTTACAAATCTATATTCCGATGTCCATTTTTACTATATGCTGTGATACTACTAACAACAAAGATTAGTACGTTTAAGGAATATAAGTTATATACGTAATAAATGAGTTAACACCCAACAGCTAAGTTGAGTTAGGTTACCAAGTTCTTTTTTAAGAAAAAATTATATTCTTTTGATTAGTAATAACATGCGTGTTTCATTAAACACCCAACAGTGAGTCAAGTTAGGTTAAACACGCAACAGCTAAGTCGAGTTAGGTTATCAAGTTCTTTTTTTAAAATAATATGTATTCTTTTAATTATGAAAATACACTATAATTTTAACAGTTTGGATTGTAATTGGCTCTCGAGTATGTCTGACTTTTCAGAACTTTTGCAAAAATTGTGATTTTACTATTTTTTTGCTTTTATTATATGCTCTGTCATTTCGTTGAGAGATATTAACCCATGGAAGATTAACTTTATTATGATAAATTATGATTTTTAGTGATTTGTTACAAATCTATATTCCGACGTCCATTTTTACTATATGCTGTGATACTACTAACAACAAAGATTAGTATGTTTAAGGAATATAAGTTATATACGTAATAAATGAGTTAACACCCAACAGCTAAGCTGAGTTAGGTTACCAAGTTCTTTTTTAAAAAAAAATTATATTCTTTTGATTAGTAATAACATGCGTTTCATTAAACACCCAAAAGTGAGTCAAGTTAGGTTAAGCAACAGCTAAGTAGAGTTAGGTTATCAAGTTCTTTTAAAAAAAAAAAAAAAAAATGTATTCTTTTAATTATGAAAATACACTTATCGTTATTATGAAACATTTATCGGTTTTACCATTAAAAGCATGTTACCTACTTTCGAACAGTAGTCATTTTGAGGTTATGTTGGTAACTTTTATTGTAAATTCACTTTTTGTAAATTCTACTTGTTTCTTTATTTTTATATTTTTGATAAATTAATATTGGTCCCAATAACTCAGTTTTACCATCTCTTGTTTATTGGATTGTTTGCTTGTTAATTAATTGAGGATTATTGTATTCCTTAACAGGTTCGGAATATTGTAAACCAGTTTTCCAGTATATTTTATAATTCCACAAGGAGAATACCACTTGATATAGTTCACAAGTAACTAGCATTAAGAAAATGTATATTAATTTTTGTTACATATACATATACACGTCCTACAATAATTAATAATGTTTGTTTACATGTTGCCTTTTTAGTTTATTGCTGTAGGTAGCCTAATCAAAAATTACAATTGGTAAATGAAAGACCACACAAAATTGGCCTTCATGAAATTATGACCATGTGATTGGAATACAAGTTTTTTTCAAAAATGTCAAGGCATTTGTATAAATTATCATTTGATGGACTATCATGATATTAGGCTAGGCTATATAGAAAATATATTTTTCAGCGAGTTATTTTTTAAGAGAAATATATGTGTTGCAGGTTAAACTTGAGAAACCTTTCAACTACAAGTTTTAAATTACAGTAATCATCACCTAGCCAAAGATATTTTGGATTTGAACATTTTTGATTTTATCAAATCGAATATGTGCCTATTTCATCAGTGAAAAGAATAAACAACTCAGTAAGTACAACTTTGTTCACCTCAGCCTTAAATAATATCAAGTTTAATAATTTTTATACTTACACAGTTAATCAGATTTCACTCTAGGTAAAACTTGTAGTAAAGTGTTAAGCGTATGTGTGTTTTAAGTTAAATAAAGAAAAAACACTTATAGCCTCTTGTATATATTTTGAAATCTGCATTAAATGTAGTGCTGTTCTCCTATTTTGTAGTTTTAAAGTTATATATTTTGTTGCTTGAAATTGAGGTGAATATTTATATTGTTGAGAAAAAATTTTAGCATTACTAATTTATTTGATCAGCAGTTTTATTATAAAAATAGAACATTAGCTATCAGTTTGATACAAAAGTACAAATAGTTATCAGTCTATATACTACTGCAAAGTGTAACTATTTTAAGTTCGTAATTAAAATTAGAGGTAATAGCTTTGTATAGTTATAATATATATTTTTTTCTAGGATCAGTCTTCAGTCATTGAGAAATTGGTTTGTCATGGACAACATGCAAATACTGGAAGCTTATAACAGAAGAAACTCCTGAACGTCTATTGATTGTGCTAAAATGATATATAAAATATTCTACTGATTGATTATATGAATGATATATATAAATACTGATTGTATGTTACAAATAAACCGTATGGGCTATTCTTAAGAAAGATGATTTTCCTTGTGCTTTTACATTCATAATTATACCAACATCCAGCCATAGCCTACACTAAAAAAAAAAAAAAAAAAATAACAGGCCTAAACATTAGTCTTCTTAACATATCTTAGAAACATTTTTAACAAAAAGTTTGAAGTATTTTTTTCTACAGAAAAGCTTATTTTATAATTATAAAGAAGTAATATTTTCATTTTTGTTTTGCATTTCTAAAATTTTTTGGTTTTAAAAACTGGTAAAAGCAAGAAATAGCTGGAAAACTGGTTATTACAGTGCTTCAATCTTAAAGTTTTTATGACTAAAAGAAATAATTTTAGAAAAAACTATAATAATGTAAAATAAAGTAACCTAATATATCTTACACAGTATTTATTAAACCCATTTATGCCCACTTTCATCCATTCGTATTGGGCTAGCAGCGACACATGTTGATTTTATAATTGTATGACACACTCTAACCTTACCAGATCCCTTCACCTTGGTAAAATACTTATGTACAGTTTTGTCTGATGAAAATAATGCTTAAAAATTAGGTATTTATAATGGATCACCACATATCATGATACCTCATACATATTGATCATACATATATCATCAAAAATCACACATATTGATGTATGATTATACTACATTTTTGTTGTATTTCATATTGTATGACAAAATTAAGTAATATAAACATGTGGTACATTTTTTTAATTTATGATTTTATGCAATTTTAATGAACTTCATACATTAAGACGTTATATTATCATTTACATTGCATGCATGAACAATTTATTATGTGAAGTTTTTAATAATAAACTGACCCAGACTCTTGAAAGTAGTCTGTAGTCAGTAAACTGGCATGAACTCCAAATATGATCACAGTGGGCAATAAAATAAGGTTAGTAAGCTTCACACATCCCCATAGTTCAGGTTTTTCAATTGTTTGATTATTTCTTCAATCGGGCAAAAATTGATAAGGATTTTTATTGATATGCTTTAAAACATATACTTAAATGTAAGCCTAAATATTTATTTAAATATACATGAATTTAGCATTTTAGGATAAAAATTGGTGGTGAACCATTTATTTTATATTAACCAAATACTATAGAATTATTTAAAGTATCAGTAAGTGAATACTATGAAATTTAGTGGCAGTAAATTTTGAAAAAAACTTTTATTTGCAAACCTTCTAATTACATTTAAACCTTAGATATAGCTTAGGTTAACAGGGATTGCAGCTGCAGATATACCAGTAGGCCTACTTCAAAAGTCTCCATTAGTAGTAGATTATTCTTTTAGTTTGCTTTATTATGAAGTATCAAGGTTTTAAATTTTCGCTCCTGTACCCATACACGTCAGGACATTTGACATTAAAAATAAGATTTCTAATCTAATTAAAAATAAATAAAATTTCTGTTATATGTGGTTATTTACTATTCTATCGTCATATTTACTTTGAATTATCAATACTGGGGTTTTATGAGAACACAGTCTATGAAAACTAGGCAGTTTAAAATCATTTAAGATTACTATCTCCTGCAAAAGTGGAGTTTTCCCATTGAATTGTACTGCACCATTAACCACCTGCAAGGTGCATTTTCTGCACTTGTTTTTGTTTACAGGGTGGAAGACATTTACGACTTATGACAGTATTGCACTTTCACATGTTATTCTGTTTTGAGGATGTAATAACAATAGTACACACTTATTCATAAGTACTTAACACTGCTTTTGTTCTGGTTACAATCACACTATCTTAGGTACTTCATTAAAAGCAACAGTAAGTGATAAAACCTTGTATCAATTCCAGGTACGTTATTGATTATATATATTTTTACCATACCATGTTACAAATTATAGTCATGAAACCATTCACAGCACCCTACAGATGTTAACCTAGGTGGTAATTGTAATATACTAACACACCAACCTTTCTGGCATTTTTCGAACAAAGTAGCTTGCGTAAATATATGTATTAAATAAGTTTAAGTAGCAATAGTGGTCACTAGACAGCATGTTTATTGCTACAGTAAATAATTTGTGATATAAAAAATTATATCAAGGCAGGCATATTATAATTTTTTTATGGGTTATGCTAATCCAAAACGGCATACTGCAGCTGTTAGGTTAGATTAGATTTCATATCGAAATGGTGCTAGACTATAATATTTCTGCTTCTTCTTTGTTGTTCATTACTCTTTTAACCATTTTCCAAGGAATCATGACCTCGTGTAACTTTTTCGAGCAGGCTATTATGAGTTGTACTGCCTATCGCACCAAGGTTAAATGACATCGAAAACAAAAAGACAGCAATATTTCTTTCCTATGTTTGTTGGTTTTATTTTTTTTATTAGCACAACATCAAAATTCTATATAAAAAACACTTGAGGTGATATTTTGGTACTTAGATTAAAAACTTGATGAGCAAATCGAAATCAATATTTAATACTTGTCCGTTAAATTTTTCTCATACTTAGCTTATGATAAAACTTGAACTTAGTTGTTTAAATTTGTATTACCAAAGACATTAAAATTTTTTAATGTATATTTGTACCTTTTATATATAGCACCTGTATGTATTTGGCTATGTAGGCTAATCACAATAGGCTATATTGTGATTTTATAGCTAAATAGCTTACAGAACTAAAATTTGGCCCAAAATATTTTAATCATATTTTTTGTATTATTATTATGCAAATCAGTTTATTAAAAATCAATTCCCAAGACCAAATGAAAACATTTTATTGTTTTGGAAGTACAGTACTTCCCTAAAGTACAAAATTTAAGTAGCCTAAAAAGTGGCATGCGTGAAAATAAACTTTAGGCAAAACTTAGATCTACAGTCAAATTAGTGATTTAATACATATGTATATGTATTACTTTTATATAAAAGTAGAAGTGAAAGAAAAGGTAGGTTTTGTAATATCAACTACAACTCTAACCTGTTTGAACTGTCAAACCAAAATTATGAAAAAAGTACAAGAGCCACAAGTTTCGCCATATCTAATGAATACAACAATAAATCTCAAAGAAAGAACAATTTAATTGGTTTTATGTGTAGAGAAATAGAACTTTATAGTTTCGGTATATTTGTAGGTGATAAAACTTTAGAAACATAAAACATAACCTCAACTATATACATATACAGGACTTCAGTAGTGTTCAGTTTGGTAAAAGGTTTAGACTGGAGGCAAGGTCTAATGGTATATATCTGCAAAGTTAGACATCAATTATATTTAACGACATCCGGAGGCAACAATCTATGTTTGACAAACAAATGTTTTATGCTAACCTTACATCTTGCCACCGGGAAGCAATATTTGATTAATTACATAACAAAAAATTGTATTATACATTAGAGCATATTGGAATAAATGTCTTGAATCTGTTATTTTGAACATATACTCAAATGGGATGACACATATATCTTTACAATTAGCTGAGATATAAGGCTGTGAATGTGGAGGTAATATCTAAGGATTACGGACATGGAGGCATATTCTAATGAATGATATATATATATATATATATATATATATATATATATATATATATATATAATCTTATTAGTTATTATCTCCACGAAAATGTTTAACATAACTGTTTTAAGGTTTAACGTAACGTCAAAAAGCAAAACAATCTGCAATAGTTATAAAACGGCATGACTTTTAAAACTGGTTCAAAAGAATTGAATTAAAATTAATTTTAAGAACAATAACGTTCTGGAAAAAAATCGTATTAGTAAGCCATTAAAGAAAAGAAAAAAATACTTCATATTCAAGTTTAGGTTTGCATTACAAAATCCTAATTTAAAATCATACAGTTACAGAGTACAGGTGTGTCATTTTCTGTTTTACTATTTCAAACAGCTGTTTTTTATTTTTGTTATTTTTGTTTTTAAAGATATTTGCCATCATTTTTGTATGCGGAAACGATACATGACTATTCGAGAGTATGGTTTGAGAGCGAAAGCTGACACTTGTATAACACTGTGGTATTGTTTATATAATATGCATAGGCCCTACATGCATACATATATATATATATATATATATATATATATATATATATATATATATATTGACTTTTGTCTGAATAAACAATAATGATATTAATATTCCACCATCAAGTAACAATTTAAATCTGTTTCTACTTCATGGCAACTTATTAGTTAAGTTTAAGATATTTTTATTGCTATTGTTTGAAAATGTCAGCTGTGAACGTAGTAGGAGCTGGTATTAATTACTCCTATTACTATTGAAATTGGTGATGTTTTATTTCTTATGACACTAAGCTTGATTTTGTTTATTAAATTTTATGTTGATCAATAACTTTAGGCTTAAGGCATGGATTACCAAGTTTAACCAACGTTTAAATTAATGTTTAAACGCTAGAAGTGTAAAAACATAAGGACATTTAGTTTACAGACTTTTCAAAGAGAAAACATTCCACTTTTTACAAATGAAACAATGCCGGTTTTCTTTTTCTTGACCATAAACTTTCCTACTTTGCACCGTCGCAAAGAAAAGCACTTAACGCAAGTAATCGCCAAATATATAACCTTTAAGACTCTCAGTACTAAAATATGTCAGGCTTAAGAAGACCCCGCCAGCAGTCGGTGCCCCATATTTACACAAGTTTTAAGTTAGCAATTTCAGGCAAGGAGCTCTACTGAGGCCATACGTCTTGCTTATCCAGCATTCCAATTTTAGTCCACCCCTTCTAGGGGTAAGGGTATGGGGAGGTTTACTTCGTCGTAAAGTTTACCCAGCAATTTCAGTTTCATAACTCCGCATATAATTCAGCAAATTAAATCTAACTTTAAGTTTAGTAACTAATGAGTTCTGGTTGTCCGAAACCATTGAAACTTTCTAAACTGGAATTAAGATCGGAGAGCATTAAGATTGGGAAGGCAGTTTTGGGTGTAGATTCCCGTAATGGGAACAGTAAAATGTTTTCAAGCGTTTTATAAGATAATGTAAGAAGGTTTGGAATATATTTTTGTGCTATTGTATAGTTATTCATTAAATAATAATAACATTACTTATATTAGGCTCTGATCTTCTCTTTCTACTCGCATTCGGCCTACGGCTTTGGTTTTATTAATTCGATATTCTCGCAACATAAATTGGCAGCTATGGGTTCCATAACCTAAGATTCAACTTTGAAAAGTTGGGTTTGAAAAAAGCACTATAGAACTGTTTTCAGATAACGTTAACTGTTTCATTAAACGTTAGTCAGTTAGTGGCACTAAGGGATAGATCAGTCGGCTGACTTTATAGCGAGCGATTTACTGTACAACTTTGACTTTTTACCTACGTTCGACAGAGTTTCTGCAGTTTAATATTTACGTTGTATATGTCTCTATTAGCTAAAATACATTCGAGTAAAAATTTACCAAAAATCCCCCCTTTACATGCGAAATATCATTTGGAGAAAAGAGAGAAGGAAGAAAGAAGAATCGGGGGGAAAATATAATAAATTATTTTTCTTAGCTATGTAGAGTTTAAACTTAAACGTCTAAAGAGGGGTTGAAGTGGAAACATTTTCAAAAGCTCTTTTGTCTTCTTAAAGTCATTCAAACTGGAAATATCTACTCGTCAATCACGGCCAATCGTGTCGGGGACGTTTAAAAGCGAAATGAGGTGTGAAAACCAGACTAAGAACGGATCGGGGGCCAGAAAGGATAACTCACGGACCCGGGTCGATTCACACGCGGCGTACACTCTATTTTGGGTCTCATCAAAATAACTGACAAGCACTAAAAGTCAAGGGGATGAAAATAAGGGTGGCTCTTCCCTTCCCCTCGACTAGAACACTCTAAGCCGTAAGAAACACCCTAGGAATAACGTTAAGGGATGAACGCAATGCCTATTTACATTTTATATTTAGTACGAACTGTATTGTGGGAAGTGTGGCAAGGTGTTACAGTAGCTAAGGGTTGTGTTTCTATTTACCTTGGATTTGTTCCGTCTCATTGAATTTTAAATAGTTTTCTGAATAGACGACATAGAATTAGGAGCATAGTTAGAATTATTTCTTTATTTTTACTTTCCCCTTGTAGTTTATGACATGTAGTTTTTTCAGGACATCCTGAAAAAGAACTTACCCTTAACCTATATTGCACAATTTTGTTCTTAATATAATCTGTGATTATGCTAGTAATTAATTACAAAATTAAATAATTTATGAAACAACTATTTATTTATTATTACTTTGACAATACAATTATATCTGTAATAATGTTTATAGATGTTACTACATAGGCTATACGTTTATGATTTTAACAACAAAATTTTACAATATACATAAAATAATTCTATCGTCCATTTATTAACAAAATTAAAGAGGTGATACGAATGAATAAATCCCCCCTAAATTTTTCTGAAGTTTTGAATTTTATTAAATTTACTTTATGTTTTCCTGATTTTAATGGCTAAAGCAAGTAAATGTTAACAGTAGAATTAAAAATTACCTTTATGAATTATCAAACTAAAAAGATCAATTTTCGACGTTTGACAACAAATATCTGTAAACACTTAAATAATAAAGACAATTCAATAGTTCAGTAAATTATACAATTTATTTCAATCATTCCATGACGCTGACATTAATAAATTGCATAAGTAATTGTAAGCCATTAGAATTAAAGCAGAATGTGTGAACTTAAGAGAAATTTATAAAAATTAAGTGCTGCGAAAATGGTTTAATTTTGAAATTAACGTTAATTCAATCAGTAGCCTAAATCTGTACTTTTTGAAACAGTAGCCTACTTTTTGAAACATTTTGGAATGAGCTGTTACTTCTTAGTTTTTATTGATAAAAGTGATTTTAAATTTAAAACAGCATTTTCAACATTAAAAATTGAAATTCAGTAAAAGCAGAGAGATAAAACACACTTATATAATATTATATGGTAACACGTTATATGGTACATATCTAACATTTCAGAAACATTATTACATTTATAAATAATTACTATTAGAAATAGAACTTACACATACATTAACTTTGAGAAATGTATTTTATAGTTGGCTGAATTATTTGTATACTACAACACGTGCTCTTTGAACATTGTTTACGTATTCCTTTGAAAGAAGATAACAATCTAGTGTTTCCCTAAAGTTTACTTTATAAGTGTAATTAGGGCTATTTAGTTTTGAAATAAAAATTTGTTTGAATAAGTAAAATGAGCTTCAACTGAAAATATTAATCTAGGAAGCAATAACCGATTTAATTAATGTAAAGTGTTCAGACAAAGCTTATAATGGACAATGAGTACTTACAAGATATACTGACAGTAGCATTGAAAACTATTAATAAACAAGAACTAAAAAAAAGTTACATATTTGACAAAATTTCTTGCCTAAATTGTTTTGTTCAGAAACGTTTACTTGATAAAAATATCATTATTTAACTAAATTACTCGACAAAACTGTCCTGTTCTGACAAGTTTAGTTGCTAAATTCCTTGTTTCTTGGCTATATTATTGGACTAAATTGTTTTGTTCAGTCACTTTTAGTTGACAAATTCCTTCTTCCTTGACTAAATTACTTGAAATTTTTTTTGTTTAGATACCTTTAGTTAATAAAATGCTTTGTTTCTTGAATAAAATACTCTACTAAATAGTTCTGTTCTGTCACGTTTAGCTGATAAATTCCTCAACATTTTTTTTTTTATAAACACGTTTAGTTGATAAAATTCTTCGGTCCTTGACTAAATTAATCGATTAAATTGTTTTGTTCAAATACTTTTAGTCGGTAAAATTTCACGCATTTTGATTAAACAGTCAACACGACTGTTCTGTTTAGACGCTTTACGTGATGAAGTTCTTCGACAAAAACGTTTTGTTCAGACAAGTTTAGTCAATAAATTACTCGCTACTTTACTAAATAGAATTTTTTGGATCGAATTTGGCATAAAAATATTCAATACAATATTACGAAACACTGAATTATAAATTTTCACCTTAACAAAATCAGGCAGAATACGTAAAATTGCCGTGTTTAAAACAAACTCGAAATTTGATGATGTAATATTATTACATTTCCTGAACAGCTGTTTCAAATTGATTCATTTGAATATGATGTTTACGTTATCATTTAAAGTAAATGTGCAAAATAACAGCGTCGAGCCAACTAAAACACTTACACTCAAAAAAACAATGCAATAAATTTTGAAACTCTACCAATAAACTGCAGAACGAGTAAATGTTAGACTTCCAGGAATTTGGCATCTTCTTTGTACTCAGAGATTACTGAACTCTAACTTTCAAAAGTTTACGTATAATTTCCATGGTTGTTTTAAAAAAATGCTAATTTTGGATACATGTAACACACACCATGTATATACGTGTCGTAATGCGTTTTCATACAATTATCTTTAACTCATAACTCCCAATCTAGAAATATTTTAAAACGCTTAAAATTAAATGCTAATTTTAAAAGTATTATTTTTAATATTTCAAACTAGAACTCAGTACACTTTTAAAACATAGTTACAAGTATATTAACACGACATACATTTTTAAAACACGTACACTTTACCAACTTACATTACTTACATGATTTTTCATCTACAATTTTAAAACCTGATTGAGGTCAATAAACACACGAACACAGACGCGCGCGCGCGTGCGCCAGCGAGCAAAATAAAAAAATCATGTTAACTAACCCTAATATCGAAATTACATTTTTTTAAAAAGTTAATCCAATTTATAAAAATTAGGTATCATATTTTTCTTTGTAAGTGTTGCATAATTATATTTTAGTGAAGGAATTTGAGGAACATTTTCAGGAACCTAAACACGAGGCAAACATGCGTGTCTTTACTAATTTAATAGCCTAACTAATACTTTTAACACCATCAGTAATCAACTTAATCTAAAGATATTATTTAAAAGTCGAATTATTAAATTAACCGAAATAAAGACAGAATACTGTTAATAAAGTGAGCGTAATATACTCATATAATATTAATAATACTTAAAAATAATAAATTCACAAACTATACCTATCAATGCAGCTCTCTCTCTCTCTCTCTCTCTCTCTCTCTCTCAATCTCTCTCTCTCACTCTCTCTCTCTCTCTCTCTCTCTCTCTATATATATATATATATATATATATATATATATATATATATATATATATATATATATATATATATATATATATATTTATATTATTTATTTATATAATACTCATAACCATTCTTTACAAGATCGACTAATGGTTTACATCTACAGCAAAATCACATTTGTAGGATAGCTATTACATTAATAACTTCCTTCACATCAGTGGAGCAGTTCATGAGGTTTAGTCCTCTTGAGGCGGCGAATGTTGCCGGCCACTTCACGTACTGCCTCCATCTCACAATTTGCATGCGTAAGAAGCCGTAGATTATGACTAGTTGCACATTTTTTAACTTCCTCTGTGACAAGCCTGATGTTTAAGTCCCGATGTAAATCATTGTTACGAATATACCATGGGGCATTGACTATTCCTCGCAAGACTTTGTTTTGGAAATTTTTGATTATTTTTATATTCGACGGTTTTGTACAACCCCACAATTGCAAGCCATATGTTCAAACTGGTTTCAATATTTGTTTATATATTAAAAATTTATTTTGCACTGAAAGCTCAGACTTACTTCCAAGCAACCAGTAAAGTTTTCTATATTTTATTCAAAGCTCTTCAACTTTTTTCTTTACATGGACTTTCCACTTAAGCTTCGTATCCAGGGTCATCCCTAAGTATTTGGCATTGTTGGAGCAAGGAACAGCGTGAGCATTGATAAACAATGTATGGGTGGCAATCTTCCTATTGGTAAAGTTTATATGCATTGATTTTGTCTCACTCAGTTTAACTCGACAGCACTTTGTCCAGGTACTTATCTTATCCATTGCACTTTGTAGTTTATTCGTTGCATTTTCAACACAATCATCAACAGCAAGGATAGCGGTGTCATCAGAAAATGTGGCAACAATTCAATCAGCAACCTCTGGAATATCTCGTGTATACAACAAATAGAGCACAAGTCCAAGAACACTACCTTGCGGTACACCTGCTGTTATCCTCTTTAATTCTGAGTACTCACAGCCATGACGAACTCGAAAGTAACTTCCTTTAATACATGATTGTAATAACTCAAAAGTACTGAGTTGGTAGGTCCCTGTGTAGTTTATATTCAAGGTCCTCGTGCCAATCCTTATCAAAGGCCTGGGCGACGTCAAGAAAAACAGCTGAACATATTTTTTCTCTTCAAGTGTTTTTTCAATAATGTTGATGAATATATACATAAATATAAATCTATATATATATAAAGATAGATAGATAGATATAGATCTACATATATCTACCCACCTGCCCACGTGTCTGTTTATACGAATCCCACCACGGATGAAAAAATGTGAATCACATTGGAAACTGCTGTACATCCGTTCGATACAATTACTTTTAAAAGAAACATTGTTTCAATGTTTTTTAAAGAACATATTTGGCACCTTCGGGATTATTCTCGCTTTAAGTTTGAAGTCGAACTCAGACTTCACACTGAAGTTCGACTTCAGACTTGGAGGAAGACAAACCTCAAAGATGCCAGGTTTGATTTTAGCGAAACTTTGGAACAATGTTTCTCCTTGTTTCGAACGACTATATATATATATATATATATATATATATATATATATATATATATATATATATATATATATATATATGTATATATATATATATATATATATATATATATATAATGTGTGTTTGTGTGTATCCTATATATTTATTTATTTTAAAAAAATTTTTTTAACGTCCGACTATTGTGCACACTTGGGCTAATGCAGACGATGGGATGATTTATAGGGTATGAAAATGCCAAGCCCTGGCCGGGAATCGAACCCGGGTTCTTGGGGTGGAAGGTCTATCAACTAGGCCACCGAGGCGGCTATATGTGTGTGTGTGTGTGTGTGTGTGTGTGTGTGTGTGTGTGTGTGTGTGTGTGTGTGTGTGTGTGTGTGTGTGTGTGTGTGTGTGTGTGTGTGTGTGTGTGTGTGTGTGTGTGTGTGTGTGTGTGTGTGTGTGTGTGTGTGTGTGTGTGTGTGTGTGTGTGTGTGTGTGTGTGTGTGTGTGTGTGTGTGTGTGTGTGTGTGTGTGTGTGTGTGTGTGTGTGTGTGTGTGTGTGTGTGTGTGTGTGTGTGTGTGTGTGTGTGTGTGTGTGTGTGTGTGTGTGTGTGTGTGTGTGTGTGTGTGTGTGTGTGTGTGTGTGTGTGTGTGTGTGTGTGTGTGTGTGTGTGTGTGTGTGTGTGTGTGTGTGTGTGTGTGTGTGTGTGTGTGTGTGTGTGTGTGTGTGTGTGTGTGTGTGTGTGTGTGTGTGTGTGTGTGTGTGTGTGTGTGTGTGTGTGTGTGTGTGTGTGTGTGTGTGTGTGTGTGTGTGTGTGTGTGTGTGTGTGTGTGTGTGTGTGTGTGTGTGTGTGTGTGTGTGTGTGTGTGTGTGTGTGTGTGTGTGTGTGTGTGTGTGTGTGTGTGTGTGTGTGTGTGTGTGTGTGTGTGTGTGTGTGTGTGTGTGTGTGTGTGTGTGTGTGTGTGTGTGTGTGTGTGTGTGTGTGTGTGTGTGTGTGTGTGTGTGTGTGTGTGTGTGTGTGTGTGTGTGTGTGTGTGTGTGTGTGTGTGTGTGTGTGTGTGTGTGTGTGTGTGTGTGTGTGTGTGTGTGTGTGTGTGTGTGTGTGTGTGTGTGTGTGTGTGTGTGTGTGTGTGTGTGTGTGTGTGTGTGTGTGTGTGTGTGTGTGTGTGTGTGTGTGTGTGTGTGTGTGTGTGTGTGTGTGTGTGTGTGTGTGTGTGTGTGTGTGTGTGTGTGTGTGTGTGTGTGTGTGTGTGTGTGTGTGTGTGTGTGTGTGTGTGTGATGATTTTAACTACCACACAAATATTGCTTTAGAGGCCATGTTCGGATCAAATTTAATGGTCTAGAAACGTCTAAGATATTACTGCTAAATAATTATGGGCAAGTTGTACTGATTGTCATAAAGGCATAATTGTCTTATTTTATGTCTCTAAGCCTATTACAAACACTAAAACTATAATATTAACACAATATAAATTTTTAAAGCACGTACACATTACCAACAACAACTAACATGTTTACTGTCTTTACAATTATAAAACGTGAGGTCCAACACACACACACACACACGCGCGCGAAAAAAAAATTCATGCCAACTAACCCTAATAAAATAAGCTGTTACATTTTTTTTGTAAGTATTCTATAAATAACAAGTTACAAATAAAATTCAAATAAATAAAGTTATTTAAAGATGTTCAGCCAAGTTCACAGAAATCATACATTTATTGTCTCAATTTTTCACCCAACAAAACTGAATAGATGTTTTTTCACTATCCAAGCACTACAAAGAAATTTAGGCTTGTAACAGTTATTTCTCTCTGTATACTTCATACACATGAACATTCATTAAACAGCATTTTTGTCGTGTAATCTACTACTAAGGCATAACCTAACTTGTATGCAATATATTCGCTAGGTATCTATCATACCTACAAGTCACTACATTTCGCTTTTAGCATATCAAATTCAGGTTGGGTTTTTTAAAAATTACTTAACCTAAGTACATGAGTACATATATTAAATCAACAATTTCTTAAGTTTTATTTGTATCGAACTTCACTTGCATTGATATTCAAACATCCCCTCATATTACCAAATAAAATGGCGTCCGACCGTCTAAAGTGATCGAGATCCTATAAAAACCAAACCTCCCCAGATTAAACCATCACCCCGTTCCCCTTTTCATCCACAGCGGGTTCCACAAAAATTTCCATTTTAAATTGAATATTTACAACAATGCTCTCCCTAGTTTCGAATTCATCCCTTCCACCCTTTCTGAATAGCACCCTCTCGAGTTCATTCCTAGAGACACTTTCTTGGTCATAAAATTTCATACCCTGTCGACACTGTGACAGGTTTCATTTGGTTTATAGCTGTAAGATGCGCCGTATCAAACCGTTTTACCGCAAAGTAGAGCCGCGACAGTAATTTGGATTTGTTATTTTAAAATAAACACTAAAGGGTGCGTCGTTGGGTTAACCAAAATAATTTAATAGGCTAATTTTGCATTTTGCAACCCTCCATACAAATGTAGTATGAAAACTCAACCATTCAAACCCTTAACCTAACAGAACCTTTAAATATGTATTTGAGATTATTTTTGTAAATAAACTATTTAGTGATCTTATATTGGCTAACCTTATAAATAATAATCAGAAAGGCAGTTTAAAGGCCTTACGGTTTTACAATACACTGAACGTTATGTATACACTGGAACTATTTTGAGTTCACTAACGCTATAAAATAATACTAGACTCTTAATTTATTAAGCTAATTATATTAACATTTTTGTGCTTATTTTAAACTTTAGACTAAGTCTCGATATCCAGCCTCATTTTCTTAAAATGTTAGAATGTTATCGAATGTTATAGAATGTTAGAATGTAAGTCGACTTGTATGAATGTTAATTTTCCAACTATTGATTTGTCTTTTAATAAACAACGTATTATTGTACATTATAACGTAACACGTTAAAAATGTTGGCCATAAAATGGTTTTTGATTACATTACTTTTGTAAAGTGAGTAATTTCTGCTACGAAATAATTGCTGTCCTGAATAGTTTTCGAGTTTAAAATTGAATACCCATACAAATAAAGGCGCTCTCTAAACTGACTTTTTGATTACCCTGTGTACTTGCAAACATTTTCAGTTTATACGTTTAAAATAAAATAATATTTGTAAATAAAGGTTACTTAAATCAACAAGATATGTTTTAAGAAATCATGTTTACCAATAAATTTTATTAAACAGAAACAAAACCGAATTAAACTGAACAGCGGAAAAGCTGACTTCAAAGAATCCGAGCGTAGCAAACAAACGTACATCAAACGTATTTACAAATAATACGCTAAATTTATTCTAATGTTAGTTTAAAATCCCGAATAGCCATTCACACAAGCTAAACGCAATTATTTAGATCCATGTGAATTTGCTCGCAGACGTTAATGGCCTTAAAAGGAGGGAGTTTAATCCCAGGGGGTGACATGACTGGTGATGCGCAACCATCCCTTGTTTAATTACACCCCCTACGCTCAGGATTAAACAATGAACGTTGAATTTCATCCTTTGCTACCGGCATAGTTCAAAACTGCCCCTAGGGCAGCATTGCCAGTGTCCAAAGGGGTGAGTTAGAGTATTAGGCCTTTGGCATGTCGATGTGAGAGAGGGTTTGATTGGTCTATAGCGATAGTCCTAAACGGCCTGATAGCGTTATGTCGGTTCTAGGGGAGGACATTCGAAGAGATAAAATTTGGGGTGTTAATGCAAAATCCTAATACCGGTACAACTTATGACAAAAACTAATTTCGTTTTTACACTTAAAATTATAAAATAAGCAAAACTGAATAAAAACAAAAGCAGTATGCTATTTATAGTGGTCAATAAAATTAAATGATTAATAATAAATTTAATTTCAAAAAATAGCGTACAGGAATAACATTTCTGAAAATTTAAGACTTCCTTCAATGTGACGAATAATAAGCAGCGTGCCGCAGCTGTCCCTCTGACGTGATTGTAGGAAATTAAAAAAAATTACACTTTTTGAAAATATTTTATCATTAGAAGAAATTGTCACTTAAATTTTCAAATTACATTAGAAATCTGAAAATAAATTCTAACTTCAGTTAGATTAACTTTCACATTTTCAACAGAATTTAAAAATTTTAAATGCTAATTAAGGCAGATTTTAACTCTGATTACGAAGGTAAACAAAGATTTTCAAAAAAAGTGTAAGGTAACAAATTTATGATTTTAAGTTTTGAAATATCACATTTTGAAACTACTAGACGAATTTTGCTGGGTAAGAAAATTGTCCCAAGTTTTTTTTGTGTCCAGTTTGATAAAATTTGATAAAAATTTCAAACGTTGTGAACCTAACACTTTGATAAAACAAAATATGCTTATTTTGAGCACAACTGGTGTTATCCTGTCACCTGTTGATCAAATAAGGGTTATTTTTTGGTTTTTTTGTCGAAAATATCGGAATTTGATTTTTTTTTTAAAATAGCGACCTATATACATTTTGTTTGGGTACGTTAGAACTACTTTTAAACAAAGTTTTATACATTCTTTAAGGCATATTTTGAGGTATATTCAAATTTTATAAAAGTTTTGAAAACACTGGTTTGTAATGATTGTTGACAATTTTAACATGGTCAGTTACAAACAAAACTTGACGTACATGCTAAATTGTTTCGAAAGCAGACAGATATTCTACACTCAAGACAAAATTAAAATAAAATATTCGAATCAGGAATCCGAAAGCCTTTATACCGATTTTTCCACAATTATTACAATTATTCTTTGGCCTTCAGTGAAAACATAAATAAGTAAACGATTTCATTTATCGTAAGTGTTCAAACCTGGGATAGTTTAAACTATCAAATACAAAACAGTGTACAATGTTTTTCTTATGGCGTTCCATAAAAAACCATAAAACTGTACAACCCTTGATAAAGGCACCAGGCAAGTATTTTCTCTCGGGACATAATCCCAAGAATTATCGCTCCCGCCCGGCTTCTACACTTCCATTTTGAAACCTATCCGTATTTCTTAACAATCCCCTTTACCCTCAGACATTAAGATGCGGAGTAGGCGATTTCAAGGGATTTTCCGACCCCGAGGTCAATGGAGTGTGACGTTCTGACCTTTACGACCATCTCAAGCTAATCAGAAGGGGTGGAGGCGAACCTGCAACCTGAATTTCTAAACCCTAGGCGACGATAAAGAAGCGACTGTTCCGATACAATGACTTTCATTACATAAGACTTTTCGATAAGCTGAATTAAGTAGCAGACTTACTCATTTATTGAAAGTTAGTAGAACATTAATAAAAACTGCAATACATATTATTTGAAAAAAATATCGTTACTAATTTAAAATTTCGTTTTTTTACTTTTAGGAATGTTTGCACTAGTCATGATTTTTAACGATATTTTTGCTTGCTTGTATTAGTGTTAAATCATTTCCTTGAGAGATATAAAGGCTCGGAAGATTAAAAATTTATTACGATAAATGTACAATACATTACGATTTGTAACCATTCATTACTAACCTGTATTCCTAACCTATACTCTGGCGTCACTGATATTTACTTTGCATAAATTCACTTGCACGTTATGTTCTCTTTACTTGTACGTTCACTTTGTTCAAGTAATTTACTTCACTAGATTAATTAATACGTAGTTTATTATAAATCATGTATTTAGTGACAGTTTTTTTTTAGTGAAAACAAATTTGAAAAAATGGCTGCCGTTATTTGTGAATTTTCCGATTTGTCTCTTTTTGTCAGTTTATTTTGGAATTGCGGTAGTGTTGTTGAATTTCTTATAAATAACGGCATCTTTAAAGAGTAGTGATCACTAAATATATATATATATATATTAAAAAGTGTTCCGAATTAAACACTCAAGAGCCTAGTCCAGTTAGGTTATGTAGTTCTCTTTTTAATATATATAGGCCATACCTTTCATTACTAATTATTAGTATCAAGCATTTAATAAAATACAAAACAATCGACTCGAGTTAGGTTAAACATGTAAGAGCCGAGTCAAGTAAGGTTATGGAGATTAAAAAAATACATGTATTCTTTTCGTTACTACTAACAAACATTTAATTATTAATAACGTACATTAAAGTTATCGTTTCCGACATTGAAAACACGTTTCTCACTTTCGCGCGGTAGTCATTTTCATGTTATATTTGCCAATTTTATGTTCACTTTTTATTAAATCCCGTTGTTTCTATACTGTTTAATTTTGGATTATTATTTTTGGGCATACAATGAATCGTTTTAGTGCAAAAACTTACTAAAATCGACAAACGTTGCTAAAACTCAGTTTTAGTAAAATTTTAAATTCAAATTACAATTACAGTTTTATAAACTCTGTTCTATGGCATAAAAATGAATAAAGTTACAAGTAAATAATCTCATAAGTTGATAAATTGTAGTTGGGCACTTGCTAAACAATTTCAAACTTTGAAGAGAAATTGCTGACATTTTTGTACTTTTTTTAAAACCTCTATGAATTTAACTTTGGTATATTATTAAGTACTCAGTTTAAAAATTCAGTATTTTAGGATGTTTGCATAAGTTAACTTTCTCTTTAGACAAAATATAAAGCACCAATAGTGATTGTAATATAATGTAAAATTTCAAATAATAAAAGGACATAATTAATAAATACCAATAATAGACAATCAAGTATATAATTTTCAGTAAAGCATATTCAAAAACGTTTTGAGTTTTAAATAAAATAAATCATTAAAAATTGCTATTTACATTAACCTTAGTTTTAAATACAAACAAAATTAAAATATATTTTTTTTAAATTTGCTCACAGAGTTTGCTCTAAATGCGGTCATGCTCAAATACTCACAATTTAAAACTCAATTTGTGAAACATTTCCGTATTGACTGAAGATGAAAGCATATGAGAATCAAATTATTTACAACTACCATTGACAATAAGAAACATTGTTCATAATTTAATCTTAACCACAACAGTGAAATTATAAAACTTTATTGTACTGTAATACTAAATTATCAGCTCAGAAAAACAGTGAAAACAGTAACCCTTTCTGCAACTTGAATACTTTTTACTAATTTTTGTGTTTATTTTACTAAACATTGTTCTGATATTAAATTTGTAATTTTGTTGTTACTGTTAGGTGTGTTTTTCACTTACACGTAATACATACGAATGTATTACCAATGATGTCGTGCCTACCGATTTTTTTTTTTTTTTTTAACGTCCGACTATTGTGCACACTTGTGCTAATGCAGACGTCTGTGCCTATCGAATTCCTGGACATAAAAAGATAAAACACGAATCGTAATCACTATAAAATTAAAAGATAAAACAAGGTAAAACAAGATAAAAACATTTTTCAAACAGAACATATGATCATGTTCTTTATTTTCACAAATTAGGTTGTTTTTTCACTTCAACCGTTATGGAGATATAAAATATTTATAACAAAATAACGGATAACTGAAAAAATACGCGTTTTTCGGTTCAATGTCTTTGAACAATTTGTGTATGCTTGGACATATAGAATCCAAAAATTAATTACAGGTAAGTATTTTTGTTACTTGTATTTTTGTTCAAATAATTAAAATTATTTGAAGTAATACATAACACAAATGTACAAATCAGGGGTAGTCTAAACAGAAAAAAATAATTTGCCAACGTCCAATCGATTCGCTTATAGTTCTGATGAACTTGTACGGAGTTATAATAACAAACTTTTACTTTGTTTAGATTTTTTTAAAATACTTTCCATAATTTTTAAATTACACAAAATTTATCTGGGAAATATATTACAATGTTTTTGCAACAGTTATCTAAATTTACTTGTAAACAATTGATAAAACATGCATTAGAATAACGTAATCTAAACAGCGATAATTTTATTCTGCAGTTCATTCAAATTGTTTTTACTAAAAGTGTAATTAATGCTCAATTTTGTTATTTACCTTGTAAATAAATTTCGAACAGAAAAGTCAGAAAACTATCTGCCGCATTATATACTACAAAAATGTGAGCTGCATAAAAAAAGAGAAGAAAACGTAACTTTCTTCTTTTTTAAAAAAAATCAAATCTTTTAGAAGACACAAATAGTGTTAAGTGCATTTTAACGCAGTAAAAAGTAAATAAACCATTTGCATAAGAGCTTAATATTTTCCTCCAGGTCATTAGGGATATCTGGCGGGCACGATAAGCAGGCTTACGGGATTTTCACCCCCTTTCCCTACATCCCCTCATCCCTTAACGTCTCCTGGGAACTACCTCGACTACTTTTATAAGAAAACTTTTTGAATTGCATAAACACATCTTATTAATTTACAAGTTTAGTTACAAAACTAAATTTTACGAAGAGGAGGCTCACTGGTTGAGCGAAAAAGTTAAGCGTGTATTGTTTGCTTAATTTAATTTAACTTTCGGAATGGAATTTTTTTACTTTCGAAACTGTTTACTGTAAAATATATTTTTAATATAAACATGTTTTAAATATCTAAATTACAGTAAATAGTTTGTGGTAAAATTAAATAAGACAATAGTTATTAATAATCCGACATCATTATTCATACCTAATAATAGACAATAACTGTATATGCATCTTTAATAGTCAAACATTAAGAATAATTGTTCGAAAAAAACAGGGAAAATGTATAAAAAACAGTTTTTCAGGATTATTCACTGAGAAAGCAATGAGCTCTTCATTTTTTAAAGATAATATTATAAAAAACATAATATTTGTGTTTGTTTTAAAATCAATTATAATTTATTATCAACAAGACTAGTAAAACATCATTAGAGCATAGCATACTAGTTTATTTAATCTACCACTATAATGCAAATACTAAGACCTATTGATCCGTTTATATTTATAAAATATGCCACGCCCAGCAAAGTAAGGAATTCCCTTGACATTACGAAACGCGGTAGTGTCCCCGCCCTGTTGGAATGGATTTTCCATAAATACAAAATGTATCAGTTTATAATGCATTACAAATTGCTCTAAGAGTATTTTAATGTTATCTGTTCTGACTGTACAACAAGTCTGTAGTTACCATTTGAGGTTAGTCTGATTTATTTTTAGGTTGGTTTAGATGATTTATTTTTTAATCACAATTTAAATTCCACAAAACGTTTTTACGCTTACTTGATTTAATAATAACCATTTTGAAGAAAACTTATACAGTAGAGCACCAATCATCTGGATTAAATGGGATCCCAATCGTTAAAATAAAGTAAGAAATAGGACAAACAAGGTTACAAAAATATCACAAATTGTGTTTAATTTTATTTGTTACGCCAATGTACCATAAGCAATATAAAAGTTAATTTAAGGATTATTGTATTTAGAACAATTAAAAGTAGAATTTTGACATTTTTTAAATTATAAAAATACAGTAAAGTAACACTGGGAAATGCACTACTGAATTTTGTAGCACGATCTCATTCACAGAAAGGCATAAACTTTGTATTCATTGTCCTAAGAAAGGCAAAAACTCTGTATTCACTGACTGCAGAAAGGCAAATTATCTCTATTTTGTTCGCAGAAAATTATCTATACTATACTTTGCGCAGAAAAAAAAACACTGTATTCACTATCAGCAGAAAGAAAAATCATTGTATTCACTGTCCGCAGAAAAACAAAAAGTCTGTATTCACTGTGCGCAAAAAGAAAAACACTGTATTCACTATCAGCAGAAAGAAAAATGTTTGTATTCACTGTCCTCAGAAAAACAGAAAGTCTGTATTCACTGTGCGCAAAAAGAAAAACACTGTATTCACTATCAGCAGAAAGAAGAATCATTGTATTCACTGTCCGCAGAAAAACAAAAAGTCTGTATTCACTGTGCGCAAAAGAAAAACACTGTATTCACTATCAGCAGAAAGAAAAATGTTTGTATTCACTGTCCTCAGAAAAACAGAAAGTCTGTATTCACTGTGCGCAAAAAGAAAAACACTGTATTCACTATCAGCAGAAAGAAGAATCATTGTATTCACTGTCCGCAGAAAAACAAAAAGTCTGTATTCACTGTGCGCAAAAAGAAAAACACTGTATTCACTATCAGCAGAAAGAAAAATGTTTGTATTCACTGTCCTCAGAAAAACAGAAAGTCTGTATTCACTGTGCGCAAAAAGAAAAACACTGTATTCACTATCAGCAGAAAGAAAAATGTTTGTATTCACTGTCCGCAGAAAAACAGAAAGTCTGTATTCACTGTGCGCAAAAAGAAAAACACTGTATTCACTATCAGCAGAAAGAAAAATCTTTGTATTCACTGTCCGCAGAAAAACAGAAAGTCTGTATTCACTGTGCGCAAAAAGAAAACACTGCATTCACTATCAGCAGAAAGAAAAATGTTTGTATTCACTGTCCTCAGAAAAACAGAAAGTCTGTATTCACTGTGCGCAAAATGAAAAACACTGTATTCACTATCAGCAGAAAGAAAAATCATTGTATTCACTGTCCGCAGAAAAACAAAAAAGACTGTATTCACTGTGCGCAAAAAGAAAACACTGCATTCACTATCAGCAGAAAGAAAAATCTTTGTATTCACTGCCTCAGAAAGGCAATAACTCTGACTTCACTGAACTCAGAAAGGTAAAAATTCTGTACTCGTATTTACTGTACCCAGAAAGGCAAAACTCAGTGAGTTCACGCATTTTTACAAAACAATTAAGTCTGCAAGCAATGAACTCAAAAAATACAACGTTTATGTTTAAACGTGTTTAGTAAATAACAGTTTTTATTGTAAATTTTAATACCTTCACGAGATTTTAAAAATTTATTTACACGCTTTACTCTTGCTTTTATTTAAAATTTTAATACACTGAATTCAATTTTCGGATACTGAGTCTTACTTTAATAGCAAAGTTAGCCATGTGTTGACGTAATTACAATCAGAGAAATTACGTTCTATAGAACTTAATAGCTCTTTCAAACAAAATTTTTCGAATAAAAAAAATACGTGTTGCTAAGATTAAATTTTATCTTCTTTGAAATAATAAAAATTTAATGTTAACAAAATTGCTTTCACTGGCCGTTTATTTATGTGGACAGGAAATATTCACAAAAGTGGTTAATAATTAAAAACAGGGTTTAACCAAATAATCAGGAACTTTAAAAACAAACATTAGCTTTAATTTAAAACAGATATCGAAATGGCAACACATTTTTGATTTATTCAACACAAAGTTTCGCATTTACAACCCCCGAAGACATCATCCCTCTAGATATTACTCCTGTTTATACAATTTCAACATTTCATGACAGCCCTTAATGTTTTTATTGCCGTATAAAAGCTATTGGGAAAGCAATTCTATGCTGTTACAGTATCTCAGCGTTGTGTTCTGTATGGCGAATGCGAATGCTGTATGTTGTATGTTAGGTGGGCCATCTGTATGTATATCAGGCTCGAGGCGACCCCCCTGCCAAATATATTCATCAGGGTTGTATCGTTTCTTACTTCAGTGTTTGGTTTTGTCAATATGTTTTGTTCGCAATAAACTTTTTTTTAAATTTTTCATACGTGATTTTACTTTCTCACCCAACGAACTACTTGAGAAAGTATTCGGTCGTGTAAAATTAGATTTTCAGGTTTTGATAGTTGTAAAACCTATTTGTTTTCAGATCTCCCTCAACTCAAAAAACGCGTAATATAGTTCATTACTGGAGCTAAGGAACTAACCGATTTTTGCAGCGAAACTTTTAATGTTGGCTTTGGCGAGATGAGTGAATAAAAAAAAGTCTGTCAAACGGAAGAATGTAACGGAAATACGGAACGAATGAACAAACCAATTTCATCTCTATTTGTCTCTTTCTTTTTCTTCCTCCTTATCGATAACAGTACATGCGTATTATATGAAAAAGTTTTTTTTGCTTTGGTGTCTGTATTATTCCTTAGTTGAAGAGTACGTGCATGTTATGTAAACTTTTACAATAATTGTTGTTAATATTGCCAGTTTTTAAGAACATAACCTGAAACTTATTATGCCCTTTCAGCTGTTCAATGAAATCAGCTGATCGTTACGAATAAAAAACATGTTTTACTATAACTACAGTAAATAATATCTAAGCTGGTTGGTACGTATTTATTTATTTTTAACAAAAGAAGATATTTGTAAACGTATCTTCAAACTAATTATAAATTCAGTAGATATTATTAACGAAAGTTTCGCTTCTGTCGGTAACTCCAAGACTTGCACGTGTACGTTTTTTACAAAATATAGCACGCAGGTGTAGTTAAATTACGTAAAATAATGTAGTGTGCTCACTGTACGACTTTTTCGGTATGATATTAGAACGTCAGTGTGTAAAAAATGCCTCACCGTGTAAAACGTCTTATCATTTTCAAAAAAATGTTGTGCGTACACGAGAAATCATTGTGTAGAGGAGAAATCATTTTGTATGAAAACGTTTTAGAGTATATTATTTTTTGTTGAAGAATAACATTTTTATATAATATCTTGCACAAGATAAAAAATATAGATTTTTTTTATTAATACATTTAATAAACGTCCCTTATTATGTTTATTGTTTTATGTTCATTGTTTTATGTCCCGTAAAGTTTTATGTTCATATGTTACTCATGTACAACTTAATGTAATGTTTATTGGTAATTTTTCATAATAATAAAATGATTTCCATTTTGTTTCAGCGCTAAGATGAAACGTTCTACAAAACTGCAAAGCTTACGTAACTGACAGCTGTCTGTAATGCAAAAGGATAAGTAAATAAATTCTGTAAATATAAACAATTATTCTTTTTAAAATTATTAAAGTAATATTCTCTTTCTGATACATTATTACTGCATGTTTTTATTTTAAAATTTAATTAAAATAATAAATAATTTAGAACACTCTTTTTGTAATATTTACATCGGCATAATGGATTCCTTTATTATTGTTAGTTTATTTTTAATAATAAAATAGCTGTGTTATAGTAATTTATAAATAAAATAATATATTTATTTTTCAACATTTAATTTGAAATACATTACTTTGTAATTTAGAAAAGTTTTCCTCACTCAAACTTACAATTAAAAACACATGGCTCATATTACCATCTATTTCAGCTCAGCTTACTTGTGCTTACCAATCATTAATATTCTTGAATTGAAATTCCGTTCCACAAGTATATAAATTTTGTTTTCCAAATTTATTCAAATGTTATATTTGTTGGTTTTAAAACAATAAAATTCTTTTAGGCTGTATTATTTCTCGTCACTCGTTTTGTAGCCTATTTCAGAAAATTGTTATTATCTTTAACAATACCTATTTTTCATATGTAACCGTATATGTCTTCTCAGTTTCATTTGTCTTTATATTATACTTAATTTTACTGGTTTATCTATGGCATGTATTTAACATAAATCTTCTAATATTATATTTTTTAAACAAAACAAATAACATTTTATAATTCTAAATATTAAACTTTTTTTGTGTTTTCCTTTCAAAACCATTACAATATTATATATCAGATAAACATTAAAGTATTGTATATTTTTGGATTTTACACTTTATTACTATGAAACTGAAAATGTTTTTTTAAACTTTTAAAGAAAGTCTTGAGCCTATCTGTAACGTTCTTATAAATTACGTTACATTTATAAAGGTACAAGTTGGGTAAATGCTGACAAGTGGACATATAAATTATAGTTACATGTGTTATGATCAATCACAAAGTAAAAGAATTAAAGAACTAATTCGGTTGAAACCCAAAAATAAAACAAAATTTCTTTTAGTGACACAGGCTAAATAGTAAATCAAAAGGACCTCCAATGATAAAGTTTTACAAATGCAGATTAATTGATTTATTAATCTAGTACTGATATTTTTTTAAATAGGCCTGTAGTTTTATGTAGAACAACATTTAATGACATTTAGCATGTAATGACACGAGTTAATTGAAAAAAATCAATGTGTACACGACATATGTCTCTATTTTTAATAGTGAAATAAACAAATTAAATTTCAAAAATATTTCAAACAGCCAGTTGTTAATTATTAAAACGACATGAAACTTGACAAGAATTGTGAAGTTTGTGTTTATAAAGAGGCAATGATTAGCGCATTGAAGCTGTAAACAATTTAAACTAAATACACCAGCAAAATGTAGCAAATATTGTTGAATTATTTAATTTTTAAACTGCTCTCCTTATAGTAGTTATGATTTTTTTGGAATTTAACTCTGTTACTGTATTTATAAAATATGTTGTTTCCTAAAATTAAGCTTTTAAATTAAAAACCAAAGCTAAAAACTGTAAAAGGCACTAGAAAGAATTTTAAAATCGCATTAAATCGGAGAAATCTTAATGAACTCTTTGAAGAAGAGCGTCTTCCTCCCTAAATCACCTCTGAACAAAGTTTACTTGTTTAATTAAAAGTCTTAAACATTAAAAAGCCGTTCAGCTTATTTTAGAAGACTTAAAGAATTTCGCGAGGACGGTTGCCTGACAGGAATCGAGATTAGATCCCGGGAAACATTCCCCGCACGTCCCGCTCTTAAATCCCGCTTCTTCCCAATTCCTTTCTTGTAATAAAAAATAATTTATAGAAAGTCGGGAGTTGCCGCTATCTAGGGCACGATCCACCCTTAAATCAACAGGATACGAATTAAATGCTTTGTATGGAGACGACGATCCTGGCGCAAGGAACCGCTCTTGGAATCCTTTCTTTGGCTTACCTCCCTCGCCACCCCGTCCCCACCGAACCCTTCCTTGTCCAATAATGCGCGTTATAAACTTGTACTTACAATAGACTGGAATCTTGAAAATACTGAATTTGAATTTTATTAAAACAAAAACATGTGTTTAGCCGTCACTAATAACTTTCCTAATTTTTAGATAGCCTAAGGAGGCGTACGCGCCAAAACTACAAACACAAACACACACAAATAATATATTTTATTAGATGGTAATTTTATTTTGGCAAAACTTTTTTATCAGTTGAAAACTGTAACTGATGAATCTTAGTTAGGCCTACTTTTAAAAACTCATGGTATCATTGATATTACAGTACAGCCTATTTGAAAATCTATAATAGCCTATTTATTGTAAAACACTTATATTTTACGGATTTATGGACTGTACACATCACATTAAGACACGTATTTTTTGTGATTAAAAACAATCGTTAAAGTTCTTTAATTACAGTAATTTTTGAGGTTCAGTCAACGATTTCACAACCACCCTGTAGGCACATATGGTAAGTGAACAAAGATAATGTGGCTAGAACCTAATTCTTTGTCTGCTCACGCAATCTGTGGTACTGAATTATAAATATGGCTTTTCCGCTTAAGTCATAATTTAATAATACTAACATGGAAATTGTATCTATTTTTATTTCTAGATGTTTCAAATTTAGTTATTTAACATTTCTGTAATAGGATAAGGCTTTGTATCAGTCAATGAATCAGTAAGATATCGCAAATATTGGGCCTAAACATATACAAATGTATTACTAATGTAATCCCTAATGTACCTGAAATATACTTTAATGAATAAATAAAACGTACAAATTTTATAATAACTTTTACAAAAAAGGCACACTACAAAGGTTAAAAAGTTTTCAATTTTAAAGATAATAAAATAACTACCAATTAAGATTATTACATGTACTTCCTAATATAAGAAATAATTTCGGAGACTTTAATACAGCAAATTAAGCGAGCGGAGCCGGAGGTAACCACAAAGCGGAATCATGATCGAATAAAATCCCAGAAACGACAAACACAAATGTTTTTTTATGACAGGTCGGCAATAAAAATACAATTTTAAAACAGTATTCATACGAACAAGACAATGAAATGTGGGTTGTAATGTTGCATTCATTGTGTTTGAGTGCTTATCTGGTTGCAGGCATGCGGTGCTACAGCCAGCTGCCGACAGCGTGTCAAAATAAATATTATTTTTGTTGAATCTTGTTTTGAATTGTTTATAAGCCAGATGTTCACTGTGTGCTAGCTATGTAAAACGTCTGCGGTAATTGTTAAAATTTAATTTATCTTTTAATTTGCTACACTTGTTAAAGTTTAGAATTGCTTAAATTTCTACATTGATAAAGTATTTCACATTAAAACTTTGTTTATACATATAAATTACTGTGAAATGTTTTCTTTTCTAATAAAACAATTTTAATTTTTAACTATGGTCGACTAGATAGTACGGCTGCAAATGCATCTCTTCAAAACTTTTCGTTATAATTTTTTATCCGGCATTATTTTGTGCTATTTAAGTAACTATACATTTTCAGTTTTTTTAAATATTAGGTAATCTCCATCAGAAGATTCTAACGATTTAATAACAAAAGGTACTACTTCAATACCTCCTTTAGTAGTACCAATAGAAAAATACTTGTAGATTATAAAAATAAAACCTGCTAATATAAAATAATTGGTACAAATTTATTTTTAGCCAAATTTTGTATAGGGCCTACACTACTTAGAAAAAATAATATTTATCAATTTTGACAATAATTAAAATCAGCGAAGGGTCAAAAACTGTCCTACATTCATTTTTTCATGAAGTATACCAGATATTTTCTCATATCGGTTTATTAAATTTTGATGGACTTTTGTCATATATGCCATTTTACTAACAAAGAAAGAAGGTGGTTAGGTTTATTTTCTTTTATATTCCGAATTTCTTTTACTTTAAATTTGCTACAATCAGGTCTACGTGAGTTTTAATGTATCACACATAACTAAAGCAACGCTATTCGATCAACTGATTTTGAGAAATCAAGCAATATTTTAATTTTGTCGATAACTTCCAATGAGATTTTTGGAGATAAACCTACAGCAACCTTCAGTAGCCTATTGTTTTTGGTACCCTTGGATTTAACATCAATTTAGGCCATTACAACTGACTGACAAAACCCAATTTTAACAAATTTTTATTTTAAAAAAACAGATTATACAAATATTGTCTCAAAACATTCGTGAATAAATCCCATAAACCGTACAAATCCATTTCTCAATACGAAGAAAATGACTAATGCACGTAATTTATTATTTTTTTATAATGACTTTTTTACAGTTAAATTAGATTTTACTACCTTAAGTTACAAGATTCTAAAACAATAAAAAAGACTCTCACACAGCCTTACGCAGATTTGTTTCAATAAATTTAAATTTATTTGTTTCAGTGATTTAAAATAACGTTTTATTGAATCAGTGACAAAAATATTTCTAACATTTTTAGCGAAAATTCTAAACAATGCGTCTGGAATCCGGAATTTCGTACCTCGTGTCGGCAATAACAAAAGACGCACTTGATTTACTATACAGAAAGAATGTTATTTATTCAAAGTTGGAAGCATAAAATAGTTGGCCTTTATAAAGTCTGCGAAACGGCGGAGAATGTAAGATATTTGTTCATAAAACTTGCAGTAAACAATTCCAAAACACGTGGGACACTAGGCTACGAATGTGAAAGATAATATGTAGGCATACCATATGTAAGTAAACGTATACTTGTTGAATTAGTAAACAAATTACCAAGGGTTGTTTGCTGTTAAAATGTACAATCCATTTTTTTAAATTGTAACTAAACTAATGAACAATATTCATTTTGTTACATAATGGTCGTAATTTAATTAACATTTTTTGTCTTTATTTTGTGATATTTTAAAAAAACATATATTTTTACAAATTTTCGTTATAATAGCTTTCTTTCATTAAGAAGATCTTAGTAATACTATTATTTACATGTAAAACACATTTTTAAATTTCCAAACGTTAATATTTCTATCACAGTATGTATGTTAGAAAAAATTTCAAGTAGTGTTAAATACTATGTTTTTTAACTTTTTCAATTTACCGAAAAGGTATAAAAATGCGTAATGAAAGTACACAAATATTTAAAAAGTGTTACAGATTAGGATTTTTGCCTAAACACATTTCAACAAAATTTAGGGGTGATGAAAATTTGATTTACCACCTTCGGGTTTTCTTTGTTGCTAAGATGGCTTATATGACAAGAAGTCAATCAAAATCTAATAAACGGATTTTGAGAAACTGACTTTCTTCATGGAAAAATGAAAATAGGAAAGTTTTTGAATCCTTTACTAATTTTAGTCATTGTCACAATTAAATGATTATTATTATTTTTACATGGCCTAGGCCATTTACATAATTTGGCTAAAAATACAATTGAGCACCTTTATATATATACGCGCGCGCGCGCACACACACACACACACACACACACACACACACACACACACACACACACACACACACACACACACACACACACACACACAAAGTTGTTTTTTCTAACCCTTTTGTGAAAAAAACTCTCTCAACGTCGGTTTAAATGATAATGATCAAATTTTTCTCAAATATACTCGTATGAGCAAATGCCGAAAAATGTTAGGCCTATTCAAGAGCAATAAAATAATACTAGAAAATAGGCTTCATTTATAAATATCTGATTGTCATTTTGCTTATTTTAGTCTTACGCCTAATATATAAATAGGCTAATAAAAATTATTGTAATAAATTTGAAATTTAAAAAAATGATGGTCTGTAAGTAGGCTTAAGACTAAAACAGAAAATATACTGCGACTTCGAAAATATTTTTATTTCAAATTTGGTTTTTTGAGTTGAATCCGGTATGTTTAAGAAAAACTGATTTTGAGATATATTGTTGTCAGATTTTCCTGTTTTTTTCTAGATATGTTTCAAACAATTTTTTTTAATGTTAAAAAGTTTGTGTAGGAATGTTTTTTCATAACAATTATTTATTTTACTTCTAACATTAATTTACGAGATTAAGACAATTTAACAAATTTTTAATCTTTTGAAATTGTTTCAATTTAGTATTAAGAGTTGTTTTTCTGTGTTAATCACGTTTAAAGGTTCCATAAAATCAAAATCAGCAGTATTCATATAGGCCTACACATACAACATAGGCCTTTATTATTCAATAAGCTAGGACATGACCTTTTTAATAATTAAAGACGGTTTATGGACAGATTTTTAAACGTTATTTTCAAAGATGTACAGTTGCGGAAGTCTGTTTTCACCAAATTTTGGGCCAGAAATTGACATTTAATGTTGAATTAATTTCACCATTTCCATTACATATTCACCCATGATATAATCATGAATGAGACCAGCTTATCTCTTGTTGAAAAGTGTAATACACTGAAAATTACAATTGTCTATGGCAATTAAATGTTTATTTTGGTAAAGAACACGAATGATAATGAGTACAGGCTATAAATAGGAATAACAGCTTAAATTTTATTTTTATTACCATTGTTTCAGGGATGTATATCGGCGGACGTTCATAGCGCGAACTGAATGAGCAATCACGATATACCAAGAGCTGTGAGTGTCCAGAGTAGTCATTAGGTCTTTATTCTTTCCCATACATTTTGAAATAAGATTATTTCAACACCTCAGTGATAAAATACAAATGAATTTATAGCCATTGTGTAATTATTAAATATTTTTGATTCCGGCAATAAAACAATAAAAAAGTTTGTTTTATATCTGCTTGTCAATATGGTCAAAAAGGCTGACCGTACACAAGCGGACTATAAATTGACTCGGAACAACATGAAGTGACTGCGTATGGTTAAATGTTATTGGTTTATTCCAGTCAGCACAAAAACTTCACCTTAAAACTAAAATCTATGAAGTACAATATGAAGATAATAAAATGTAATATCCAGGATCTGTTGTCTGACTGCCTCAGGACATGTGTTCTGCAGGATAACGCAGGACACTGGTGCACCCAATGAGCACCCCTCCCGTTGCTTCCGTTTTCTTTATTTTTTCACTTAAGATTTTTCTCCCTTCTCATCCCCACACTTAGACACGTAGCAAATTACTTGCCCGCACATGGCGCTGGATTTATATCCCCCGACCCCCTACTTTAATCTATTTTTGACTTGTTTTTAATTTTTGAAATGGAATTGAAGTTGAAACATTGAATATTTATTGCGCATCTGATGTCTGCGTAGAGGCTGTTGGTAATTGCTTGTATTCAAGATTTAGAATTCAAAAAAAAAGAAAAGAAAAATTAACAAGAAAAACTCTTGTTTTATTTTTTCTTCGGTATTCGTTATTATTTATAATATTTCTACAAAATTATAATATAATAATTTTGCCTATTAAATCTTTGAAAATATACATAAAGTAATTATAGAGTTTAATGCTTGGAGTAATCCAACAAGTAAAAAAATAATATAGGTGGTACAAGGTACAAGTTCTTATTGAATAGTACAATTAACTATTCGCGAAAGTATGCCAAGGAAAGTTTTTGTTTTCAGAAATACAGCCTATAAGGTAAACAGTTCAAAACTTTTACACAAACTTCGTAAGCTAACGACAAAAAACCTGAAAATCGACATATATTTTATTTTGCTCAAAAGTTCGTGATATATAAAGATACATAACTCATTAGTGTACCAAATTTGAAATAAAAGACAGGGCCGGCGAGTCCGAGTTGTGTAAGCACCGGTCTGTCCGATGCGTTTTCGAACTTGCAGAAAAAAACTAGCCACAGAAAACATAATAGTTTTCCTAGAACATCTCATAAATTATCAACATTACAAAAAAGTCAGTTGCAAATAAGAATGGAGACAACTTTGACAGAACTGGTATATATAAAATTAAATGTAGGCCTACTGATTGCCCATGTCAGACATATCGGTCAAACATCTCGCTCCTTCAACAAAGAAAAAAAAAGATTTAGGAAACACATAGGTTACCCAGAAGAAAATTATCTACAAATTCGCTTTTAAAGAACATCTCATAGAAAAATATTCATAAATGCGAAGACATCCACACCAACATGGAGATATTACATTTATGTAATAAAAGTATTAATATGATTTATTAATATGATTTATTCTTATAAATCACAAAAGATCAAACTCCATAGAGTCCTCAATGACAAATTTTCATTTAAATCGAATTTAATGTTCGACATGGCTCTAAAGAGAATTGATTTAAATAAATAATATAAACCAACAAATGCACCGTAACTGATAACACTTACGTACCGCTAGAAACGACACGAGTTACACGGTAGTGTTTGGCCAAACCATATTTCATCGTGTGTTTCAATAAAAATGGTGTAATTGTGTGTTGTGTTGCAACATTTGTTTTCAATGTTTTCTTAACTTTGTAACGACCTCTACAGAGGGTTTGGACCATTTGTATTAACTGAAGATAAAACAGTAAAGTTTCGAAACCGCAGGAGCCTTTACGAAGTGCATAATAATAAAATGTTATTGTGGCACAAGTAGAGAGCGACTACTGGTAAAACAAGTAACTACAGGCTATGATATTAATTGATGTGAACAGCCACATTATATAGGCCTAGATCTATGTGATAGTGTAGGCCCTACATAACCCCTTACAAACTAAACGTCCTAACTATTGTTTTACAAGCAAAAATGAATATGTTTTTCTATAATCGGTAGCCTACTTTTGTAGAGATAAAGATTAATTATAAACTATTATTTAATTTTGAAAGTTAAAATACAGACATGAAGTTTATATTTTTTGTTTGAAGTAAAATTTGATCATGTGTGTTACAACAAGAAATAAATATTATCCTCTTCGTTATTATTTCAAAAACTTCTTGCCCTACTTAGTTCTCTTCGGCTGCAGGAATAGTTACTTACGGCCACGAAAAAGGTCGCAGGCTCGATGTACCCAGTTACTGATAATAATAACATGAGCTTCAAGTTAAACTGCGAAAGAAAAATAAGACTTTATTAGAAATAACAGCGTGTAAAAATTGAATTCGAAATCCATCTCCGTTTTCTGTCTGTTTAAGCTGTTAACAAATGACATCATGGCTAAATAAAAAAAACACCAATAATTTACAGCAGCAATGAATTAATTATGTTTGATAGAACACAGCAAGTAGAGCAGCTGTCCTCGACAACGTTTCAAATCATATAAAAGATAAACATGTTGAAGTCGTTGAAGACATATAACCTAGAAAATAATCCGTAAGCATGATGATTGAGGAAATTGTTTTGCCTGATTGATTTACCTATAAATTAATTATTTTTTTTAGATAACTAGAAACCTGAATCATAAATAGTAAATTAAAATATTAAACATTAAAACATTAAAATATTAGGATATTTGTTTGTTACAATTTTACAGCCTATTTTAGACCTAATGGTTTTTTCTTTTTTTTTGTGTTCGTATGCAATTCTATTATTTCCAACTAATTCAGTTATAGAGATGTTACCGTTAGAATCGATAATCGAAAACATAAAAGCATTCGGTATTCAGGTACCCGTACCCGTATATCATATACCAGAGGTCGCCATAATATACCTTCTCTACGAACGTTTTTGGAGTCCTTTACTAACACTTGAGAATAAACATAATAAAAAAAACTTTTGTGAAGAGTTACTTTTTTGTTCCTGAATAACTCTTTACAAAAAAGTTTTTTTTTGGTAGTTACTGTGTTTATTCTCAAGTGCGGTAAAGAACTCTCCAAAACGTCTGTACAATGCCACCACAATGTTTTTGTTACAATTAACACTGCCTTCTGTGTAACAGGCTTATAGGTGTAACAGTTTTTCAATCTGACTATATTTTTTTAAATAAAATTATTAATTTTACATATTCATAAAAACAATTTTAATACCTATATATTTTAAATAGTTTATTATATTTATATACATTAGTTTTAGTGGGTAATAAAATATCTAGAAAACCCCTATTTTCTGAGCCTAACTAGGCTCATTAGACTATATTTTTTGAAAAAAAAACTTTTACGAACTTTGCAACGACATATTTAAATCAATTATTCACAACATTATTATTGTTTTTAAACCCACAAATAGCTTTCCTAAAGATAGGTATATATTTTAGGTAATCTAAATTTGTTTTGCTTTTTTTTGTAATTAAATAAAGTAATACTTTTACTTATTTCTTTTATTACTTATTTTGCACCCTGATATTTGCTTTCCACATTGTAATAGTTAATATAGGCCTATACCAATAAGAATTTTAATATTGTCTAAAACTTAGTAGCAATGCACAAAAATATTAAAAATATTGTAAGCAACGTGCTGTCCTACAATATGTGCTGTCCTAGGGGAAATGTATGGTTAAGTTAAAAAGTGTAAGATAGGTTATATAAAAAGATTGAAAATTCTTTTTATAATCACGCAATTCGGACTGAATTATGCAAAGAAAGTGATTGTATTAATATACTACCAAAAAAATTAAAAATCTGTTTAGTTATTGGAATAAAAAAAAAATAAAATCGTTCATAAATGGGATCTTTCTGTAAAGTCTCTCCTACAATTCTACAAATCATTCTGATTAGCAATTTCAAGCAAGAATGATCAACCATTAAGATCATATTACAATAGGCTACTTGATTTAAATAAATCAAAAATTTTATAACAATTCCGTTTGTTTCAGAATATGAAAAGATCTTTGCGAAGACCGAGTCCTCCCGTTCCCCCAACACCCTTTTCATGTCAAAAAGAACAATACTTGTAAAGAAAGAACTGCAGACAAAGCAGAGAGAGAGAGAGAGAGAGAGAGAGAGATGAAAATTCAAAAGAAACAGAGAAGGAAACATTCCAAGTTTTTAGAAGATGGATTGCGGATGGGGCGTTCCTAGACGCTACGCTATTGGCTGTTACCATGGTAACCGTGGGGGAAGGACGCCATGACGACGACTGGAACGAACATTAATCTTTGGTCTGACACACAACTACACCGGCTGCGAGGCTGAGAGGCTGCAACGTTCGTCGTGAATTATATTTCTGAGAGTAAAGTGTGTACAGCAAGCAGGGAAACGATTATTTCTGAATATGTACACTCGTATACTTTAGTGAAGAAAATCCAATACTTTGTCTCAAATAATAAATCTTATTTATTATTTCCTCTGATATTAATTACAGTTTCTAGTTTTTGTAAAGGTAAAGATTTTAGTACTTTTTTTAAAAATAATTTGTAATCATATTTTAGGATATATGTTTTTTAAAAGACAAAACAAATGCCAAGTTCAGTTGACCTTAAGTAACAATAACAATTTATCATTCATAATATTGTAAAATATTTGTAAAAATATTTATCACTCATAATTAAATTAATCGAAATAAAAAAATAAACTTAAAATTATAGGCCAATGAAAACATAAAAAAACAATGTTAAATGAATATTTCAAGACCTAAAATCAATTAAGATAGCCTATCTATATTTCACAAATCATAGGCCTAATTTCCACATTAAAATACTTAAGCAAAATAAAATTAACATAGCATATTAATTTTTAATAAAATTAAATTTAATGGTAATCAGTGAAGTATTAATAATAAATATTCAGTAGGCCTACCTATTGAACTGATTAGAACTAGAAGTACCCAGTTAAATGAAATGTTATATAGACCTAAGTGCTCTCAGTGTGTTACTAGAACGTTATTAGCTGTAAATTATGTTTTGTACTAGGAAATGTTTTACATAAAATATATCAGAATCAAATTTGATGAAAACCATACTTGAAAATTCCTCATATAGTAGGCTAACTACAGTCGACTTAGTAGCAGTATTAAGAAAACGTTTTTGTTAATATAGACCTACGTAGCAAGATGCTTGGCTGGAACCTACGTACAAACAGTAAAACCACTTTTGATTTCTGATACTGTAGATATGTAAAAAAATCACACAATGTGCAAAAAACAAAGAAATACATATTTTTCCTTTGTTCAGATAGGCTACTTGCAAATTCTAATTGTTTATAAGGTTCTAAGGGCATTTTTTTATAAAACGTAGTTTTTTAAAAAAAGGAGCATACAAATAGCATTTGTAGTCTATTATATAGCAATTTTATAGCAAACAGCAAATTTAGTCTAAGGTATGGAAAGGAGGCTTATAGCCTACTAAAGCCAAAAACAGTCTACGCTTATTTGACACCCAAAATTAATTTGTTTCCGGTAGAAATTAGTTGTTGAAAAAAATATAATTAAAAACAAAATTTTACTGGTCATTTTATGAGGTTGAAATAGAAACTATGTTTTGACATATTAACAGGCCAAATTAATTTAACAGGGCACACGGAAATTTGAAATCAACACGCGAAAAAAATTATAGTAGGCCTATATTTATGTTATACCTACTTTTTTATATTCGTCTCCGTTATTTCTGACACATTCTTTGGTGGTAAATCCAAAACAGAAGTTTTATTTTGGGATAGCTAATCTTATCGTCTAATAATAACTGACAGCGAAATTAATTTTTACTAAACCTTGAATAAATATTTTCAGTTTATTTATTACTTTTATAAAATGTAGGCTATGCAATATCCCAGCACAAGTTACTTAGGCTAATGATATTTTCATATATTCATTTTTGTTTAATTAAAATATTGGTCTAGATTTTTCAAATCCAGCCTCTATGGAGATGCAATGAAAACCGACATCGGACAATTTTTTTAAAGTTTCTACGTTTTAGATCTTCGATGAATTTTAAAATGTGCAAGCCTACTTATTTAAAATAATTTCTGATGATTTCTAATTATTTTTTTCAAGACACACTGGTTGCAGCCTATCTGTGAATGTTTCATATTGTATGTAGGCTACCCTATATTTCCACTAGTCTCAAATATTTAATTGAGGCTAAATTATTTTAAAACAAGAACACAAAGTCTGCTGGAACAGCTGACTTAAAACCATATAAAGGATGTGATGAAACTGTATAGACTGTCAAAATTGTATAGTGTATATTTAAAAAAAGTTTTGTTTCATTTAGCGTTATTTGGTCGCTACTACATAGGCCTATATTTAAATGCTTAAAATTAGGCTTGCTATTTAGTATCGAATCTATAAGGCACATTATTTGTTAAATTTCTCTATTTCTTGCTCCACTGAATTAAAAACAAATCGATTTTGAGATATGTAAACTATTGATAAAGACTTTTCGTTTTTATTTTAGTTTTAATTGAATGTCTGAGTCTGCTCCCATAGCTGGACATTAAACTAATTAACCGATTTTGATGAGATTCGCGTCCAAAGGCTCGGCAGTGTTCACTCAAAAAAATAAGGTATTTGAAGGCTTACTATCAAAAATTAGTTTTTTCCAAACCGGCTTCACTGATTTTGATTATATATTAAGTATCTAAACAAAACGCAAAGGTCACTTTATCCCCTTAAAATCCAGATAAGGAGCTATTGAAAAATTACTATTTTCTCAAAATAGGTTTGTCACATTTTGTTCAAATTTTGATAACATATGGAAATTCATTACTCAATTGAGTGCAATAAATATAAAACAAAATGAATTTACTTTTCGAGAGTAAAATGGAAGTATGACATTGTCTCGTTTTCTCCGATTTAGGAAGTAATTATGTTTTCACATTCCTAAGTAGCCTTCAGCCTATGAAATTATTAAGTTCAGAAAATATGAGGACAGATCAAACAATTCTACTCTAACGATTTTACTCATAAATTAACATTAATACTAACATCTTTTGGGATAATATTTTGATAATACTAGGCCTAATCCATTTTTACTCTCACGTACTGATATCCAAAGGGTTTCCTACTCAAATTTATTTCTTGATACACTGATACATATTGTTCAATATTTTAGCCATACTCATTCAGAAATACATTTTTGCGGAGCCCTTACCACCAGAACTTGAAATAACGCTAATATAATAGTTTTGTTTTCATGATGGCATTAAGATGGAAAGCTTTATAGGCTACCATATATAAAGCTTTGCTTAAACAACAGGCCTAATTGCTTAAACAACAATTACCGTTTGACGTAACAGTCTAATAGTTACGTAGTTGCGATCCCCTTTCAAAACGTACAATACAAATATTCGAATGAAATTTGGTTGAATGTTTGCGTTAGATTTCAAAATAACAATGCAGTTTAAAAATTATTAAAGTATTAATTATGAAAATCACTGCCAAAAACAAACATTTTATTCACGACCTGATCCGACTGTACCATAGTTCATCGCCAAGTAAGACGTTATTTGCTTTCTACAGTGACTATACCGAAGACTGATGTTATCTGTTGGAAAGCCAAGGAGACATGCAGTAAAAATATGACATCTTATATTCCTTATAATGGCGGACATTTGCATATTTGAATTGGCTTAGTCATTTCTTTATCGGCCGCTGCAGGAATCCTGCGCAGGAATAAAACTTCTCAAGGTCACTGCATGGACTTCCCCCAGTTTTATTGTTATCAGGCATAAAACGTGCATTCCTCTTATACCTATCAGTCGTACAGGAGATAGTAAACGTATGATCATATTAAAATTTATTTGTAGATTAAGTACTTGAGCTATTATTAATTACACAAAAACAATACACGAACTTTCTCAGATTCAGTTAAATTTAAAAGGGTTTAAATAAAACACAATCGCCCTAATAAAATATAGGCTGTTTTTTTTTTTTTACAAAAAAGTCAGTATCACAAGTTACCGACAAAAAAAAAGGAAAATATGTTCATCTGATTTCAGTCATTTATAAAGAATCGCAGAAATTAGACATTTATCAGTGTTCGAAATTTCAGTTTCACAGTAAATCGATTTTTCATTTTTCTATCTTTTAGCTAATTCCTACAATTAGGTTATGGACCGTACAATATTTCTCTTTGTGTACCGTACCCAAAAACTTATACGCTTTGTTTGCCAATAATATTTAAAGAGTTATAGATCAGCAGCTGAGAAATCGGCTTGCTAAGAACACCAGTGGATAGAGAAAAATGTGCGAATGAGAGGTCGAGTCCCTGCTCACACCATAGCTCCCTCCTTTTTCTTCACTATCGCTGAGTCTATGTCTGGACTGTTGAAGGGAGCTGGAGGGGAATTTTCCTACATGCGCGAGAAATTTTTGCTCAAGCCGTTTACTAAGTGGCTGGAAAATCATTGCGAGTCAATTTTGAAGAATAATTAAATTTGTATTAAACTTGAAATGTCAAAAAAGTGATGAAACCATAAATTATATTCCGAAAGAGACATTTTTCGATACTGCAACCTACAACGGTTTTTGTATAAAAGACGATTGTAGTCTAAGTTTTATTTTCATTTTTTCTTTTTTTGTTCTTCGATAAGCACAAACTACACTTATGCTACATGACAATCGAAATGTTCACCGACATCTACAATTTAATTAGTCACCAACGATATGTTCACACACACACACACACACACACACACACACACACACACACACACACACACACACACACACACACACACACACACACACACACACACACACACTTAAATATAAAAATTAGTTCTTTATTTGACTCAGATAGGAATAAACTGATATATCCATTAAAATCGCTATTTCCCTATTTTCATACTTTTTATAATCCAAACTTCGTATTCGCAATAGGACATTTTGAACACCACACAGGCTAAAGAAATGGGAAAATGAAATTATGTGGTATTATCTTATGCTAAAGGTACTACACAGTTTTTTAAGTTTTATTATTACATAGCTAAAGTGACAATAGTATAACAAAAAGTACAGAAATCTCATATTAAGTGACTACGAAATCAGACCGCATTTTGTAAAATCTAAACTGCTTTTATAATCTATATCCCGATATATAGTCCTACTGCTTCTTATAGTATATGTAATTAAATTTCTGGTTAATTAGAAGAAAAGTGAAATTGCTGAGTGGCAAATGTTTTTTTTTTTTTTAGACTCACTAATGAAGACAACTTTGAAATCACCGGCGGTGTATAATTGAATTTATATGACAATACTAAGTTCATTAATACGTAAAAAAAAGCGAAACAGAACCTGTGGACGCGGTCGCTTAAAACACAAACAGGTAATGTATGCTCATTAGTGACTGTAACGCCGAGACAATCCGATAGAAACAACCGCCATTAAATTCAAGGACGAATCTGAGATTGTAAATTTTTAAGTATTTTATCTACTCTAATGGAGAATAAAAGAAGTTTTCAAATGCGTTTAGCGCTAAATGCCATTTATGTAGACGTAGTTGTGACAATATATTGCGTAGTGAAGTCTACATTGAAATAGATTTCTTATTATATTCTTGTACATTATTTACGCTGTTTAAACCTGTCTATTGTTCTTGCTGATGGTTATAACGTATTCAATGAAGAAAAAAACAGTTTATATTTATTTATTAATAAATCTTATTTGTCAAAAAAAATTGTTCAGTTACAATTTTTTAAATTATTTTTTCCAAATTCCATTACAGATTAAAAAAAACACAAAACAAGTTTCTGATAAAAATTTAAAAAACATTATAAAAATATAGGCGTGTTATTATTTTAGTGTATTAACAGGGTGAATTAAAACCATATAGCCTCAAGTGTTAAATATAATTAGACCTAAATGAAAGCTAAATGAGTTCTCTAAGTTAAGGAAAAGAAATGTTTTACCCTAATTAAATAGTATTATATCATAAAATTAAGTATTCCAAATTCACGTTTTTGTGTTACCATCGAAGGGTATATAAAAAAACCAGACTAATGTAAAGACAAGTAACTAATAGGTCTAGTTTAAAATACATTATATTTATGTTTTGATTCCATCTGCTTACGTGCTGTGATGTTAAATGTATTGGTAGTTAGTGTGGGGCAAAACAGTTTTCATTTTTTTCCTTAATAAAACACTAGTATATAACTTGCTTTTAAAATTATTTCATTTTGAATGATGAATAGATTTTAGTGATTACAAATACACTGCTACATTCATAGATTGTGCCCCTTCCTAAATTTCTGAAATCCTTAGTTACGGTGCAGCCCTAGCGTCATCATGAAGTCCAGGGTTTGAACAGGATTCAATCAAGGTAGATAAAACTCACTTCTAACCGGTAAGTTTCCAGAATTTTGGCTCTTCTTGAGATTAAAGTTTACAATCTAGCAACAGGTGGTGAGACGTATCCACCCCCTACCAGCAGTATAGACAAGATTCATAAGATGTCGCTTAAGAGTGCCATGCCCCGTGAGAAACCCATCAAAAATCTCAGTATATTTTTACTGAGGTCGATACATATCTTTGCTGTCCTCCTATAAGTAGCCGATGGCTCTTTGACTTCCTTTTAACTTTTCTTCCTCTTCAAGGTTCATTTTGGAGTTAACTGTCTTCAAGTTTGTAAAACTGTTCTGGTTTTATAACTTTGGTTGATAAAAACAAACTTAAAATGCTAAGCTTGCATATCTTTTTTTCTCGTCTAAGCATATGTCTGTTTTCTCATCTAGCGAGGCCTAGTACCCAGGAATGTACTCTATTGCTCTGGCACACCTCATTTAACTTTTGCAGACAATTCCCCATTACTGCTGAGCTGATGGTTGGAGAATAAGCTCTTTAATGGCTGCTTGTCTGTCTGACATGATGCCGATGTTCTTTCCCCTACATCGGCGATGTCTTTTCCTTACATCGCCTGACATGACTCTTCTGCACATACTAATCGATATATTTCCTGTAGAAATATACTGGCTATTTATCAAAGTGTTTGGTTTTCGGACCAAATTCTGCGGTTTCAGTTCCCTCAAGTGTACTGGACCCATCTGCATACCATATTGCGGTGTTTTCTAATAGTGAGGTTATGGATTCCCTTGCACCACTTACTTGTAGTACTAAACTCTGTGAGAAAATGTTTCTTAAAGCTGTGCTTCTATAAATGAAGTCCCTTGGATATTTCCGGCAATCGACACGTTTCCTTGTTCTTTTGCTTCCTTGTAATTTCTCTGGTTTTGTTCACAGTCTGGTTTTTGCTACCCTGAGATATGCGCTTTTATTAGGTGTCTTTTATATTAAGTGGAGGAGTACGAAATCCAGAATGATCTCCACTGTTGCTGTAAAATGTGATTTCATCCCTCCTGATATACATGCTAGTTTTTCTATTTTGTCTTAACTATTTCCTTGTTGTATTGGTTTTACCATCACCCTTACGAAACAGCTCCATATGTGATAGCTGATCTTACTGTCATTGTGTAGTGTACATCCCTCTAAGAATGCGGTGGAGCCGAATTATCCAACTGCCTTTTTATTCGTATCAGTCCTAGTTATTTAACCTCTGACTTCCATTTTAATTGTGTCCCTTCTGATCATATAGTTCTCCGTTACGGCAGCTTAGTTTTCTAGGTAAATGGTACTAACGTGGTTTTTGTTGGATTTAAATTTAACCCACCTCTGAAAAACAGGTTAGGCCTTTCTCAATCAAATGTCCGATTATCTAGTCACACAACAGGCTCCACAATAAAGGTGACAGAATCCCTCCTTGTGGGCACCCTTTGAATGTGCGTAACTGAATGGTGCTGTCTCCCATCGACGTTTCTCTCATTCTGGTAGTCAGTACAATGCACATCCATCTGAATGTTACCCTGTCCACTCTTTTTTTTCTTAAGTTTTTCGCTAGACGATGATCTGCGTTTACATGGTATCCTCTCCAGGACTCCATTAAAAATATTATTTTATTTGCCTGTAGGGCTTCTTGATAACAAAAGAAACCAAAGTAGATTAAATATTTACAGAGAAACAAAACTGGTGAAATAAAACATAAATAACGAAACGTTTTGTTTCATGAAGCGCTGATGAATATTAAAATCAGATTTGCCGCTATTCTGCCTTCATTTAAAACATTAAAACCAGTGAAAACAAAATATTTTTATAAGACAGGCGGACTATACACAATATATATAGGCTATATGTTTTGCTCCCTTTGTCTGCGGCCGGATATAATTAACATTTCAAGTCTAACAACTTATAAAAGAAATCCAGCGTTATCTCCAGAGCTAATTTAACTTTTAAATGAGTTCTGAAGAAGGCGGGGCGGGGGCAGAAACAAGCACAAACCAATAGAAGGAGTGACTCTAACGACGCCATCAACATCTCGGCCGGCTACTTTATCAGGAGGAAATTAAAGCGCCCAGCATCCTGCGTCCTGCGTCCAGCGCCGATCCCTAACGAGAAAACTGTTTTATTTATCGCCAATTACAGGTGCTTTATAGGCGATACCGTCGTTATAGCTACTCTTTGACATTCTTGAATATTTTTGGAGATTTCGTGATACTTAAAAGTGGAATTCGAACTGCTTTTATTGTCAGCGGCAGCATGTTTGTGATACTAATTAATAAAATTAATTAAGTAAAGGTTTTACTGCCACTGTGACCACAGGTAGAGTTTTACAATACATTTTCAAGTTTCTTCAATATGAACATTTTATAACTAAGATTTCATACAAGTAACTTGCTTACATATAGGCTACAAGAAAATTATTATTCTAATTCATATCTGTGTAAATAAGGCTTACCTTCCTGTTTAAATAAATCCCCCAAGATGGTGCAATAACTTGTTAAATATAAAGGGAAACATTTGAAATTTTAGAAATATTTTTTGACATAAAAAACTGTGTTTCTATTTAATGATAAGTTCACCCCTTACTTAAAAATTACGGTTTAGAGAAGCTTAAAATTTTTAAATATTTTGTTTCGTTTTTTAATACCTACAATATTAATAAAAAACCAACCATTATAATGATTATTTCTCAAATGAAAATTAGGGACACTGAAAAGCTGTTTTCCAAGACACCCATTTTTTCGTTAGGGTGAATTTATCTTTCAACACAAAAATATAATTTTTGAAAGTTATTTTTTAAGTTTCTGTGCTCTACATACTACATTAAATTTAGGCTTTTGTTTTTAGGTAATTTTCATAGGAAAATAAATTGCACAGAAAATCTAATTTCAGACACAATACTTCAAATATGCGCCGATCACAAATGACCAATATATGCAATCACTTCTTAAAGAGTTGTTAAATATTTACAAGCCTAATTTACGGCCTAAATACACATCTAAACAAAAACGACCGAGTGGTAAAACTTTTCCAGCCAAGTTTACAATTAAAAAAGTTATTTAATCACCTTTGAATTCCGCCAAGAATTAGTAAAACTGATTACACAGTTTACTGAACAGTTATGTTCGCACTTGTCAAAATGTTCGCCTGTCTTTCTCTGCCAAAATAACTATATGATTTCAACTGCAGATACATTTGATAAATAGAAACTTATACTACTGAAATGAGCTTAAAACAAATAAGCCTTAGTTTAAAGTGTTTATGTGACTTTATAGCATAGAAGGCATGCCGCTGTCAAATGTGAATATTGATATTTTTCAGTAAATGTAAACAGGTAACTGGTTCTTGGCGGAATTCAAAGGTGATTAATTTTTTTGTAATTGTAGAATTAGCTGGAACTCTGTATCACTTGGCTGTTTTTGTTTAGATTTAAAATCTACTTATTTTTGGATTTTTTTGCGAAAGGAAAATTCGGCAAGCAGGACAAATAAATATTATTGATCAAAATCGGTTCATTAGTTTAGGCTGTGTGCACGTTAATGTTAAAAAAGAAAAAAAAGGTTAAAAGTGCCATTTTCAGATAGTTATTTCTAAGCAAGGACTCTACGAGTATTAATTTTTTTTGTAGTTCTTACCACTTTTTCATGTCCTTTAACGTAACAGTACTCAGTACTGCCAACTCTTATAACAAAAGATTTTAGGTTATGGATACCTGGAAACTGCTAATCGTCACCACCAATATTATATATATATATATATATATATATATATATATATATATATATATATATATATATATATATACTACTGCTGTGTAAATTAGGTCTTGATTTATTAGGTCTATAAGTTTTTCAAATTCGCAATTTTGGTCCCAGTTGATACAAACTTGACACAAAAATCGATGTTATCTGTAGTTTACACAAGTCCGTTATCCAGCAAAATCCTTTCAACAGTTTCGAAATGGCAGCCAATTCAAACTTTAAAAATCATAACTTTTTTATTTTACTATTTTTTTTAATTTTATGTAATAATCGTATAAGTGGTAAAATCTGCTTTTTAATATTTCAAATTCCATTGAAAATAATAATATGAATACTAGGACGGTAATGGTTTATTTTGGCATATTTTTAAAAGTTTAAATTCTTATTTTAGATTTATTTGTTTTTTATTTTAAGGCGAAAAGCACATTGAGGCTATTATGGCCTCCCTAAATGTCAGTGTAAGTGTTAAAGTCGTAAGTGTAGTGTTGTAAGTGTAAGTGTGTGCTAGAATTTGGTACCGCAAGGGACGTCAAAATCCCCCTAGTCTGCACCCACCTGCGGGGTCTTATTTTTTCAGATTTTAATGCTGATTATAATAGTAAAATTAGATTTCCAAGTTATTGTTGGATCTAATGTAAAACTTGTGTTCGAAATGATTAGCGAAACAGCTGCAATTATTAAGAATTATATTTCAGTCATTACTAAGAAGGATTACAAATTTCGTTTTTCATATGGTTGAACATAACAATTGCAACAGACTAATAACAAGAAAATTATAAATAAAATAAATAATAATATTTATGTTATTGGAGAAAACCTTAAAATACTGGAGTAAATTTATTATATGTAGATATTATACAACTTATATAATATTTATATAAGGTATTATATAACCTTATAATGTAGATTAATATATTAATATACTGGAGAAACATTTAAATTCTGAGTTTATGTTCAATCTAAGAAAAATAAAAAAAAATTCTAAAGAAAATAAATTCTTTATAACAAATTGTATTCTATTAAATTGATAAAAAACCAAACTCTTCAATGAACTATTCTCTACAAATCACTGATAGTACTGTCATAATGATAACAGACACTATCTTGTCTTGCTGATTTTTCTATTTAAAATTTTTGTTTCTTCCAGTTTAATTTTTCAATCTACAGCACAGTTTATCATTTTCAAATACACCATTTGATAATATTCAATTTGATAATATCCAGTCCAAAAAATATTCCTACACACAAATAGTACATTATTTAACTAGCAAGTTGAAAATTTTCTGCTTGGACTGTAGCCTACTATACAATCCCACTCGCATTGTGCCTTTATTATTGCTTATGATAAACATTCAAGGCTCGACGACATTCAAACTCACTTCATTCTATTTTATTGTTATCGTTTTGTAAAATAAAAACAACTCGATCCAAACTGGATCTACAGGCGGAGAATTATGTTATAAATCACCTGGTACACCGACCGACCTCCGATAAACTTCGGAAACCAGTCGGACAATCTTCGGCTGCGGACTTGTTAGGAGGGGAACAAAATGGCGTTTTTATTGTTGCGTTTATTTAGGCGAAGAGGGTTATGACTCGTCATTTTTTACACTGATTTGCTAAAGTACCAAATAACCATAAGTGGTAGGCTTCCGGGCTACAATGGAGAACAGTATGAAGTTCTACGAGTGACATGTCCTTCTACGAATTGTTTGTTGAGATGTCCTTTAATTTTCCTTCAACAAGATATATAGGCTAATTACATAAAGTATTTTGATATTGGATTTCATTTTTCGGTTTTTGTGCATATATTGTTGCCTATTTGTTGCCAGATCCCACCAGACAATAAATGTAGTTTATAAACGTGTGTGTGTGTGTGTGTGTGTGTGTGTGTGTGTGTGTGTGTGTGTGTGTGTGTGTGTGTGTGTGTGTGTGTGTGTGTGTGTGTGTGTGTGTGGGGCGCGAAAAATTCTCGAAATTTTTGTTTTATAAAAAAGCGTTTTATAAAAAAATAAGAACAATCTTTTTCGGTTTTAAAAATTCGAGGCTGCTTACAATCTATCACCGAAAATCCAGTTTATAGCTAAACCCAGAATGTTTAAAATTTATAAAGTTAAAGTGTAAAACATCTTTATTAAAAACGGTTTTAACTGATGTTTTTCACTTTTTTTTAAATCACGTATGAGCCATAATTCGATGTAGTCTACATTACAAGATTAAAACGCTAGTCAATAGCCTATTGATCTTTCTTTTATTGCTAACTTGATCTGTTTAAAAATTGTGTACACTGTCTTTGTGATTCCATTTTGTACTGATAATTAAAACGTGAGCAAATATTGCTACATCGACTTATAGAAATTAGGCAACAAATTTTTTTTCCGTTGACCCTGGTTTTTCCACTTCGCTATGTAGCATATTGAGCACCCTTCCACAGGTTCAACCTTCCCAATCCAACCTCAGGTCTTTAGAGAATCGTAAGATGCTTCATATGATGCCTTGTTCTGTCACCTATCTGCCCACTACAGCCTAAGGATTCAAATCCTGTCCAAGACTGGACAGTCAAAACGTATGTGTTGAGCTTTTTCCTCATCAGCTGTACCATATTTCCTACAAAAAAGATATTTGTCACATGAAAGCCAATTTTGTGTACATGTCTGTAGAATGTCCAGTAAAAGGCAACAGACTTTCACCATTACCGCTTTTGATTTGTTTTGTTCTTTTTTTCTAATGTTATTACAAATATCTAAGAGTAGCAATAACACAATTGCCTAAAGTCGTCCAATGCTACCCATTTTGATCTAAGCTGTTACCTATTTTCAATACACAAAAATATTTCTTTACGGAACACATACACGGACGCACTAATTGTTTTTTTAATTTTATAACGTTAATGTGTGATAAAATTGATACTGTATATTTAATTATATTTTTCAGACAATTGCCATAATCTGTGTTTGTAAATCTGCAGAGAAACGAAATATTAAAACATAAATGGTTTCGTTAACTTTGGCCTAGCGTCTACATCACCAAGACGACGTGAGGGCCACATTAAGGCTTATGGTACAGCACTACAGCCTATGTATGCAGTAGCATAAGTCAGGGTTATCGTAGTGGCGACAGGTTCAAATTGCGTCCGATAGCGCCCCGGCCCAGTTATTGCTACAATAATTGTCAACACGGGGGTCGCTGTAGTAAACAACCCTCAACCCAACCCCTTCAGCGTCTACCTGTATCACGTATTCCAGTTATTGTTGTATCAAATTGTTTTTAGTTTTAATTTGAAATACGAATGATGGATATTTGCATTCTATTTTTGTGCATGTTTGAATGTTGTTAAAAGTTTTTTTGGTAAAATGAAAGTAACTATAAAACTCCAACAGTACATTAGTTAAAACACATTTCTATAGGCCTATGCTTATGTATTAATAAATTTATAAACTCGCACTTAAATTAAATAATAATTGTGGTAAGCCGTACTTCAATGCATTACACTTATGGTTTTGGTATTTTCTTACAGCTTTCAACACTCGCACCTGAATGCAACCAATAAGCAATCGTAATAAATTATCTTGAATGTTACCGAAACAAAGACATTTCCAAATAAAATGATTCTAATGATAATTAATTTTAGATTCATTGTAATGCTAAATACTACCCAATGTATAAATAAAATGACATTTTCCTTCTGTTTCAAATTAAAAATTTGAAATTTAAGGGTTGAAATCTCCTTTTCAATTCAATGTATCAGAACAGTTTTTAAATCAGGAAGGTAAAATGCCAAATTCTCTGGTGTTTCATGAATTATTAAACACTAATTTTATACATTATTTAGGGTAGTCAACTCTTTTTCGTGTTTTCATGATCGAAATAATGTTTATTTAATTTTTCTCTATAATTTCTGAAAAATAACTATAAAGTGTAAACCCTTTACCTTTATGAGAAGTTTTTAATAATAAGTGAGTGAATGTAGCCTACAATGTTTAACACTTAAGTAACACATACGGTATAGAAATAAGCCTGTATATTAGACTTTATGTACAAAAATATGATTCTGTAAAAAAACAGAGAAAATTATCTGTGTAAAATAGTTTTACCGACCATAATTAATAAAATATTCGTCATCATGCTATTTCAAGAATGTTGAGACATACCGCAAAAATGCAGAATACAAAAACATAAAGGCCTACAGTATAAAAAAAATGGACAATATCGGTGCATGGATGATGGATACTGTACAAACATCGGTTGTTTATGGAAGACTTTTACGGCAACCTAAACATTAATAAACTTTTTTATGAAATAAATCAGATCAGATTAAAATTAAAAATACTCGTTAATATGACAGTGCAAAACCTACATGGTTATATTTTTAAAAACGTTGCTAAGAAATGTCTTTAATTTAATTTTACAATGTTTTTTTAACTTACTGAAACAAACGAAGCTTAAAGAACTGAACTTAAAAGACCAAAGTGCATTTTGATTGATTAAATTCAGTTAAAAAGCTTGCATTAAAAATTTTTGTCACTTGTTAAAATTTCCCTTGGTTTTACACGTGTCATACAAAATTCTTTTCAATTAATAAATTCGTACAAAACAAAACAATAGAGTGGTACTAAAATTTTAAATACCACATAAAATCACTAAAACAATGCAAACAATAAGTTTTTATAGGACGTTATCTGCTGGATGGAATGTCACCCTTTTAAATTACCCTTCACACACAACAAGGGGTGGATAAACACAATAATAGTTAAAACGGAATCCTGACTACTGACTTTCTATGTAGCCTACGTAAAGGGAAATGATACTGAACACCTTCAATATTGTATTTACAGGTCTTGAAAGCTTATTGATAATACGTTAATTACTCTTAGACATTTAAATTAACAAATATAACATTTAAAATGAAAAATAAAATAATAAAAAACACAATAATAATCAAAATTTGGTAACGGTAGATGTTGGAAAACAGGAAAAAATTTAAGTTAAAAAAGAAATAAAAAACTAATTAAAACCTTTAAATTAAGTTACATACATATCAGAAGCACTGTTCCTAAACATCAACAAACAAATACAAATGCAACACACCTATAGAACATGACTAAATCTTATCGTGTTATGGAACTATTCTACACAGTGTCTGTAGAATAGGTGCAAAGGTCATAGAAAAAATCTACGTCATAGGAAAAATCTATAAGCTGTAAGGGATGTCATCATCATTCTTTAAACCAACAAACTGTAATTAAATAATAATAATAATTAAATTGTTACAAAAAATAAAATAAATAATTTTAACTCACCAACATGTAACGCACTATAGACGACATTCCACGCACTAACACTTCACCTGAAACAGTTAAAAACATATATATAAATTTTTGATTTCTCATTGCCAATATTTTAATAAAATAAATTTTAATGTACATTATGGATAACTTGTAATTAGAGTTTATAACAACAAGTTATCCATAATGTACATAAAAATTATTAAATACAGCGGAAGTGAGATGTTAATTTGAAATTCTGACAATTTCCCTTTACTTTGGAAAGAGGATGCATAATTTGTTTTTTTTTAACAGTACCCTCTCTCTTATAAAATACATATCACTGTACAAATGTATTTAAAATAAAAAATATAATTTTTTGAAGTGACTACTTCTTATGGCAGGGTATGGATGTATGTTTTGCACGGGAAAAAATTCACTTTGCCGTCACGCATCACGCTCTTATATATAATTTTGTTTTAAAATGTATTTTTGAAGTGAAAACTTGTATGTTCGCGCCATTATATTATTTACCCAGTCCAACTTAATTATTTAGTTTTGTGTCAAGTGTTAACTGTGTAACAGTGACGTTTTATACGTTTATTATATATTGGTAGGTGTGAATAATAAATATTTAAATTATTTTAAACGCCATTATACTACTTACCCAGTTCAACTTTATTTAGTAGGCCCTATTTAGTTTTATGACAAGTGTTAATTGTGTAACAGTGACGTTTTATACGTTATTATATACTGGTAGGTGTGAATAATAAATATTTAAATTCCATTATACTACTTACCTAGTGCAACTGAATTATTTAGTATTCAGTTTTGTGATATGTGTTAATTGTAGGCTACAACAGTGATGTTTTAATAATATTTTATACTTCTTAATATAATATTTTAAATTTGAAAGTTTATGTGTGTGTTTTTGTTTGTTATGCAATCACACATTAATTACTGGATCGATTGAGATGAAATTTAAAATGAACATGGTTTAGGTAGGCCTACATGAGATGGACATAGATGTATCCCCGTTTTAAAAATCTGAACCCTGTTATTATTTATTATAAAATTATTGTTTATAAGCTTACATTTGCAATTATTTTAATTGAAACAATCTTATAATTCCAAACAACCTGCCTTTCCAAATTAAAATATTGCAGTTTCCATTGAAGTTGGCATTTACAATCACAATTAATAAGTCACAGGGTCAGATATTAAGAGTAGCAGAAATACATTTGGGACTCCGTGCTTCTCCCATGGTCAGTTATAGCCTATTCTAGTGTCGAGTAGCAAAAATCTACGTCTTGGCAAAAAACCATAAAATCATATAATGTTGTATTTAGAAATATATTAAACTGAAATGAACGTACTCATGATTTTGAAAATTGACTATAAATTGTATTACCTACATTACAATTGCGGGTGAAGCCGCAACGGGTAACAGCTAATTAAATCATAATAGTGAAAGAAGTATACAGTCAGGCATGCCAAAAGAAGTAGTCACTTCTGTCGGCCAGTCCCACGACTTCCTACGTTTTTTCATACAGGTTACGCAAACAGTCTTTGCAACTGCGAAAAGTTTTACGTTATTTCAGCATATCTTCAGACCTAATCCAGATACTCTTCCTAATTGAGGAAATAAAATGGTATAGGGCCTATAATATTAAAAAAACAAACAAATATCTTTTATATATTATAAAATGAAAATTACATTAACATATTTCTACATATAATGAAAACTAACAGACAAATAATGACACATGAGGGCTTAAAACATTACCTTCAACACTCCACAATCAATTAGATGTTATTCGAAAAATTCTGTCCGGCTTTACAATAAGGTTGAGTTATTATTTGAAAAATTCTAAAAAGGCTAAAGAGCTACAGAGGTTCAAAAGCTTCAATTTGAAAGAGGTATAACTTTGTCTTTCCCCGCAAGAATGATTGTCTTCTGTTACAGCTGATTATAAGTATAAGTTTATATCGTAATATTTACTATATTAATATGTTTAGTTAATACGTGTTCTACTAATTTCCGTGAGATTTTTAGTAAAACACACACACACACACACACACACACACACACACACACACACACACACACACACACACACACACACACACACACACACACACACACACACACACACACACACACACGTTTTTCGAATAGTTAGTACATAGAAGACAAGTAAGGAGTTCGTCTGCGTAGCGGCCAGGGAGCGTAGTTCATTAGTTAAATATTAAAATGACGAACATTTATTTTTTAACAAAACCATCTGCTATCTTCTTTAAAATTTAGTGTATAATCGGTTATTTTCCAATTAATTTCATCGTTATTGACTTAGATTTTATTTTTATCTTTAATGCTAGCTTTCCTATATTCTTTCCAAAAATGGTTGTAATATATAATTTTAGTAGACACATTAGTTTAAATATAAATAAATTTACAGTGTAACGTTAAAATCCAAAAATGTAGATAAATTAATTTTGTTTAAGAATGTTTTCCAGGTTTTTTTTAAGAATAGCAAAGTGAACACTTATGAGCTTGAGTAAAAGATAGAAAAATCAACAAAATATTTCGAGTATCTAAATTGTAACCTTAAGGTGCACAAATCATTTTATACCATCAACTATTAAAAAAATATACCTAAACATTTGCAAATATCAATGAAATATATAATGGCAATGTAAGTACAATAAAAATATTTTAATAATACAGCCAAAAAATGCAAATACTTTCAAGTATAATGAAATTACCCGGCATATTGATTTAATAGACATTTTAAAAAAAATAGCTTTCAAAAAGTGTTTGATTTAACAAAATCTAATTTATCAGTTTCGTTTTGACCTTTATAAAATGTAAATAACTGTATCATTTAATTAGACGAAACTTTCTTTAAGAAAATCATTATGTGTTTCGTTCTTATAACACTTCGGTACAAGAATTTTTAACATCTAATTAAATTTTTTTCCACCATTACAAGGAAAAGATCCTCTCGCGGATCTATACGAAATGCCGACTATATTTCACAACTAAACACATAGGAAACAATAGTCAATTTCCAAGATCCTATGCCATTCTTTAGTGGATAATTTTCTTATAATTGTTTTTAGTGGACAATTCTACATCTTACGGGAATTTTTGAACTAATTTAAAACTTACTCCACGTATAAATGGTTAAACAATAAACAAGATTTGTTTTAAACTGTCAAATAAGTGTCTAACAATTTAACATAACATTAAAATTAAAATATAGTAGTTGTAATAGGGTTTATAAGTACTATTACTACACAGTAATGTTTAAGTTCCTCAGTAATGAAAGCAGATGATCAGACGGTATAATTACTTTTATTAAAAACAAATAGTCTCCAGCGACTATGAACATTCCCCGCCACCCCGTACTCCCGACATGACGTCACATTCTTCTCCAGGATTTACAACATCGCTCAGCATCCCTTTCCCTGAATTGTTTAATGTACCGAATCTAACAACCCTCCCAGTAATGGACTTGGAACCTACACACACACGCACGCGTGCGCGCACGCACGCACACACTTGGGCAATTTAATTTTACTGCTCGGAAAACTTCCCTTAAATTGAAAAGACGTTAAGGTATTTTTATTTGCACTACAGAAGCTTTTTAAAACTTTCTAAATGCTTCTTATAATGGGTTTATTTTGTATAACCTTGTGCTTAGCAAATATTCAGACTTAAATGTTTGCTTCAAGCGATATAAACACATTAAGTAATTGAGTCATTGAATATAAACATAGATGTTTCCTACGCCTCATTAAAGCCTAATTTATACTGAAAAACTAAAATGTCATGACTTGAGTCTTCAGCAATAGTTTCAATTTTGACGTTTATAGAATATAGAAGTCTGTAGTAGCCCCGTATTTTATATTAAGCATACTGACCATAAAATTGTAAAAGATGCCTCCAATAAAAAAAGTATCAATATTTTGTTTTAAGAAAAAAGAGTTTATTTACCTGATAAGCTTTTTGTATATAATGGTATTTCTGGGTGTTATAGAAATTTGTTCTTGAGTTCAAAAAATTGATATTTTTTCTATTTTTTTTCTTGGAAGTTAGTAATTTAATGCGACTACTGACCCCTTCCAAAATGTTGAATAAAGGCTGACTTGATTATATTTATTAACATATTTTCTTTATTACTCGAAAGAAAATAATAGTGTTTAACGAATTGATCTATCTTTTTTTAAAGTCCTGTTATCAATATTAGTACCGATTTTGTTTTTTTTTATTTTTACAGATTTTTCCATAATTTTGAGATGCTTTATGTAATTAAGTATCGAGTGCTGTTTAGTATTTATTACCCAAAGATTTCTCATTCGTATAGTCCATATATATATATATATATATCTTATTCATATTATATTTCTGAAAGTTTGTGTGTTTGTTTGTTTGTTTGTTTGTTATTCAATCACGCTTTAACCACTGGACCAATTAAGATGAAATTTGGTACGAATATGGTTTAAGTATCTGAGATACACATAGGCCTATTTCCGTTTTAAAAACGTCATTATACTACTTACCCAGCCCAAAATAATTATTAGTATTTATTTTTGTGACATGTGTTAACTGTAGTTAGGTTTAATTACTGTTTACTGAACATGAGATTTAGGCACCTGAGATGGACATAGATCTAATACCATTTTACAAATCTTAATCTATGTTTTATTTATTGCAAAATTATTGTTTTTAATGTTACATTTTCATCTAATAATCACAATCTGGTATTTTTCATTTAAGACTTTTCAATGTTTTTGAAACAGAGTGCAGAATATATATATATATATTATATACTATTTTATTAGGATACTTTAATTGTAAGGTAGTATATATATTTGTGTAATTACATTATATGAAAAAATGGTAAATATGCAGTGCAGCATCTATTGGAGTTTTCTATATTTTTGTTACTAAAATGCTTTCTTATGTGCCCAAAAGCAAGAATCCAAAATATGAAAGCAGGAGAAGTACGATAAAAATCGAAAATAAAAGTGACCAACGTAACCTCAAAATTGCTGCCACCGAAAATCGGTACCGTGTTGTAGATCAGTAAAACAATAAAAATACGTCTAACACGGGTTTGAGTGACAGGAAACCCATTTTTTAAAAGAATAGTGCATAACCTAAGTAACACGGTTGTTAGGCCTAAGTCGGTGATGCGTGAAAAAACCTTTATATTTTTTTAAAGAATATTAGGCTACATATCCTAACTGTCGTGACTGTTTTTAAGCCAAACACGGTGATGTGTAAAAAAACCTTTATATTTTTTTAAAGAATACTACTTATCCTAACTGACATGGTAGTTGGGCCTATCATTGTGATGTGTGAAAAAAACCTTTATTTTTTTAAAGAGTTTCCAAACCTTAACTGACACGGTTGTTAAGCCTAACATAGTGATGCGTGATAAAGCTTTATATTTTTTTAAAAAATACTCCATAAGCTAACTAACATAGTTGTTAGGCCTAACACGGTGATGCATTAAAAGAACCTTTATTTTTTTTATTTTTTTAAAGAATACTCCACAACCTAACTGACAAGGTTGTTGGGCCTAATACGGTTATGCATGAAAAAACTTTTTTTTTAAAGAATACTCCATAACTTAACTAACACGGTGATGCGTGAAAAAACCTTTATATTTTTTTAAAGAATACCACATATCCTAACCGACACGGTTGTTAGGCCTAACACTGTGATGCGTAAAAAAACCTTTATATTTTTTTAAAGTATACCACATATAATAACTGACACGGTTGTTAGGCCTAACACTGTGATGCGTTAAAAAAGCCTTTATATTTTTTAAAGAATACTATGTATCCTAACTGACACGGTTGTTAGGCCTAACACGGTGATGCGTAAAAAAACTTTTATATTTTTTTAAAGAATACTACATATCCTAACTGACATGGTTGTTGGGCCTATCATGTTGATGTGTAAAAAAAACCTTTATTTTTTTAAAGAGTACTCCAAACCTTAACTGACACGGTAGTTAGGTCTAACACGGTGATGCGTCAAAAAACCTTTATATTTTTTTAAAGATTACTAGGCTACATATCCTAACTGACACGGTTGTTAGTCCTGACACGGTGGTGCGTAAAAAAACCTTTATATTTTCTTAAAGAATACCACATATCCTAACTGATACGGTTGTTAGGTCTAACACTGTGATGCGTAAAAAAACCCTTATATTTTATAAAGAATACTACATATCCTGACAAGGTTGTTAGGCCTAACATAGTGATGCGTGGAAAATCTTTATATTTTTTTACAGAATACTCCATAAGCTAACTAATATGGTTGTTAGGCCTAACATAGTGATGCGTGGAAAATCTTTATATTTTTTTACAGAATACTCCATAAGCTAACTAATATGGTTGTTAGGCCTAACACGGCGATGCATTAAAAAAAAACCTTTATTTATTTTTTTTAAAAAGAGTACTCCACAACCTAACTGACACGGTTATTGGGTTAAACGGTGATGCAGGAAAAAAAACCATAATTTTTTTAAAGAGTACTCCATAACTTAACTAACACGGTTGTTGGTCCTAACACGGTGATGCATGATCTTTAATGTATATTATGATTGCGGGCAAAGCCGTGACGGGTAACAGCTAATCATATTATATTTCTGATAGTTTGTTTTTGTTTATTTGTTTGTTATTCAATCACACTTTAACTACTGGACCAAATGAGATTACATTTGGTGTGAACACGTTTTAGGTATCTGAGATAAACACAATACTATTCCAGTTTAATTGTATAATAATGACTTTTTAATAATACTGTATTTTATTAAAATATGACATGACCCTGTTTTAGCGTATCGAGTAGCAAAAATTTATATGTCTTGGCCGAAAACCATAAATCGTATAATATTGTATATAGCAATATATTAAAATGAAATGACCCATTCTGATTTTGAAAATCGACTATAAGTTTTATTGCTTACATTATAATTGCAGGCAAAGCCGCAACGGGTAACAGCTAGTATATATATATATATATATATATATATATATATATATATATATATATATATGGTGAGTGTAAATTTACAACTATATACGGTGTATTACACTGCGATCAATACACTGGCGATAACACTCTCATCCCCAAAGTTAAGTCAATTTTTAGATCGAATGAAATTTAATTCCTTGTTCTCAACCTTACAAAATATGACTAGCCTAACTCTTAAAGGAATAATTATGAACAATATTTTATAGGTCTTAGCAAATTTATATTGGAAATTGGCTTTTGAAGCGGTCATTACAGTAAGACCTAGTCCCAGATTACGGACCTTTAAATAACCGTAGATTTTGACCCGATAACCTTTTGACGGGTTGTTAAAAGAAAAAGGTGATTGTGTTAGTACCCCGTTCGTAATTTTGGTCCGATTTTATTAAAACTTGTCGCGAAAATCGATTTTCGTAATAATCTGGACAAGTTCGTTACCCAGAAAAATTCTTTCAACAGTTTAAAAATGGCGGCATTTCAAATATTTAAAATTGTGTAGCCTGTTTAGAATATTAAAAAAAATTTCTTATTTCACTATTATAATTAGCGTTAAAAACTGAATAAATTAGAATATTGATTTTTCAAAATTCGTTGAAACTAAAAAATTGAATTTATGAGTGGTCAGGGTTCATTTTCGAATTTTCAATGTAATTTGAAAGTTAAATACACGTAAAGCTGATGACGATGAAATCAAAATTGCAAAAATGAGTACTGTAGACAAATTTGCTTCCATCACGTCAAAGAAACATCTGCGTGCCGAGATTAGTTATGCACTAAATATTAATAACATAACATAATTTCATGTCACAACACAATTTTTTATAAATTTTTATTTTAGGCTTCTTCTGAAGCACATAGTTTTATCGAAAAAATTAACAAATTTAAATTGTAGATCATTTAATATTTAAACACTGCTTCGACTACTTAGACCTTACCAATAACTTATATTTTCTTTTGCAAGGGTTATAAAAGTAATTTTGGAAGAAATATATGTTTACTATCAACTCCGCAAAACTAAATTTAGAAACTAAACCTTGGACGACAAAAACAATGAAATCCTGTTAATTTTCAATATATGCAGAAACTATTTAAATTATTATCAATATATTCAAAATGGCCGACATTCAGAAGACAATGGCTGAAAGCACCTGGTATGCAGTGGTACGTGGGGGAGGGGGTTAGACTTATAACTTACTTAGCTGGGAAACACAATGTGCGCCACATGTGGCCCGACTTTATGTGGTCGCTGTCGTGGTAAATCCAACGCGTGCATGCTCTCCTACAGCGATACAATTATTTGCGCATATAACTGCCGATTTCAAATAATCAGCTGATTGTATCACGTGGTCTTTTTTATTGTTATAACTTGATCCCAATTAAGTTTCGTCTACCGGTTTTACAGGCACCTTGAAAATACTGAAACGTGTTGGCAACTACTAGTGGATCTTCGTGCATTATGTAGAATAAAACCAATCCTATTTTCAGAAATACTTAACACGTTTAAAGTTTTTTTAAAGGATGAATTAAAAAAAAAAATTATTATTCAAAAAGTACTGCAATATTATTCAGTTTGCTGACAGTAAAACCGAGGAGACCGACCTTTACTGGTAATGCGCAATAACTCACCCCTAAATTGAAGTTTGCCAGTCTAAAGGAAAAGTTAACTTTAAGTGAAGCAATTTTCCTAGATACTTTATATTTCCATATTATTGAGTTTAAGTGCATTCATTTAAATTTTTTCCGATATTTTAGAAGTATTCTTTAGCGAATTCTAATCGATTACTTACTCTTAATATGTATTATTTTAAAATTGGAAATTGAATAATTTTCTAAATGTCATAGGTTTTAGGTTATGTCTTATAGAACCGGTTAGGAGCGTAGCTGGTGGATGAATGGTCTTTGGTACAATATGCCTCTCAGTTCATTTAACATTATTTTGTTTAAATTTAAATAGCATGCATGTTAAATTATATTATTGTATTTACATCATAAGCTAATTTAGGTATATTTGTAGAAACTGGTCTTCTGGAATTCCATAGAAACCTGAATTAATAACTTTAATAAAATTATCATAATGTTTAAGTTTGTGTATACTTTACACAATAATATAATCATTGTAACCAGTACGTGAAGTAGTGTTATTCCAGCGTTAAGTTTGTGTATACTTTACACAATAATATAATCATTGTAACCAGTACGTAAAGTAGTGCTATTCCAGCGTTGAGTTTGTGTATACTTTACACAATAATATAATCATTGTAACCAGTACGTAGTGTTATTCCAGCGTTAAGTTTGTGTATACTTTACACAATAATATAATCATTGTAACCAGTACGTAAAGTAGTGCTATTCCAGCGTTAAGTTTGTGTATACTTTACACAATAATATAATCATTGTAACCAGTACGTAAAGTAGTGCTATTCCAGCGTTAAGTTTGTGTATACTTTACACAATAATATAACCATTGTAACCAGTACGTAAAGTAGTGCTATTCCCAGCGTGTGCTGCAATGACGACTACAGCAGCTGTTTACTGTAAGTAAAATTTCAAGTTTATCAACGCATTAGATGTTCAATCACGTGGAATTCGGAAATTTACCCAGGGACGCCATTTGGGGTCGTCGTTCAAAATCTTCACTTGAAACATTAAACATAGGCTACCTATTATATTAATAATTTTTCAAGTACTTACTATAAATTTAACACTTAAAACTTTTAAAATTAAATAACTTGTAACAAACGTTTCACTATAAATAATGTAGAAATAATTCAATTTTATTCAATTTTTTGTAACTATTTTTATTGTCATTATATTATGTTATAAAAGTATAATTATTTTTACGTTCAGAACATTTCTTTAAACCTAATAATTTCGTTTTATCAACATAATATATTAGGGGAACCTCGATATATAACCTGAGGTATCCCATTTAAACTTTTGTCTCCTTCCAACCCAATACAGAATTCTTCGTGTGATTCTCTCCCTAAAGATAAGGTGAATGGGGCTCCTGCATTTGCTATCATTTGTGTAGGCTATATGGAAATAATACTTCGCGTTCCAAGAGTATGAATCAAATCCAGTTCTCAAGTAGGACCTGTTAAAAAATAAACACCGCTACTTTGATTCGGTATTTATCACCTACCTATTGTGTAGTTGTTAGTTTTCGTTGTGACTTGAAGTTCTCTGATTACATGTAATTCTTAGTATTACTTTTGATTATTCGGGGAATCAGCAGTGAGTTTTATTCTTGTTTGTCAGTATTTTAATTCAGGCCTACGCATCTAGGCTTACGTTTTAATTGCTAAGTTTATATTTTAGGCTAAGAACGAGAGTTTACTCTTTAAGGTAAAAGTACTGGCAACTTTAACGGAGTTTTAGCTTTTCGGTTACATATATCATAAAACCGGTACTGGCCACCGACGACGAGAGATGACTACTACATATAGTCTCTTCTCTCTCTCTCTCTCTCTCTCTCTCTCTCTCTCTCTCTCTCTCTCTCTCTCTCTGTAAGAGAGAGAGAGAGAGAGACAGACAGACAGACAGACAGACAGAGAGAGAGAGAGAGAGAGAGAGAGAGAGTAACATGAATGAACAATTTCTGTCAGCTTCTTTCATTAATTCTGATGTTAAAATTTGTATTAAATTCCATCATTAAAGTCGATTACTTTGTTTTTAAGGAATATTATTTATTTAACAGTAAATAGACTAATATATGACCTAAGACATAGTTCGTGTCTAAAAACCTCATGTTACTAAAATGTTATATAAATTCATAATGGGAAAGTTATTAGTAATTGTACATTCAACATAGCCTACTATGGCTTTTTGTACATTAGGTGGCCCAACTACTTATTAACATGCCTTTCTACAATAACAAAAACAAAAAGTGAAGTGAAATGTTAACCAAAGACTTACAAATTATAATTACATGACCTGAAACATTTTATCTACTTGTTCCTAACTTTATTTTAAAACTTTCATTCTGCTGTAAGACCCCAGAAGTGCTGTTATTGTAAATATTGCTAACTTAAATATAAGGGAAGGTCTCATCCCCTATAGCAACATTCAGGGGTGAGTTAAGTGGAATATATTTTCTTTTACGCTTCGAGTGAAACTTTTAATGAAACATCGGGGCTGTTAAAGTGATTCACTATGTAAAGGTGTTCGGAGAGCAAAACTTTCAGGGTTGTGTAAATTTTACGGGGTAAGTTTGAATTTAATTAAATTGTCAGAAAGGGATACAGGTTTTTCCACGAAGAATGTTAATAGATTTGGTTTACTGGACAGCGTAATAAATAAATCAAGTTAATTTATAACTGTCTTGTAGCGTCTAAGCGGTATGTCAAAACGTTATTGGGATACATGGAGTTTACTTCAAATCACGAACTGAAATTCGAAAAATTTAAGGGAAGTTACAATGAAATTTTTGTTTTCAGAACAAGGACCAAATATATATTGCAAATTAATCTTCAAAATAAGAAGTGTATCTAACCACAACAACTGTTTAATATCCGCAATGATTTGGAATCTACATGATTTTGAATTTGCAATTTTGTCATACACAATCAAGTTCTCGTGGATAATTTAACTAATTATTGGGGTGAATATAAGAGAAATAATTTTGGAACAAAGGGTGCTCAAAACGTTAGCACAGAAAAATGAATTGTTTTCATGTATTCACAATACATTGTTTCTCAAGTTCTATAAGATAACAATTTAAAAATAAATAATTCCCATAACAATTCTCTTTGTTAGTGCACTGAGCTATCATTTCATTTCAGGATAATGTAGGCTAGTAATTTTTATCGAATTAAAAAAATATATTCTTTTTTAATTTAATTGACCAACCTATGTACGGGCATTTATACCTCCTGTAGGTCCTTTTCATATTTTGTATTATATTGTATAATTTTTAAGGAATTTTGGAAATAAATAAATTTAGCGTCACTAAGTAAATATATTTTCTGTTAAAATTTCACAGATAAAGGATAATACCCCATTGGAAACATTTACTCTGCCCTTAAATGAAAATGAAATCTTATAAAAACTTTTGCAGAGTTGAATGATTGGGTCATTTGAGCGCACTCGCACGTCCACAGATACCGCTGCGTGTAACGGCAGAATATTTCCGTGTTAGCGTAAAGCGACGAAATGCTTTTGTAGGCCTACCTTGCTTGAGCGGAATAGTAATATCCAATGTGAGTTGTTAAACGGGTTTATAGTTCATATTTAGATCATAAGATCTTACCCTGTACTTCATATGCTGATTTGTTGCAGCGGTGGTGGCAATTCGTACATACAAACCTTTCATCCTACATCCACTTTACTGTTAGAAGTGGAAAGTAGGTGTCTTGGCAACACTGCTCAATGTGTACCTACACAGGCGCAGCCAAGCGCTGAAAGTGAAAAGTTGCTCCATCTTACACCATTTACTGTAGACAGCAGCTTTCTGTTTATATTCATTTTTCTGTGATAATATCTATGGCAGCTAGGCCATCAATACTTATACAAGCACCTCAATAAAATTGAGTTTTTTAATTAGAGTACGCATAACAATGTCAAAACATTTTATAATTCTTTACTTAACTTTCAATTAATTAGATATAAATTGTGTTTCACTTGGATGGTATTTTAAAAATCTATAATTGAAATTGTATGCCGTTATGTACAGACATTTACTGTAGTTTTTAGGCTAAAATTACTTCCGATTAAATTAGTTTTAAATAATAACTCCAATGTTGAGTCTGAACTCACAGACAGTCTTCAAGTATTAATTTACCAATAATTTATAGAAAAAATATTGTAAATATGCAAACAGAATCAGATAATAATAACTGACATTTCAGAAGCGGGCAATCGACTGTGACAAAATAAACTAAAGCATTAAATGCTTAACTGTAAATATATCTTATAAATAAAACAAACACGCTTTTCGAAAAATGGTTAATAATTTTTCAAATTACACATAAATACAAAGAGGTTAAACAACGGGTAAAAACGAAAGAAGACAAATTCAACTCTCAAATGACCTCTGCAGCTTTTAAGAAAGTCACTTCTCTCCTATCCCTACCCGTTTATAAAGCATTTCTTTAATAAGTGGTGCTAAAAAAAGTCGAATAAGTGTGTTTACAACCCCTCAAAAAAGGGTTTACTGTCGTTTCTTGTGTATTTGTTTTGTTGTGTTGCTCCCAACCCTCAGAGTGCCTTTTTTATGACAACCGTAACTTTCTCCTCTTCTTAAGATTAGCGTAAACTTTTCTTTCGTCAAATTGTTCGGTGACTGTGTGTTTACAACTGAAGTAATCGCACAAGCAGCTGTTTTGCGGGCAAAGGGCAGAAGCGATATCAGATCACTCTACCGTTTACCTGTAATTATTTTAGGTGAAGATTATTAGGCCCTCAATTTTTACTAAATCGTAGTTCAAGTTCTAACGAAATTAACTGGGGATAATTCAATCAAGTTTTAGTTTTTGATGACGCCAATAAAATTCGCAAGTGTCAGCTTTGTATAAGAGCACAGAATGCTCACACATTGAAGAACTGTTAACTGGGCTTATAGTTCAGATTTAGAACTGAGGATCGCGCAATGTACTTTTCATACCTCTTTGATGTTATCCATTCCTCCTGTACCCATTGTTAGAGAATGAGAGTAGTAATGAGAAGTGATTTGCAAATCTGTGATTCAATCACTGATACTTCAATATCACAGTTCGATCTGCGATTAATCTAACAAGAGTAGCCGGTCTTAACTGTGATTTCACAGATTGATTCGTGGCACAAATCTATCGGCGACAAGGAAAACTAAATAACGTACAGTTTCACATTCACATATTAAACTGTGCAGTTCTGTTACAAGTCGTGTTCACGTAGTCCACAATCTACACTCTATTGACTCTACAGAGAAGATCTTTGCATTTAAAAATATCTTTTTATACGATTGACTGATTGTACCTGAATTGTTTTGACATTACTTCTTTGGTTTCTTTTAACATATATTTTATCTAGACTATTAATTAATTGTTATAGTCATAGTAGCCTAGTGTCCTAATTTTATTTATAAAAATACGTGATAGATGTTGTAACATAAGGGGAGGCTGAAGAACTAGAAGTATGATATGGCATATTATTTTCCCCTTAAACAACGAAACATTTAAGACGAATGGTAATTTTTTAAAGCAAACTTAAAAAATGTATTTTAAAGAAAAACCTATTAAAGCTACCATATTTATTTAAAGGTAAGTTTTTTTATAGTTCTGTTACTTGAATAGCGTATTCTTTCACTAAATATTATTTGCTTTAAAACTTTCAATAACTGTTCTAGTTGATTATTTTTAAGTTATAGTCTAAACACTGTTCAAGCAAAAACCATTAGAGGAATTAAACAAAATTAATTTTTAGGTCGTTTATGTGAAGTGTGATTCATTTAGTCACTTTTCACTTCTATAGTTAGCAGCTACTACCTACAGCTACGGGAGCGATAGAGCGTTAGCCATCAATTTCAATCACAGTAAATCACAGCTTTTCCGCAGTAGCAATCACAGTTCATACTGTGACTGTAAAATCACTGTTGGTCACATCACTAATTGAGAGTATGCGACTTGGAAATATTGTTCAGTGCGTTGCTACAGTAGCTCAGCCTAGCGCTGAAAGTGAAAAGCTTCGCCAATGGCCAATGTGATTAACTTAATTTATTAAGGACGTGAGCTTTTAGGTCTGAAACTGAGTTTGTTGGTAACTCAAAGAAAATCTTGAGTATCTCACTAGTTAGATCTCATTGTTTACTAACAGTACTTCAATGTATCCTTACAAATTGTATTTACATTTTTTAGACAATTAAAGATCCTTTCGTCATCTTAAGATCGATACAAACGGATATGTTTTAATTGTGGAAACTATCGCATCCGAATTTGAACATGTAATGCACGCTTAATTCAAATGTATATTACTTATTACAAGACAGTAACTTTATTAACAAAAAAAGCTGTTAAAAATAAATAAACACTGTATGTATTATACGTTTGTAAGACAGAATTGGAAGAGGACCAATTAAAATGTTGTTTTAAATCCACAGTGGCTATTATAACTGAATCATAGGGGCTGAAATAGAGCAAGCAGGTCGCCTGGCCACTAGCCAAGCAATTAGGCTGGCGGCCAAAACTACAGCGGTTTGGCGCAAAGTGAAAATGCATTGCCTGCTTTACTGAAAATTTGGGTTTTTGTTACAAGTTATAGTGCACAAACCGTGTACTAACGTAACTTTCTTATGTAACACAATTCCAGCATTATCTTGTGAACATGAACAGAGCACATCCGGGTTGTCTAAATACATTAACGCATATATTACTGTTATGTAGGAATATTTATATAAAATATAATTGTTTTATTTAGACCATAATTGTATCACAAAAGTAACTGGAAGCAACTACAAACCTACAACCTTCCTTGCTTATATTAAGCACCAACAAATTGAAATAATGTGTAATTAAAATATTTTTTTTAATAACAAAATTCTATGTTTTAGCAATGCACTTTCAAAAAAACATTTAATTTAATGTCCCATACAGTATGTTTTGTTAATAAATGTTAACTTTCCCATAATTCTAAAATTAGTGGTCTACTGCAAGTTTGTGAAAAAGCCGTTCTTTTTTTTGAACTGAAGCTTTTTATGTTAGCTTTGGCGAGAAGAGTAAAGAGAAAAAAGTACGTCGAACGGAAGAGTGTAACGAACGAACAAATGAATTTCGTCTCTCTATTTGTCTCTTTCTTTTTCTTCCTCCTTTTCGAAAACAATACACGCGTATTATACTTTGATTTCGGTATTTTTCCTTAGTTGAAGAACACGTGCACGTTGTAATCGCTTATAATACTTTCAAAATTAATGCAAAAGTTTATAATAATTGTTGTATATATTGCTAGTTTTCAACAACATAACCTGAAACGTATTATTTAGAATACGTTTTATTTAGAATAACAGCTGGTCTATCAGCTGTTCAATGAAATCAGCTGATCGTTACGAAATAATACAAATCAACTGATCTTTTGCTATAACTACAGTAAATATAATATCTAAGCTAGGTTCACGTATTTATTTATTTAAACAAAACAAGATATTTGTAAACACGTCTTTAAACTAATTATATAGCCTATTCAGTAAAGGTATAATTAAGAAAATCTTCGCTTCGTCGGTTACTCCCTGAGTTCCACACGTGAACTTTTTTAAAAATTTCTTTTTTAGCATTTCGGTATGCCCGTAAAGAATAGATTATTGCCTATGATTAGGTAAGAAGAAAAGAGTGTGTTCAGTTTAAAAAAATATTTGGACGGTTGGACGACACAAAGAAGTTTGTTTAAAATCGAATCAGTAGACCTATCGGTAGATCTATGTACAGTAGAAGTCCGATAATCCGGCACGTTCGGGACCGGCTCGGTGCCGGACTATCGGGCAGTCCGAAATTCCGATCGATCAGGTGGTAATTATAGGTTAATAAATAAAGTACTAATACACTATGCTAATGCATACAACTAAATTTATTTTAATTTACATATAATGTAAATGTATACATATAATATAATGTATATACACGTAATGTAAAACATATTTTACTTAGATTTAAAAAAGTCACGAATGTCCTTTTGTTTTATAGAATTTTTACGTTTAGTGTAAAAGTTATTCCTAATTATATGCAAATCAATAACTTCTGAAGCACTGTAGCTTGTACTAGCCTCAGCAAAAGTGATAAACTTGTTTAATGATTCTGCAGCTTCTGCCCAGCTAGTTTTTTCCTTTCTTCCGTTTCATCCGAGTCACTTTCCTCAAGATTTGGAGTAGGCTGAGGGTTTACTACACTGTTGATAATGTCCTCATCGGTCAGTTGTTGTTCAACAGGCTCATTCTCGTCGATTAGAAGCCACTCCTCTACCTCATCTTCAGACAGGTTTTTCATGGGATTGTCAGCACTTCTAACGACATCCAAAACTTTGATCAGAGCGTCTTGATCCTTTTCTTCCTCATCAGTCTGTAGAGTTAGGTCAGAAGCAGGGTTTGCAGCTGGCCAAAGTTTTCTCCAGCATTTTTGGAGTGTTGTTTTTCACCTGGTTCCAAGACAGTGCAATAGCATAGACGGCATCTTTTACAGTAAACTTTTTTTGATAATCAGTCACGTCACAGTCGGCATTTAAAAGGCCTTGAATAAAAGACCTTCTATAGAAGCATTTAAAATTTTGAATAACCCCTTGGTCCATGGGTTGGATCAAAGATGTTACGTTAGGTGGGAGCAGAGTAGCCACAATATTTCCAGAAACTAACTCGTCTACTGGAGGGTGGGCTTTGCAATTGTCCAAAAGAAGGATGGCTTTGGTATCTTCTGGTACACCAAGGCTTTTAAAGGATTCCTTGACCTGAGGCACAAAGTGGTGAAAAAAAACAGTCTTTAAAGAGGTCGGCAGTCATCCACGCATTTGATTGAGCACCGTATTGGACAGGCAAGTGTTTAACATTCTTAAAAGCTCTGGGTTTTGCAGATTTACCTATCACAAAAGGGGTCACTCGGTGGTTTCCAGACGCATTAGCACACAGCAAAACGGTTAATCTGTCTTTGTTTTTTTTAAAACCCTTGGCTGCTTTTTCTTCTCCCCCAGCTAGTGTAGATGTTGGTAAACATCGCCACAATAGCCCTGTTTCGTCAGCATTGTAAATCTGTTCAGGTGTTAAATCATTATCAGCCACGATTTTCTCAAACTCGTCTTTGTAGTTTTCAGCAGAGTTTTGGTTTGCTGAAAGTGTTTCTCCAGTTACATCAAGTCTTCTAATTCCATGCCGAAATTTAAAGTTTCTGAGCCAACCATCAGAAAAATTACATTCACTTTCAGCAAGTCCTAAATCTTGGCCGAATTTCTTTACCTTTTCAACAATCATTGGCCCTGTTATCGGCTTCCCTTCAGAACGTACTGCACTAAACCACTTGAACAATACACTATCTAGCTGTTCCAGTTTTGGCTTTTTTAATGTTTGTCTAGAAGCCAATTTTTCAGTTGTTAACGATTGAGAAGCAAACTTCATTAGTTCATCTTTTTGTTTTTTAATGTCATAAATAGTCGATGAGCCAATATTAAACTCATTCATTAAAACATTTCTATTCCCGCCTTTTTCTAGCCGTTTGATGATTTCTAGTTTCTGATTGAGAGTCAGTGTTACATGTTTTCGTTTCTCTCCTTTTGAACTCGAAGGCTTAGGTTTTGAAAACATGGGCATTGTATAGTTAGAACGAAAATCACTTTTTATAAACAGTTTCAAAAGCTACGTTTACTGCGATGCGCTGAAGGACACAAAACACCAAGCACAAAAAAATGGCGAAGACGCTTCGTGATGGAATGACAGAGCTGCACTGCACCTGACTTCGTTGTGACAGATGGCATTGCATTGTTTGCGAACAATACCGAGCGCTTCCGGATGGTCCCGAACTACCCCAAAAACTTCGGAATAGCTCTCGAGCGTTTTTATTTGCTTTAAAGACACTTTTGGAGAAAAACAATATTTGTAAAATTTTCCGGAGCGATGCCGGACTATCGGGCATTCCGGACTATTGGATGCCGGACTAATGGACTTCTACTGTAATACCTTTTGGTTTTTCTCTTTCGATCCCCTTCTTTGCTAGTCTATAAAGTTTAACTATAAAAAAACAGTTATGCATTTAAAATATTAGTTATTCAATATTTCACTATTTGTAGAAAAAAAATTATGTAAAAAAATTATAAAACCGTAATTTGATTAATACATTTTTTTTCTAACGATTCTAGTGGATATTCTAGGTACTAACATTTAAAGGCATCTGTTTTACGCTCTCGTAAAATCTTTATAGGCTAAACTTGTATTTTGTTAATACAGGACTATTTTGATAAGATTTGTTTATCATTAAAAAATACGTTATTCTAAATCTTAATCTCATTTCTTATGAAATTCTTGTTCTGAAAATAAAGAAAATACTACAAACCCTACTATCTTAAAATTTCAAAGTATCATCTACAGATTTTCTGAAAATTTCATATTTTTTCTGGAAAACTGATTGTGCTTACTAGTTTATGATTGAAACTAAAACAGCTGTCTAATAAAAGGACAAAACATTTCTTTTAACGTTCTGATTTTGTTCTTTCGGCTCTGGACCAATAACAAACATTATTAAATTTACAAAGACAAATCTAATAAAAATATAAAAGTCAAACAAATTTATAAAAATGAAAAATGTACCTGGAACATAATAGCAAAAAATACTATTCATTTTTATATGACAGATTGTATACATTTCAATAAAACAAGCGAGTGGACAAGACAATGTGTGCAACAATGTACACAATAAGTAAAAACAATAAACATCTTGAACATATTGTACATATTTAAATATAAACGTGAACATGAATAAATAAATACGCAATTTATTTAACACAAGCTTTTGTAACACCACTACTGCCATCTGGTGTGCAATGTCAACACTATGTAGATGCAAGCAGTAAACTGCCATCTGTCGGAACTTTCTTGAATTACAACCTGGTTATGTCATGTTCTTTCCTACAGATGGCAGTGTTAGGCCTTATAGATATACAGTGCACTCCATTAAACACTTTCGTTGCGACTGCTTCGTTTTTTCTTTACACACATCGTTTTTATTTCGGTTATAATATATATTTGTTGTTCAAATGTTTTTTTTAGTAAGTGTAGCACATACACTATTAATTTATTGTCATTTTTCAATTCATAGTAAATTAACCAAATTGCTAGCAAACGTTAATAAAACCAATAAATAAGTTTTTGCTACAAAAATAAGAGGTGAAGGGTATTTCAATCATGTATAGATTATTTTAAAAAATTGTAAATTGCTCTGTAATGATTGTAAAAATTGTAAAAAATTCTCTGTAAAAATTGTAAAAGTCTCTGTAATGAACAACATGGGAAATACAGTACAAAGATATATAATATATACGAACCAAACCATAAACAAATTTCGTTCTATAATTAAAAAAAAAACAACTGAAAACGTAATATAAATTTAAGTGAGTTAACTCTGGATTACTCAGACAGATTAAGAAATAAAAAACAGAAACAGAAAAGCTCTTCAAATCAACAGGAAAGTTCTTATAAAATTATAAAAAGTAACTAATGGTAAATAATAATTGTAGGCACATTATGGTAAATACTATCTGCAGAACATTTTCTTATTAAATAATTTAAAACTCTAAATTTTTATACATGTTTTTGTGGAAAAGTGGATATTGTTATATATACATTTTTTTACAATCCTGCTATTCTATAGATCGTTTTACAATCATCTTTAAAATGTTACGTTAAATTAAACAGTTTTAAACATACTACTCCTATTTTAAACAGAGCAAAACACACTACTCTGGTATGTTTCAAACTTTAGAATTAAATGTTTACCTACATTTCTCCAAGAGGTTTATTAAATAAGAGCCTAACCCCCCACAAATATTAGGGATTGCTCCAACAGAAAAATATAAAAAGCAATTTTACTTTTCTTAAAAGTGGTACTAAAGATATTCAAACGGAGACTTAAGTATCAATATTGGTAATGGTCAAATGTCAGGAACTTGATTTCTGAAAATCGGCTTGATAATTATTAAATTACCCAAATTAAATCATATACTTTATATAAAATCATTAAATTTTGGTACAAAATAAAAAAGAAAGTTACGGTTTTCAACAAAAATGCAGGAAAACAAAAATTAACCCTGAACGTTGCCAAGTTCATTTTCATTTTTACAAAGTGAATATGTAAAAAATCTATGGTGATTTTGAAAAAAAGATATAGCCTATATGAGTGGATACAGTGTTACGCTATCAGGTCCCGGAATTTACAAGTGGTTTCTACATTAATGTCTGCCCGTCAATGCACACACCCCTGAAGATTAAAAAAAGTGACTAATTTTTATAAAATAGTTCATGCATTTAGTTAAACATAAGAACATTTTTTTAGTGTGATGAAATATTAGTTTTCAAACTGATTTCGACCAAAAATTAACCAAAACCAGCTCTAACAATTTTACTTGAATTAAACTCAAATCTAACCATCATTAACTACCAACTACCAAAATATATGGGTCGCTATCTCTATATATAACTACCAACCAATTCTGTGTTGGTAGTTAACTTAAAACAGAAAAATGCTCAAATGTCTAGAAAAAAGTAGACTACTTCATTGAATTTTTGTAATACCTTACATAAAGATTCATATTACAAATATTGTGTAAAATTTTAAATATAAAAATTTATGATTATTTTGTAAATTTGAAAAAAAACATAGAATCCTGAACATCACGTTATTTGGCTAACAGCTCAAACCAAAATTGACTGACGAATGGAAACCGCAATTGTTTTGTTTGTTTAAGAATTCATTTTCGATATTTTTTTTAATTTAAATGTGAGAAAGTTCATGCTATATTTTTTACACCGTTTATTTACATTAAATAAATGCGTGACTGTAATTACAGTACTGAATACGTATTTCACATACAGCATTTAATGGGCAGGGAGAAATTTGTGTGGTATGCATTTTATTTATTTTTGCCAAGGTGAATAGCTCATTACTTTATTGAAGAAATTACTGAAAATAACCACGGAATGACTTTTAGTTGTTTGCGCAATAGTTACAAGAAACGCCCGCCAGGACTCAGCGATGGTTTGAATCAAAGTCGACTCAATTTGCATTGGAACCGGTCCCGCCACCAGTTAGCGGCGGTCGTAAAACCGAGAATCCGGCTCAAAACCTTCAGCGTTATAAATCAAAGTTATTCTATTAGTTTAATTAACTAACTGGCTTTACTTTAAGCTCACTTAAACTTAAAGAACATATTACAACGGAATGGTGGTAAAGTGTGCGGACAGGACGAGAGCAGACGAAAAGACAGAAGACGAAGCAATCATATTGGAAACATTAAATTACTAAATTACTCGTGATTTGTGAAAAAAATTTAAAAAATGATTCAGAATAGTTAATACTACACACAAGGTTGAAATAAGCTGTAAAGGGTTAATACAAAGTGAGTTGAAAACATTTCGGGATTCGTAAACAAAATGTGTTCCTTCTCAAAAATGTTTAAGGCCCTTAACGGTAGAATTATACACTAAACCTGATATTTATTTTTGATAGATTATTAGTTTTCAGGTTACTTGTCAAAAAAAAGTTTCTGACGCAGATCTACCCGTCAATGTATTTGTCAACATCGCTGGAGACTACACAAATTGGGCAAATTCGATGAAATTTGACAAGCAGATGGTTTTCACCAACTGGTTAATGAAAACCATTAAATTCTATGTAATGTAATTTTTTGACGAAAACTGTCAACCCTATTAATCCTTGCAATTTGCACTTAATTAAGTGCAAATTGCAAGTTTAAACCGAAGGTGAAATTTCCTTCAATCAATTTTTCTAATTAAGTTTATGAGTAAAGTGCTTTTGTAAATCATTTAAAAACTAGTTCACTCGGAGTCACGCCAAGAAATGGATAACCTTGATTCTCGATAAATCAGCTGCATGTATCGATAGGCCAGCTGCTCCAGTAATTTACTGATAAGGAAACGTCTAGGCAGCTTCTTAATTATCTTTGTTTATGGCCATCGTCGACACACACTTCACAATATCGCTCATCTGGTGTAAGATTGTGATTCACGTTCAGTCTCTACTAGTTGGTTTTCTTCGATATATCGTAATTCATTAGCGCAGGTAGTTTTATTACGATTTAGGGGGACGCGGAGAGAAATTGTGACGTTTTTAGGTCTTCGTGAAAAAAAGGTAAATTATTTTTTAATAGTTCATTAGCTTATAAAAATTGAGCACAATGTATTGTTAGTAATAATATTTTGTTGATGTCTGTGCTACATACGTGTGCACTATGTATTAAAATATACTGGAATCGGTCTGCAAATTGTCAACAAACACGGTTGTTAAACATCAAAATTGTATGGTTCTAGAGCAATTAATGGTTATTTTTTAATGTAAAATATAACACCAAATCTATTTACTTGTTATGCTTGAAAAAAATTATAAATATTAAAAGTGGAATTTTCTTTACACTTTGTAAAAATAATACTAACCCAAATTAATAACAAGAGTTAAAATCATTAATGTGTTATGTACATTGTTACTACTTTCGTTAGAGTCTCTGTGTTAGTAACTCATTTACAACGCCCAACCTGTATTTATAAACCTTATTTTAACAGCAGTAAAAAGGAAAGAATAAAATATTGTCTGCCAAATTATGTTGTGTTCATGGTACATTTTGACTTTCAGCAGTTACAAATCCCGAAAAGTCAACAATTTCTGTGCCCCATTTTTAAGTATTAACCATAATAGATTCCAGTGATCGCCAATAAATATCTTGTTAAGTACAGAAGTAAAGGTGGTTACAAATTAGTACTTATCAAATTTTGGATAAAAACATTAAAAAATGTTTACCGAATTAAACGATTTTCTTTGTTATTCCAATTACAAAAAATGCCCTTTGCCTTTCAAAAAAAATTAACAAAACTTTAAATTAATGCATAAATATTAACGCATATAATTTGTAAGAACATCGATATTTTTTTTACAAATACTGCATAGTATGCATCTCACGCCTTGATACAAATTAAATGCAGTTTTTCTTTAAATTTAAGTGCATATTAATTTATTTTACTAAAATATAAATGACTTTGTATGAAAATATGCATTACAAACAATAATGACCAGAAAAAAATCACTGTTATCCTAAAATAATACTGTTACAAGTTTTGTTTTAAATGTTAGTTTTGAACAGGACAGTGAAAACAAAAGGTACATCCCTTTCTATCGGTCGGTAATACAGTACCGCCAATACTTGGCGACAGTAGCGAAACCTTGCGGAATATTGTTCAACGTTTTAGAGAATTGAAAAACGTTACAGTACGACTTGATTTAAAATTAAATAACGCAGTTAACGACAAAATAAAATTATTTGTTGTTGTAAATGTGATTACTGAATTACTTTTAAAATCCTATTAATAAAAAAAACCTTAAACTGAAATTTTATAGCCTATTCTAAGAAAAAATATATCTATTTAAGTCAGATAGCCTGTATCAAAACACTTAAGCTAGACTACTTTACTAATTATTTTATTGACATTAGGCCTAATTGATTGAGCGAAGAGAGATCTTTTTTTCAACTTGACCGTTCGCCACGTGTGTTTGTTACGCATTTTTGGCCAAACGAATTGACCGATTGTTCTGAAATTTTGCAGAATATACCTTGTGTAAAGCCCGGACAACGTACGAGTTCCCATTTTCTTCTGTTTTAAAATGGCGGCCTCTTATTTAACAATTAAAACAAACAATTGTCAATTAAACAAATAAAAAGTGCAACAAATCTTCACTTACTCGACCGATCATGCTCGTGTACTGCCATCTTGTCAAATACGGTCCTACTCGTCACTGTATCCTTAAAATTCTGGTTCGGACGGTTTCGGCTAGAATGGTAATATTCAAAATACGTGAGACCTATACATGCTATTTTAAAACCAGATTGTGACTGGGGCTTTGTTTCTGTGGAAAAAACGACCAATATTATTTCTATTCCTAAGAGCTGCATATAGTAAATTTTGCTCAAAATCAAAATGAATTTTGAAACATGATTAAGGACGACTTTTTTATATGCAGCTACAAATTTGTAATTAAAAGCAGCTCTTTCTGCTTTGTAGTAAGAAAGAGTTCTTGCTACAAAGTCCGTTTTAAAACTCTTTCGGAGGAGGACAGGAGTGAACTACTATTAAAATTATATTTTTAATTATACATATAATTAATTAATTATTGAGTGATGAAACTTAGTCTAAAGTTGTGTTAAAATTGGTTTATATTTCTTGAAACTACAACAATACTTTCTTTCCACTGGAATAACGAGAAAATAAAAAGAATGGTTGGGTTATATTATATTTCCACTTGGCCTTTTATTTATTTTTTTTTTTTTTTTTTTGGTAATAATAAATACTACACAAAATACGTTTTACTTTAAACTTTCCACATATTCTTAATAAGCCCCACTCCATGCTCAAAAGGCAATTAGTTGTCAGCTAGTTAGGAAGAAGGAGGTATCGCACACCACTTTATGGTGTGTTCCCAACTACTGCCGTAAACAACACCAGAACGTGCCCAGAAGTCCCAAACACCCGATTAAAGTAACACACTTAAACAGCCTATCGAAGTGTAGGTCGAGGTTTTATACCCGATTTGCACTTGTATATCATCGGGGAACACATAAATGTGCATCAATGGGGCGCGTTAACGTCCTTTTAATGGCCGCCATTACGGTGGCAAACCGCACATAAAAACAGACAAGAATTCATTGTCAACATCAACAAAACACTGACCTGCCTAAATGTTACGAAGTCGTTCTTAACAGCTCGTTCAATTTATACTTATGTTACATATAGGTTGTTTCTCTAATTAATTTACGGGGTGGTAATATGGTAAATGTTACGAAGTCGTTCTTAACCGCTCGTTCAATTTATATTTACGTTACATACAGGTTATTCCTCTAATTAATATACGAGATGGTAATAAGGGTAAATGTTACGAAGTCGTTATTAACAGCTCGTTCAATTTATACTTATGTTACATATAGGTTGTTCCTCTAATTAATATACGGGGTGGTAATATTGTAAATGTTACGAAGTCGTTCTTAACCGCTCGTTCAATTTATATTTACGTTACATACAGGTTATTCCTCTAATTAATATACGAGATGGTAATAAGGGTAAATGTTACGAAGTCGTTCTTAACAGCTCGTTCAATTTATACTTATGTTACATACAGATTATTCCTCTAATTAATATACGAGATGGTAATATGGGTAAATGTTACGAAGTCGTTCTTAACCGCTCGTTCAATTTATATTTATGTTCAATTGATACTTATGTTACACATAGGTTGTTCCTCTAATTAATATACGGGGTGGTAATATGGTAAATGTTACGAAGTCGTTCTTAATCGCTCGTTCAATTTATACATAGGCTATGTTAAATATAGGTTGTTCCTCTAATTAATACGAGGTATTAATATGGGTAAATAAAGAAAAAACGTTTTTATTTAACTACAGAAACGTCACTCCTAGCCAACAGTCCGCCACTTTGTTACTAAATAATTTATATTTTAAATTAGGCCTGCTTCGTTGGTTTATTTGTAATTTTACGTATGCATTAATGTACGGAATTAGTTTTAAAAAATATCCAACATGTTAAAAAATTCGGACTGAACAATATCCAAAAATATTATTTTTTTGCAAAAAAAGTTTTTTTTAGCTCGTTTAATTTGTCTTGGTAAAGAATTTTAAAATTATGAAAACGATCGAACAAAGTATAACAGTAAAACAATGTCTGTTAATCTACACTGCTGAGACCTACCTATCAGTGGTTATACTGGCATGATGTTTTAGTCAACCACTCTTAGCAATGAAATTTTTTTGTCGCCCCTTTATTGATGTAAAAATCAAAGTATGTTTAAGTCTACTAGTAATAGAGCACACAAATCTAATTTCGACCCTGTAGTCCTTACTTCCCCATTTTTAAAATAAACTCGTAATCTCAATATTTTTTTTTCAGTTCTAACACCTGAAATAATTGCAGTTTCATAACGTTTTGCCTTATCGTTTATACGCTAGAGAAACGCTACCGTTTCTCAGACAGACGGACTGTTAGACCCTCAGGCGAAAACATGAATTATTAATATTTACCTTATATTGAAAGTTATTTTAATATTAAAAAGGGAATTTCCAGGCCTACGCAACCAACAAGAATATTACATAATTGTGTTAAAGCTTATTTAATTACGTCCTTAAATATTTAATTAATTCATAAAATGTAACATTTTTTTAAAAGCATAATACATAGTCTATCAAGAAAGCATTATTTAACGGAACGTTCACTAAAGTGCGTTAAGCGAGCTAGTGTATAAAGTTACATGAAACCAAGCATTAAACTATTAATTAACGCTTAATTATTAATTAACTATTATTCGTAACTGGCACAATATGTACTATCAACACTAACACGAACATTAACTTTAATGTATAATAATTTCAACACTTCCTAACAACCTACTGGATGACAAACGTTCACGCGATACATAATAGTAATACAGTGGCTCGGCTGATTCATACTCGCCAGCTTCGCAAACTACAGGAAAAATTAAGAATTAGGCCTAATGAAGTTATTGTTGTGTACGTTTGTATGAAACTTAATTTTATTTAAATGGCTGTGCTTTCATACAATATTATACTTATGCAGTACCACAAAGTTCTTTTGCATGTTGGCAACCTTGTGTGTCGTCAGGGAATTTGGCGTTCATGTTGTTATCACGCGTACGGTGAGCACTTAGTAAAATGATGTGTTAAATTACAAGATACAGTACCATTGCTATACAAACTAATTTAAAAATTAATTAGCAATTAGAAGAACAATTGTTCAGTATTTACAGATACAAGTATGTCAGATATAAATGAGAGTTTAAATGTAAAGATTGGCGGCCAGTATTTGGGCTTTCTGTGGGAAGAAGGCATGTGTTTGGGTGATTGAAAAAGACAATTTTATATGTTTATTTTAAAAAAAGAAACTTTATTATGAGAATCACCAAAAGTGGAAAAGCTTATTGAACTTTAACGCTCTGAACATCGTAGGGCCTACTTATAGATGAAATGATTCTAATATTCTTGAGGAATTGTTTTCAGTTTGTTAGGAAGTACGATTTCTTAGAAGTCAACCGGAAAAATATTCTTAGAATTAAATATCCCTCATTCAAAAAATATGTAAAAAATTTTTTAATCCAAATCCTGTGCGCTTTCACATTTTAATGAGCGCTCAGATTAGGACCATGGCTTTAAAAAAAACTCATTACAAATCTTATCTAAAGAGTTTAGTATCTGATGTGTATTTTTGGTGTAAAGAAAACCTTCACTTTATGCAGTAATTGAATAACTTACACCACATAATATGCGTTTTGAGCAGCTATATTTGAAACACATCTGACAGAACCATATTTTATAAGCAAGTGTAAACAAAATTGTTTTATTTCTTAGCCTCGATCGATTGAAATAGATTCAACTTCCACTTTACAGCAATATGATGAGATTAGTAACATAAACCCACATCCTGTAAGAGGAGCTTTTTGATATGAACATTTGAAAAGGCTGTGAATTAATTCAGCTTCCGAAATGCTATCACTGCTTAAAAATACAAACCAAATAAATAACCGGTGTTAACTCTTTGGACATTATCAAAGGACTTTTGACGAGAATGAAATCGCTACCTGTTTTTTAATTTAAACCCTTCTTCCTTACACGGACTTTGGCGCGGACGAGGCGAGTTCAAGAAAATTCGAAGCTTTAGGCCAAGAATGGATGCAACAAGACAGGATTGACTTCTACTGCTAAATTAACGCTTATTGTACTAATTAAAATAACTACTTATTACAGCCGATCGTCCATTCTGTAATCAACCCAAAAATATGGTTACAACACTTACAAAACACATAGGTCTAATATATTACATTTGTTGAGTTCCACTTTGGAATTTTTGTTTTTGATCTTTCCACTCTGTTAGGTGAACTGCTGCACCATGTTTATTGCCGATGCCCAACTGTTATTATAAAACAACACGTGCCAACTCGTCAGCAAGTATCTAAGGTATTATTAATTAGCTGTGGAAGAAAGTGTGTCCATTTATTTTATAATACAATATATGTACCCCTAACCTAACCTAAGTATGCATTAAAACCGACTGAACACCTGACTTTGAAAGCTCTCTACACGCACACATTCATGGACGTAGTGTTTTATGATTTGTTTACGGTTGTTTAAGTGATAATAAAAAATAAAATGTGTTTTTTCAATCATAAAACCCACTACCTGCTAGCCGCACCGCACAGTATATTTTTATTAGGAAATTAAATTTACCGCTAGGTAGGTTAGGTCAGGTTATGTTATACAACAATCCGTGTGTGTGTGTGTGTGTGTGTGTGTGTGTGTGTGTGTGTGTGTGTGTGTGTGTGTGTGTGTGCGCGCGCGCGTGTGTACAAAGATGATTATTTAATTGTCTGTAATAAAAACATTTTATCATTTTTACATTAGGAAGTGTTCGGTGTTTTTTTATGGGTGGTTAGCATTAAATACAAACGAATTAATTAAATTTATTTGTGTTTTTAATTACTACTAATCTCGTATCCAGCGTAAGATATTTAAGGTTTTATTTTGATGGTTTTATTTAAACTGTGTTCGTATAGGGGTACTTAGCAATAAAGTGTGCAAGGGTGATCTTTGGGCTTGTTGTATAACTGTCAACATTATATAACAAAGTATAAAAGTACAACTTGGCAGCTATTATTAATAGTTAAAACATTCTAAGTTACCGTATTTCCTTAATACATGGGTTACTTCATTATAATTATTACAACTATTTTGTTAACCTCGTTGTATATTATAAACACCTCATGTAATATAGTACGGTACATATTTCTAATTGTATATTAAATAAAATATTACTTCATGTAGATTATCAGGCAGCCTAATGCAGTATTGATTTTATAATTCAACTAGTGACATCTATTAGAACTTTTCAGAACTAAGACGAGGATTCATCGGTAATACAGCACAAATAAAGTAGGCCTGTGGCTTGTTTGTTTATAGAAACGATTGTTCAAATTTTACGATAAAAACTTTCACGTTCTCTTATTGGAAAAATCAACCAACAATATTTATGCTCCAGTCGTATTGTTTCGTAATTTCATTTTTTAAATGTTAGGTTTGGCAAATTTTTTGAAAACATCGATGTCCGATTTATCGTTTAAAGAAAATCGATGACGTTAAAATACCGCGATACAAAAGCATAGTTTTTTAGAATTTTGAAAATAAGTCTATTAAAAGCAAATAATTAAAATAAATTATGAAAATTAGTCTCTAAACTTGAAAATTATCATTACTTTATGATAGTTATTACATAGTTGAGGTTAGTCTCCTTCTCTCTCTCTCTCTCTCTCTCTCTCTCTCTCTCTCTCTCTCTCTCTCTCTCTCTCTCTCTTTCTCTCCCTCCACCTCACCTCCCTTCCTCTCTCTCTCTCTCTCTCTCTCTCTCTCTCTCTCTCTCTCTCTCTCTCTCTATCTCTCTCTATCTATCTATCTATCTCTCCTCTTTTCCTCTTCCTCCCCCTGACCTTCCCTTCCTCTCTCTCTCCCCCCTCTCTCTCTTTCTTTCTTACACCCACCCACCCATAGAGGGGGAGGAGGAGAAGAGTTACAATTACAAAAATCAGAAGAATTATAAAAATTTACATAATTGTTGCAAGCAACTCTCTCGCTTAAATGATGAAAAGAATTTCGTAAATGTAAAGGTATTTAAATATTTTATCTTAATAAATTGTATCTTAATACATGAAAGATAAATAACATTGTTTATTATAAGTGTCCCGGTCACTAGTAGTGATTTTTTTTCTAATAATATTAATGAAATAAGTTGAATGACAATGGAGATAAAATGGATGAAATTAAAAACAATACTGTAATATGAATATAAACGTCCTCTGTTTGGATATAAATAAATAAATAGCCTATATATATATATATAACGTATATACGAACCAACGGTACCTAAAGAATGTGAATTAATATCGGGAATCGATTTCCAGACGCTCAAACTGCAAATGTACATATTGTATATACGAAGCAACGATAGCTACAGAATGTGAATCGATATGGGGAATCGATTACCAAACGCTCAGACTGCAAGTGTACATATTGTATATACGAAGCAATGGTAACTAGAGAATATCGATATGGGGAATCGATTACCAGACACTCAGACTGCAAATGTACATATTGTATATAAGAAACAACGGTAGCTAGAGAATATCGATATGGGGAATCGATTACCAGACTCTCAGACTGCAAATGTACATATTTTATATGCGAAACAACGGTAGCTAGAGAATGTGAAGTGATACCGGGAATCGATTTCCAGACGCTCAGACTGTAAATGTACATATTGTATATAAGAAACAACGGTAGCTAGAGAATATCGATATGGGGAATCGATTACCAGACTCTCAGACTGCAAATGTACATATTTTATATGCGAAACAACGGTAGCTAGAGAATGTGAATTGATACCAGGAATCGATTTCCAGACGCTCAGACTGTAAATGTACATATTGTATATAAGAAACAACGGTAGCTAGAGAATATCGATATGGGGAATCGATTACCGGACTCTCAGACTGCAAATGTACATATTTTATATGCGAAACAACGGTAGCTAGAGAATGTGAATTGATACCGGGAATCGATTTCCGGACGCTCAGACTGCAAATGTACATATTGTATATACGAAGCAAAGATAGCTAGGGAATGTGAATCGATATCGGGAATCGATTACCAGACTCTCAGACTGCAAATGTATATATTGTACATTGTTACTGTTGCAACTATATAATCATCGAAGGCTATTAGGCTTATTACATAGGCTATTAGTAATTACTTATTACTGGATTCATAACGCCAGTGTTGTAATGGAGTAAAGAACAGTGTGACGCACAAATCTCCACTCCTCCACTAGACGTCAACCTCTCATCTAACGCGAGACCACCATTATACTACATACCCAACCCATTTAGCACAAAATTGTTACTGCGTTTACAGTTAAATATATCTTGCACATTGTATTGTGCAAGACTTTTATTTAATATAGAATATTTTGAATATATGTTCATTAATAAATATTTAAATTATAATTACTACCATTACACTGCATACTAGTCCCGCTAGCACAAAACTGTTAGAACGTTTATATATAAAGCACATCTACTTTGCACAAGATTGTTCTTTAATGTAAAGAAACATTGTATAGAAACATTTAATAACACTTTAAAGTGTAATTCACGCCGTAATACTACATACTAAGTCTAAATAGTACAAAATTAATTGACACAGAAATCAGCTGTCAACCACACTATCTAGAATTGAAAAAAAAATATATAATGTATGCATTACCACTATAATTAAATACAGCTATTGGCAATGCGTGTAGTTTCAAAGTTTGTTTCTGGAAAGTTAGGTTGTGTTTAATTCGATTTTTATTTAAATGGTAATCTATTTTGTAAAATAGTATGAAACCATATTTCTAATGATAAAAGCTGCTGTGACTAGTTTGTTGAATTTAGGAAATCGCGGAAACAGTAAAAATGTACTGAACTAATTTTATTTAGTATTGTGTAAGTAGACTTTTGTTCTGTTTGTCAAAATCCGTATGTTCAAGAAAAATTAATCAAATGTATTTTACATTTAAATTTGTAATTTATTAAATTGAAGTAATCCTTCATTATGCCTGGGAACTGGCATATAACTTTGCAATAATTATGCGTCTATACTATCGACGTTATGGTGGGGAGGGAATAGCCTTTTTTCAGAATAAGAAAAAAACTAACCAAGCACGACATGGTTTTGTATGGAATGTAAATTTGTCAGCGCACCTCTCTTTTCATTAACCCTCCTCCCCCCCTCTACTAAAGGAAGTGCGAACTCATAAAATTGCATAGTATGCCTAGACACTCGAAGCATCGGTCAATTACGTCTGCTTCAATGTCATAGGATCGAAACTATAGTAATAACGCATGCTTTTCATTTGCCGTTAAAGCCGATCTCTTGTTCTCATTAGACTAACTGGCATTAAAGTACAAAAAATCAAACAAAATTTAAAAAGATCAAATGTCCCCAGTTTACAAATAATTGCACAAAAATTCGTTGGTTCACCTCGGCTTACCAAATGTGTACAAGCAATTCTGTACCTTGAAATTCTTAGAAAACGCCACTGCTACGTCAATAACATGAATACAAGTGTGAATTTTAATTTCCGGCGGACGTTGTTCCTGGAAAGAGAAGAAAGACTCTGTCGACAGGAAAACCAAGAAAGGTAATGGATTCTGCCACTCCAACTTCTTGTAGACTATCCATTACAATTTTAAAATACATTTTAAAAAATCAAGATTTTATAAACCTACATATTGTTCAGTGCATTTTATTTGTGTACTACACAGATCGACTGTTTTTATTTTCTTAATATCTTATCTGTTTAGTAAAAGATATTATCTGGAAAATATGCTGCCAATGTAGACAGTCATTATTCGCGAATCCTAGAAGACAAAGAATTGATTTTGAAGTAGGCCTACTTAACTGGATTAACTGGTTCAAACTTTAGAACAGTTTTGTTTCGTAGTTAAAAATTAATGAGAGAAACCGAAAATACTGATCTTATTAAAAATGGTTAGCTATTTTGATAAATTTTTATATGAAGAATTACTAAAATAATTGGTATTGGTAGTTAATTTTTTTCGAAAATTCGGTTTCGAATGATATCAGTAAAAGACAAAAATCGGGAATGTGGACAATCTGAGAAAACAGATTTTCTTTTAAAGAGAACGTCCAAAGTTGTTAAAATTCTAATTACACACGAAGACATTTGAAATAAAAGCAAGTTATGGTTACGTCATTAGACGTATTCATAGAAGAATTTTCGTAATGGGATTTTAACGTTACATTTTCTTACAGTTGTGTAAGAAATTTGTTTTTATTACGAGCCTAAAATTTCATTAGGCACGGAGCTTTGGACGAGTGAACTGTGATGTTTGAACAAGTCAAACGGTGGGACAATTCAAAGACTAAGACCGATTTAATTCAAACTTTGCACGATATTATAGGTATTATATTTTACCCATGTCTTAAAGCATTTTATTTCTAAATGACATTGATGATTAGCTCCATTAAAATATACTGTCTTGCTGTCGGTTCTGATGCTATTTAAATTTGACTGCCGTTACACTAAAATAAACCTAACTTAATGAAGATGTTTTAATTTATTTAGCCTAACTATGTAGCGTTATTTCTCCTTATTTCATGTTCGGTCTACTAAATCATAAACTGCAGAAAATATAAAGCCGATAGTTTATTCTACCTCAGAATTTTAGAATTCTGAAGTTCATGGAGTTTAGGTTAGGTTCTGGAGAAAAATAGATGTAAAAAAACTTATATTCTAAATTGGAACAAAACCGAATCTGCTGTTTCCTCTATAGATACAACTGACAGGATTACTAAGCCGATTAATTACCGTCTACTGTAATTGTAACAAATTACGCTAAACTCGTAAATAAAACTGAAGTTAATTCCAGAAGATAACCATAGTTCAGTTACTGTAAAACAATTATAGCCAACACAATGCAACATGGCGTAACGATAGCCTATTTAATCGAATAATTTATGTTGATTTTATTGCAAAACCACTTAACCCATTTGGTCGGGGGTTAACCGTTTTCCTGCTCATTACAGTTACATTTATTTTATGTTGCTGTTGCTAATCCATTTAATTTGAACTAATAATATTAATAATATATTTTTTGGTGCTTGCATAAATTCTAAAAGTTATAATAATTCACCTAAAGTTTGTAGAAGTATTTATAGATAATATACTGTTGTCGTACTGTATTACTATGTCCTTTTACTGTTGTGCTCTGTCAATTCGTGCTTTTACTGTTGTGGTTTGTTAACTCGTGCTTTTACTGTTGTTCTCTGTTAATTCGTGGCTTTTACTGTTGCTCTCTGTTAATTCGTGGCTTTTACTGTTGTTCTCTGTTAATTCGTGGCTTTTACTGTTGTTCTCTGTTAATTCGTGGCTTTTACTGTTGTGTTCTGTTAACTCGTGATTTTACTGATGTACTCTGTTAACTCGTGCTTTTACTGTTGTGCTCTGTTAACTCTTGCTTTTCCTGCTGTGCTCTGTTTACTCGTGTTTTACTGTTGTGCTCTGTTAACTCGTGCTTTTCCTGCTGTGCTCTGTTAACTCGTGTTTTTACCGATGTGCTCTGTTAACTCGTGCTTTTACTGTTGTGATCTGTTAACTCGTGCTTTTCCTGCTGTGCTCTGTTAATTCGTGATTTTACTGATGTGATCTGTTAACTCGTGATTTTACTGTTGTGCTCTGTTAACTCGTGCTTTTACTGTTGTGCTCCGTTAATTTATGCTTTTACAAATGTTCTCTGTTATTTCGTACTTTTATTGTTGTGATCTGTTAACTCGTGATTTTACTGTTGTTCTCTGTTAATTCGTGGCTTTTACTGCTGTGCTCTGTTAACTCGTGATTTTACTGATGTGATCTGTTAACTCGTGCTTTTACTGTTGTGCTCTGTTAACTCGTGCTTTTACTGTTGTGCTCCATTAATTTATGCTTTTACAAATGTTCTCTGTTATTTCGTACTTTTATTGTTGTGATCTGTTAACTCGTGATTTTACTGTTGTTCTCTGTTAATTCGTGTTTTTGCTATTGTGCTCTGTTAACTCGTGCTTTTAATGATGTTCTTTGTTAACTCGTGCTTGTACTGTTGTGCTCTGTTAACTCGTGCTTTTTCTGTTACGCTCTGTTAATTAGTACTTTTACTGTTGCGATCTGTTAACTGGTACTTTTACTGTTGTGGTCTCTTAACTCATGATTTTACTGTTGTTAATTCATGTTTTTACTGTTGTTATTTGTTAACTCGTGCTTTTAACTTAAACTGCTTGCATAGTAAGTACGATTACTAAATAATTTGCTAAAGTAAAAATTTTAACATAGCCTGTTGAGTGAAAAATAGATGGTGTTTTTATTGTATGCTACATGTAAAAACGTTTTTTACTTCAGATGTTAAATGAATATTTCACTAAATCGGTTTATTATTTAAAAAAATAAACAAATAAAACCATTAAGCAACCAAATAAAACATAGCCTGTGCGTTACAATTTTTAAGGTCAAGCACGTGCTTTTAAATAACGTACGTCTACTGAGGGTCCGTGGGCGCCTTGTTTCACAATTATATATTTATTTATTTTTTATACTATAAACAATTTTTTATTTATATTATAAACAAGAATTGATCAGCTGACTTGTGCGTTGTCTGAATTAGAGCGACGTGGACTTAGTTTTCCGCTTATTTGCCGGAATTGCTCCTTTTGTTGCCCAAACAAAAATGGCATTCGAATAGCATTTTACTTACTTTAACCCAAACAACAAAAGGTTGTGTTGCGTAAACAAATTTAAAATTGATGATCTTTTTTTCAAAAGACGCTTTTGTTAAGTTCCATAAATACGAAAACGTCGAAAAATCCTGACACTAATAAATCCGTAAACCAGTAAATAAAACCGAACTTAATTAAGTACAGAAGATAACCGTAGTTCAGGTTTTTGTTTATGTACAAACTAGGTTTAAATTTTTTTGAGATTTTTTTGACGTAGGCCGAATAACACGTTGAACTTAGACGGGAGACATAAAAATTTGAATTTTTGAAGAGGTCTGGCGCTTCTATAGGCCTATTATATGTAAGAACTATTTAGACTATAATCAGAATCAGTTACTCTTCCAGTTCCAAATGATACCACGCAATAAATAATTTTTTTTTAAATCTCTCTCAAGATTTTATCCCTTAACCTATAAATACCTATAAAATACCAATAAATATTTTTTTTTATTGACAACCTCTGTATTTTTCTTTCACTTGGGCTACAAACATCATTTTCGCCAAATTTTGTAATGATCGGTCACATATCGTTTACGAATAAGAGGTGCGTTCACGGACAGACAGACGGATACATGGACACGAACTCGAGTTTATAAATCAAGGACCCTAAAATCAGATTATGAAGCCATAAAAACCAGGAAAATTAGTTCAATAGATATTAGACGTAGCTTATACAAAGATACCTAACTGGTTAGTGCATTAAATGTGAAACACAAGAAATTAACCTTTATAGAGTTAATCAAACAAAATAAATACTTTATTAGCAATCAAAGTTTTTTAGTTTTTATTATTTTTTCCTTATTTTAAAAAATATATTTAAAAACAGAACATTTGGATATTCTAAAAGCGAGCTGTTATAATCCTGAAGCTACAATCCTACACAAGAGAAATACATTTTTAAAGGTCAATTTTTTCAAACCCATTTCAAAAACTAAAATGTGTTTATAACAGTTATTATTTTACATATACCTTAGCTCAGACACTTAACAAAACTGCGAAGTTCAATAATTTCCAGACTTACTGTTTATGCGCTAGAGTTGCATTACCAAAAGACGCACAACCATAATAATTCTTTAAGAAAACATAGATACTATACAAAAATGCATCAATGAAAGTTGTACAACACCTTTAAGCGTTTTATATTTTGTCGTATGATCACTCGCTCTTCCACCTTTATGTCACGTGACAGTCATCTCTCAGTTGCTTGCCACCCTTCACCCTCAATCTAATACGTCATAAAACGTTAGGTTACTGTATTTTTATTTTACTGTCCTACGACAGAATATCTCATTACACAAATGGAATGTCATGGCAACTCTGGCTTGGGCTGATGCATGTAATATTGACCCACACTTTCTCTCCCCTCTTCTCCCCGCACCTGCTCATGTACTTTAAGAAATGCCACGTTGATAATAGAAACAAAAGAGTTACAGAAACATTAAAAAACTGAAAGTTTTCCTTTTACAGTATCGGTTCTCGTAAGCAGTATTTATTAATATGTTGTAACAATAGGGGTAGGTTATACTTTGCATACGAACTATGTTAACAAAATCCATTGAAGAGAAACTTCTAATTTTATTTATTGATTTTTATTATAAAATTCTTTAAACGACTTTATGCTGTGGTTTTTGTTATAATGGCGGTAGAGTTAGTTTTTTTTATAACTATAAAAGTGGTCCTCACTGGGCGCTTTGGAAAAGTTACCTTCCCTTTTTGTATTTAACAGTTGTCGCTCAGTAAAAAACAAATATTACTCAATAAGTTTCATGCTGGTTAAAGATACGAATTCTATCTTGATAAGAGATTTTCGTAATAAAAAAGTAAGTGTAAGAGTAATAAATACCATTAATAAAATACCAGAGTAAGAGTGTTAACAAAATACCAGAGATTGGAGTTGGAAGAGCATTCTAAAGGTCAAGGCAATGAATACAGAATCTATTCTGTGTTCACTGGTCAAGGCTGAACCCTCTCAACTCTCAACCTTTCTCTTAAAAATATTCTTCAATGGTTTCACTGTTTTGTTTATTTTCATGTAGTAAAATCAATGAATACAGCATACTCTATGTACTATACTGAATATTCTATGATATAATCACTTAAAAACCAAAACATTTGTAAATAGTTGCATTATTTATATTGTAATATATCGTATACACGTAGACAGACGCGCATTGTCAGATTTGTAACGGACCAAGAAAGAACTGAATGACGGGTGTTTTTTTGACAGCGGTGGTGAAAGTTACAGCTTGAAAAGGAATGTTTTCGTTGCAGGGAGTGAGAGAGAAATGTTTGTACAGTCCAGATCAAAACGAAATGAGTACAGTCTATCCAGGTAAATAAGAATATAGTTTTACAAAAATTATTTTTTATTTAGCGACATATGGTTCGCCGTGAGGCATCTTCAGATAGAGTGTGTCTAATTTTCCAAGGTAAATAGAATACAAGGTATGGGCTACGCGCACATCCTCCCCACCACTTGCCGGCTATGGCGCGTCATCGGGTCAAACTCAGACGTAGTGTTTAGTAGAAAACAGTTTATAATGTTAGTTTTAGTAAATGTATTATAGTAATTACAATAATAATTCTTTTGTATAACATTATTAACGCTATTAATTACTTTACTTACTGAATTCGCTCATTGTCAAAACGGAAACTTTTTATTTTATACAATATTACATAATATTAAAGTAAATTATAGGTCCTTAACTTAAAACATTCGAGTTATTTTTTATTTGAAAGTTAAAAGCACATCACACTATGAATTACATATCTGAGGATGTTCCTTAGATATTTGGTTGACTGTGAAAACATACATCTGGAATAAAAAATTAGCAATAAATTAAATTACAAAGGACCAACCTATGTACTTAGGACCAACCTATGTACAGGCTCTTATGCACATTTAGGTTCTTTTTTGTATATATTTTTATACATAATAGGAATTTGGTAGTAAATAAATAAATAGCACTTTGACAAAGATGACAGCCAATCCCTTTAATCATTATGGCACTCGTTTGTTGGATGACCGTATACAAAAGTTGAGAAGATTTTTTTTCCTTGACTCTATACGCTATTTAGCCAGCCATCATCTTAAGTAAAGCAGAGTTCTCCTGTAGATCTCACTTCACATCATCTTCACTAGCTTGCAAATCATTTAAGGCTCCTCCTCTTCATCGGGTTATCAGAAAAAAATATTCTTAAACTTAGTAACATTGCTTTGTAAAACCACATTTTTATTTTTAACCGAGGCCAGTTCTTGTAATGCAAATTGAATTTGTTACTTCAAAAGTAAATTTTCATTTCTTAAACACTTAATTTCTTCTACAGAGACATTATTTACAACGATATTTGAATTAAAATTACTGACTACGGAAAGTGGGTTTCATTTACAGAATTCCCCGTTAAAATTGCATCAACGTCATTTCAGTTTACAGGTGATTATCTAGTAGATTTCCATCGGATTCGTCAATAAGTTTTTTTAATGTTTCTTGGTTTTCACGTTTTTTAATCCTTGTCGCTCGTTCAGAATTAACACATTTATTTTCAACGGTGGAAATGTTAAAACGTGGAATGGCACCAGATTTCACAGGTTTGTATTTAATACTTAGGATTTAAAATACTATTCGAAATCATCGTCATTAAAATGAAGTGAACAGACTACCATTATCAAAATTAAAATGATCTGCTCGTTTACACTCATGAACCCACACTTTTCTCAGGCCTTTATCTTTAGGAATTCTACGAAATGTAATTCCTTTCCCTTTATAATTCTTATCATTATTATAGCAATTGGCAATAGCGCAACCAGGCATTGTTATGCATACACAATTATACAATACTAAACAAAATACATTATGTATTTTTTATGATTCAAAACATACTGAAATCTTTTCTTATATTTGTTAAACCTCGAACACAAAACAAAATTATCGTGTTGTATTGTTGTTGACACCTTTTATTTAAAACACAACACCTACAGATTAAATAAACACACCGAATCTCCAACTAAATTTACAGAACATCGAATTGTTTAGCGAGAAACTACATATAGTAGCAGTGAAGAGTTTGATCCAGTGACGTCACGCGCGCGGTAGTCTACAGCGCAGACCTACCGTGGCCAATACCGTGTATTCTATTTACCGTGTAATTTTCATGTATATCATGTAGTTTCACCAAGTACCGACTGTGTGCTCAATAAATAATTTAGAGTTTAATTTTGTTGCTTGCGCTTCCTGTTGTCCGGCCGGTCAACTAAGGTTTTCAGCCGCCGAAAGTGTATCTCTTTTCCTTATACCTGTTACATTATTAGAAAATTCTATATTCACTGGTAAAACTGCTCGTGGAGCCCTAGCCTAAAATCTAGAAATCAAATTATTATTGGTCACTGAGATAACAGACTGTCCAACTGATATATCTATAAACAACGTAGCTCCATGTATGATAGAATGTTAAATCTAAATGTATGGTTAAATAAAATCTAAATGTATGGTTAAATAAATACAGGCCAAATCTTGCACATAAACTAGGCTAAAAGAAAAGTACTATCATGTTTAGAAATCAAGGAAAATGAGTCCTTACTTATTCCTAAAAGTGAAACAGACGACATTGTTGCACAAAACCTACAATAGATGTTTAGTGTAAATAATTAACTAAATAATTTTAAGTAAGTCCTAATAAAAATTTGCAATACTTAACTTAAAAAACTGACATTTTGGGAAGTTAAAAACCAGAGCATTATAGTACATAATGTTGTAAAAGAAGATTGAGAATAACAGAAAACGTTTTTAAAAACCACTTATTACAGCCATACTTTATTTAATACGTTAAGATTTTTTTAATCAAAAGTATTGTATACATCCCAGTCTATAATCAAATAAAAGAATGTGGCATAATTAATTTATGGATATAAAAATGTATTGTTTACTATAAATAATGACTATTTATAACTAAAACCTAAAAAATACATTAATAAAAGTATAAAAACACAATACATGAAACACCTATATTTACTTATAAAATTCAAACATTTTCAAAAACCGAGGTTCGAAGCCATCTTGCCGACAATGTAGAAACAAATTAACAAACAAATATTGCGTATGTAAACATTAATTTTATTAACAGTTTAGATAATTGTGTTAGGTTCGACCCCTCGTTTTCATATGTCTAACTGGCAAATGACATCACCGACTGGTTGTTTAACAAAAATAATAATCCGCCCAACTAAATAGTTTAATAGTGTAGAAGCTTTACTGAAATTTGTTTCTATAACTTTTTTCAAACATACTTTGCAAAACCTAAATTACAACATAAACCCTAAACGAGACATCTATAGAAACCGATGCAAATCTTTGAGAAAAGGTTATCGATTTTTTATTGGTTTACAATTAATTGTTTGGCTACTTGCTGACTTCGAAATAATTCCATTAAATTATTAAAATAAATTGTATATAATTTTAAAGTATTGCTTAGCGTATGCAATTCAATTTGTACTGAATCAGATACTGTATTTGGTATTAATTATAACTTTATATAGAAAAATTAAAGGCCCACATTCTATTGAGAACAGTAATAGTATGTTTTTGTAGATTACTAAAACTGCAGTATAAGATCCATATTAATTATATAGTAAGATTCATATTTATAATGCTGCATATATTTAATGTAACTGTAGTGCATAAATTTAATTTAACAGTGTTTATTTACAAATACAATACTGACGGCTTGTATATTAAAGTTTAATAATAACAATAACATTAGAAGCAGTTTTCAGCTAATTAAAACCATAATTTAACAACTTTATATGTAAGGTGCTGTTTAGCACTATGCTGTTTGTTACAAGTTATGCCATATTTTGTATTAATTACTGTCTACTATAGGAAATAGTACACTATATTTTGAACGGAATATATATCAATTATCTCTATAATAAAAGAGCTTCGTTATGGATCTCTTCTTTTCTTTTCGGCGTGAAACGTTCAACGAAGTCTTCCGATTCCTAGCTCCCATTTTCCCTGTCATTCTACAGATCTTGAACCAATCCCCCACTCTCTCTCTCTCTCTCTCTCTCTCTCTCTCTCTCTCTCTCTCTCTCTCTCTCTCTATGCCATATTTTGTATTAATTACTGTCTACTATAGGAAATAGTACACTATATTTTGAACGGAATGTATATATCAATTATCTCTATAATAAAAGAGCTTCGTTATGGATCTCTTCTTTTCTTTTCGGCGTGAAACGTTCAACGAAGTCTTCCGATTCCTAGCTCCCATTTTCCCTGTCATTCTACAGATCTTGAACCAATCACCCCCCCTCTCTCTCTCTCTCTCTCTCTCTCTCTCTCTCTCTCTCTCTCACACACACACACACACACACACACACACACACACACACACACACACACACACACACACACACACACACACACACTTCCTTATAAATTCCTTCTCTCCAAATAAGTCTAGGTTTTCATCTTTTTTGCGGCCATTTGTTTCCCCTTAAAATCTGTTTGGGAAGTCGATTTCCCTCCAAATCGACTTTGGACATGACTAAACCATCGAAATTGTACATGATTTCACGGATTCTTACATTTTTAAAATCTTTTTCCGTTTTAACCGGCTTGCGGCTCTTCGTCAATTATATATTTATGTAGTTTCAAAACATTTTACTGTGTTTTGTTTTAGTGTCCATACTTTCTATATGAGATTATACTTTTTATAATTGTATTATATGTTCTATGTTTATTTATTTTTAATATATGTTGTTCAGTATCCTTACTGCTATTCTTCCCGAGGTATTCCGTTCTTTTAGAACGCTGTGTCCGAGAGTCCATCGTCAGCAACTGTCATTCCCAAGTACTTGTAAGTTTTACACCCCTTCATTTTTGCGTCATGTTCCAATAGAAGATCCCTGCTCCGCCCTCCAATGCACATGTACTCAGTTTGGTATAGGTTTACCTCAATTTTCCAAATATCATATCCCTATATTATTTTCCTATTCGTTATAAACCTACTGTACTGAATTTACATTGAAACATAACAATATGTAGTAAAATGATTACTTAGAGGAAGATCATGGTACAAATTTTACTTTAAAAAAAGTATATGAACTTTGATTTTTCATTAAAAAACAAATTATTTCATAGGTAAAATTATTAAAAAATCATTGTCCTAATTACACCCTGTCAACCTTACTTGACATATCTGAGGACATCTGGACAGAAACAGTATTATACTAGTGCATGCGCCTGCCTAGTATTGATTAAATTTTTACTAGTTGGCTAGGCTACACAATATTCCATAAACCATTTAAAATACCTTTTACAGTTTATGTTTTTGATTAAATGTAAAGTATTTATTTAAAAACATGCCATTAGAAATTGGTTTTGATTATTTAAAATTTTAAACTACATTTACCATGAAAAATACATTATCAATGGTAAAACTGTTGAAGCATTATCCTAAGCCAAGTATTAAGTTTAGGTCGTAGTAGTCTTTTTAATATACGAAGATGTCTGCCAAACAATCATAATGCATTATTATTCAAATAAGAAAAAGTCTGAATAGGCAACATACAATTAATTCTTTAAGTCTTTTGGTACAACAGAGAAGATATCCGTTTTTTTGTTAAAGAAGATTATCACTTCAAAAGGAAGATTAAGTAAGATAGCTCTAAGCTATTGTTTTAAAAACTATAAAACGAATAGCGATTAATAACTGCAGGTGCAACAAAATTATTACTTGAATACAAATCACATAACATATGTTCCTAGAATTATGTTATGTTATTAGAATTAAAATAAAATTAATATGCTTTGCTATTTACGTACTGTAAATTCTTAAAATTAATTAAATCACTTCTATGTTATGATAGCATGCTACTGACGATATACTGAGTACATTTTACAATCATAAATCAACGATTTCACTGTACATTTAAATTAAAATACAAGTTCAACAATAAAAATATGATTTGCAGCAACAGAAAAAACTTAACCTACTAACCGACCCCGCTTCCAGCAATGATCTAGTCTAAGAAAGTCATCGAATATAAATGGACAAGAAGCAGCCACTGTTATAAAAAGCGTGCTCTATATTAGCGGCTAAAGTCCAAGTAATTGGACTATCTGCCGCTGCGAAAGCTGCAAGCTGTATGGACAAGGCGTGAAGACGTTTGAGAAAATAGACGGTACTAGTATATACTTAACTGTAGTTGAACACTCTGTCGCAAGATGCCATCAGCACTGCGCGCTCATAAAGCTCTCAAAAGGTTATCATTCTAATATGTTTCTATCGAATGGTACTTTACGTACGTAAGTAGATACTCACTAAGTTTGGACGAATGTAACCGCATTATGTTCTTTGTATCAGTTTTGTCATAGTAACTGATGCGCCAAGTAACTGATGCGCCAAGTAACTGATGTTGAAACAGGTTTCATTGAAATCACTCCTATGCTAAAGCACTGCCTTTTTAGATTTGGTACTTCAAGTCTGCATTAGAATTAGTTCTGGCTGATGCAGTTACTTTCGTTGATATCCATACTGCTATACACGGTGATATCCATTGATATACCCATACTGCTATACATGCTGATATCCATTGATATACCCATAGGCCTACTGTTATCCATGCTGATATCCGTTGATATACCCATACTGCTATAGCCTACATGCTGATATCCATTGATATACCCATACTGTTATCCATGCTGAGACAATGTCCTGTTGTTCTGTTGTGTAGATGAATTTGATATGTAAATCAGTTAATGAGTGGCGTGTATGATTTGTGTAGCAATATTTAATATATTTTTTAAAATTAATTAGCCTAAAATAGTGTAATTATTTATTTCGTAATATGGTTTGTTTTATTTTATAAATAATAAATTGCACAATGTGAATTGTACGGTCAAAAACTTTCTTTCTGAAAAATATGCTAAAACATCCAATTATGAACTTGAAGTTAATTAGAAACACCGATAGAGCCAAATAACGTATACATGAAAAATATTGTACAGATTGTTTATTAATTTGTATTAACTGTTATGCAATATTTCAATAGAATTTAGTTTTTTTTTAATTAACAGTTGGCTTAACTGTTTTTTACAGTTAAACATGCATTCAGGGTCCACACCGACATATTTCATTTTTATTCTGACTTTATAGGAACTGAACTAGAAACGTTTCTTTCAACATCAACATTTTCGTGTGAGAGGGTGCAGCTTTTACCACTCTTCCAATAGTACGAAACTTGATTTCCCAACATCATTTTTTTCACCTAAAATTTCACCTTAATATAAGGGTGGCTTAGCTAATATGCTTCATTTTTTTCATTAATCGTAATGTCAAATTCGGTTTTGTCATCATACCTACTCAACTACCACTCATTTTGAAGGATATCATAGTCAACGTTTATCATGAGCAAACCAATATCTGATCACGGTTTCAAGTTCTTTAATGCAACAAAATTTTAATTTAAAATTATTCACACGATTTAAAAAAAAGTGACAACTTTCATAAAAAACACAAAACAGTGAGCCTATGAAAATAAGTTACGAGTCATACCATTTCTGTGATTTTTACTTAATACTTCCAGAATGATACTGTCTATTTCATACAATCTGATTTAAACAATTATGACAACGGAATTGAAAGTTTATTGTGAAATTACCCTTTAATAGGGTTAAATAGTCAATGTTAATTAAATAAGTAGAATCAAAAAACATAACTTCTAAATAAATAAAAAAAACGTGCTAAAGGAAAAAAGTTATACATTTTCAATCCTTAAAAATACCTAAAATTAACAGTGATCATTTCAGTTTTTTAAAAGTTTTATCTAAAAATTTAATGGTAGGGCCTACTTAGTAAAGTAATATTATCAAAATGGTATATTTTATTAAACTACGTGACAAATATGACACACATTCCAATATTAAACTTTTTTCTGTAAAATTATTCCTAAGACTAACAAATCTTTATTTTGGGTAGGCCCTACTCTTTAACAATGACTCTTCAAATTGGACACGTTAAAATTGATAACATGCTGGTGTAGGGAAATAAAAATACGTATTACTTCACGTAAGAAAACTCCCTCTTTCTTAAGAAAAATATTTTGCACATAAAATTTCAGATGTGTTTCATAGTATAAAATATCAGAAGATAAAAATATAGACCATAGATAAACCAGTAAAACTGTGACTAATGTAAAGAGAAATTAAATGCAGAAGGCAGATATACAATAAATAAAAAAAGCCAAACAGCCTATTTTTTCTAAGAAAATAATAATTGGATTGAGTTTAAAATTGCCTACAAAAGGAGTGTCAAGAAACATAATAAAGTATAAACGAATTTGTATATTGTATTAAAAATCAACAAATATTTGAATAAATAATATTAATTGTGAGTTTGAGTGAGAAGAAATTTTCCAGAGAACGTTTTCTAAATTATTATTTGTGTAAATATAGATGTGGCTGGGCTTCGAACCAATAACCTGAGATTTAATAGTGATCACACGAGTTTTGGCGTAATTCAAAATAAGCAACGTATATTAAAAGAACCTATTGTATTAATATAAATATTGCAGCAGAATGTTCTAAAATAAAAATATAACAGAAATTATTTATTAATTTATTTAAATTTTATTATTATAAAAATTGGCATCAGCAACGTGAAGTTCATATATATATATATGTACGTTTAAAGAAAATAAGCAGCTATTTAAGTTATACTAATAAACAAACTTAATATAGCATAAATCATTAACAAATTAAAAGTCAAAAGATATATGAATAATATGGAGGTGAAAATATGGAATAAGATCTTAGAATAAAACCAAAAGAGACAGAGAAGAAAAACGAGATGAGACTAAGACTAGAGGAAAATAAGGAAGTGTCAGGAAGATATGTCAGCATGATAGAAATGGATCACACAGCGGAGGAAGAAGAGATAATTCAAAGAAAACAGGAGGAGTTAGAGCACGAGGCAGACCAGGACGAACAAATGAGTAAAGAAAAGGAGGATAAGACGCCTGAAGAAAAAGATAAACTGCAGAATAGAGAAGGGTATAGTGTAAGATCCTTCTTGAAGCTAATGATGGATGAAAATAGTAAAAGGGTTAAGGAAGAATTTAAGGGAAAAAGTAAGACGATAGAGGAAAAAAGTAAAAAGATGGGGAAAAATAGTAAGAGGACAGTAGAAGAGTTAATGGGTGAAAATAAGAGGATAATAAAGAACATGCAGGTAAAGAAAGAGAAAAAAATCAAGAAGAATAACAAAGAGTTAATGCAAAGTATCGACGAAAAATTACGAGACATGGATAAAAGTGGATGAAAAGGTGGATCAAATGCAAGATCATCAAGAAATGATAGACACACAAAATATACAGATTATAAAGACTACAGAAGAAATTAAAGGAATTCGAATGGACTTTCAGAAAACCGAGTCCAATTTGAATAAGAAAATTTACAATACAGAAGAAACGAAAAGGAAAATTGAAAAGGAACTTAACAAGATGCAACTTTAGAAAAACAGAAACATATTATTTATGCCACATGTGAAAATCTCAATGAACCGATAAAGAAGAAGAAAAAAAGAGATTCTAGTTCTTCACATGATGAAATCAAGAAAAAGAAAAAACAGAACAAAAAGAAGGCATTCACTTGAGAAGAAAAAAAAGAAGCAAGACCAAAGAAGAAAAAAGTTAGGAAGGAATATTTCACAGAAGAGGAGAAAGACAACAAATCAAAATAAAATAAAAGTGAACAGAAATAAAATACAACCTGTAGCCGGTAGATAAAAAAAGATTTTAAAAAATAATTCTCTTATACACCATTTACGTTTTTCTTCTGATAAAGTGTAGGCTAATCATTAGACACAAACAAAATATAAAGACTTTTTTAAATTTATTTTATTTTTTGTGTTCCTATATTTTTTAATATAAAATATTTAAAGTCTTTAACTATAATATATTTGGCTGTACGTTGATCCTATGACAGTCAGGACAAATTTACACCTTTAGAGGATGAAATTTGGAAACTGCTGAAATAGGCTACGTATTTCTTAATTTGTGTTTTATAATATTTTTATTAAGTTTCAACAAAATCGAATAGAAAAATATTTGTCTCCATTGCCCCAATTCATTTATACCACGTCTTTACAACTTTATTTTTTTAGTTTAGTTTTAAGAAAAATATTTTTCTAAAAATGCAAACATCTATAGGCTACCTCTTTTTTACAATTAAAATTTTTTTAGGTGATGAATTCGGTAAAATATTGAAACTCGTGTTTCATTATTTGTGTTTCAAAGTTAGACCCTATGTACTTAGAATATAAGATAAAAAATAATTTTCCAATGAAAAATTTTCTACCCCATTTTTACATTTTGTATCCCCTTTTAATCCTTTGAGGTAATGCATTTTGAAAAATGTACTGCATTACTTGTGTTTTTGGTGTAATTATGTTAACTTTCAAAAAGATCTGACCAAAAACATATTTTCCCAATAAAAAGCGTTGTACCCCATTTTTACACTTTTAGGGGTTGAATATTGAAAAATAGTTTTCTTAGTGCACCCCTACATGGTGTTACCCTAAGACGTTCAAGTCTCAAGTCTCTAGCTATTACAGCTTCGGCTGTGCGTTGACAGTCAATGTCAATAAGTCAGTCAAGAAATGGCTTTATATATATATATATATATATATATATATATATATATATATATATATATATATGTGTGTGTGTGTGTGTGTGTGTGTGTGTGTGTGTGTGTGTGTGTGTGTGTGTGTGTGTGTGTGTAAAGTGTGTGTGCGCGTGCGTATGCGTGGATCGTGTATGGTGGATCGCGAATAAAATTTCAGACTGAAGGTGGGTCCTATTACAAAAAATCTGGGTAGATTATTCAGCACAACAGAAACCAACGTAAGATACCTACGCTATCAGCTTACAGTGGTGCAGGTTTTAGCCTAACAAAATGTGTTTCTGCATTCTTAGTTCTTGTTCTGCCCAAGGTCATATTAATACATTAAGTCATTAACTTCGGTGAACACATGTTGGACGTCTCGTGTGACCTTTGTAAGCCTCAAGGCCAAGTTAAATAAACATGAAATATGAAGTGTCAGTCAGACAAAAAATGATGGTAATAATGTTTTAAAAAGTGTTTATTTGAATGTTTACCATGGTTTTTGTATAAGAACACAATACACAATGTTCCAAGTGTAAGCCCTATTGTTCCATTTTCGTTCTGAAATGTCTAAAATTAAAACTGAAACTTTATAAAAAAATGAAGTTGAGAATAAGAGTTGATCAGTAATCACAAAATGTCGTGTAATACTTTCTGGTAAATGTCCAAATAAACAATAACACAAACAGTAAATATGTTTCTGTTTGTTAACAATATGTTCAGCTGATAACAAACAAAACAGCTGAATGTTTGCTATCAGCTAGTCCCTGGGTATTATTCTATATACTGAATACAGTACGTAGGGTGTAGGCTATGCTGTTCAAGAAAATATTTAAGATATGCATATTTATAATCAGCAACTAATCTGTTTTTAGATATATATATATATCTATATATATATATCTATATATATATATCTATCTATATATATATATATATATATATATATATATATATATATATATATATATATATATATATATATAAACCAGTCAGTCAAAGGTTTCACATTTTTTTTCAATCTATAACCTTTTTCAGAAAGGCTAGGCCTACCTAACCTTATTCCCTCCTTTTCAACCCAATGTTTTGGAATTTACCCTCTCACAGGTCATTGCCCTTTAGTAGGCCACTATCCACTATCCTATAACAGGCTGACATTTTTTGCTTCCTTCCTTTCATAAGTTTTCTCTGCTTGTGCTTCTATGTTCTGTCCTTGGTGTGCTTCAATAAAAGCCTGAAGATGACAACAGATAATATTATATGCCTTGATTAAAACAGACACTGTCTAATTTGTGAAAGCGGTTATAATATTTTCCTTAAATAACCCTTAAAAGTATGTACTTTGAGTAGGAGAATTATTTTTTGATGATCCATTGAGGAGCTATTATGGGCTAATTTTCTTTCAGTGAAATGTGAGATGTAAATAACCATCATCATAGTAAAGAACCACACTTCAGCCTTTATTCAGTCACTTTCAGTTGTCCTAAGATTAAATTAATCTAGTTTTGTAAACATAAATAAACAGTTTGCATTTCACTTATGTAGTTGTAAAATAAGCTACTGTAATATATTAGTTACAAATATAGATTAATCATAGGGCCTACTCATTAGCTTATCAGTTCATTCCTTATGTTACAGGTTAGTATGTCAAATAGTCACCTAAAGATTTTTTGTTATTTGAAAAAATGGATAACTTATTTTGTTTGTTTTGTTTCTGCCCTAACCCAACACAATTTACTGAGAAATAGTACACAAAAAGAAAAAAAAAACAATTACAACTTCTTTTGTGTTTTAATAAGTTTATTTTTTTTAAGTAAACTTAACTGATTGAACAAATTATGCTAAAACGATGCAGAAACTTTATCACTTTCAACTTAGGCTATAGAATTTTGAAGGAACTCATATATAAGTTAGTTCTGAAATGTTATCAACAAATGTATGTTTTTATTAAAATTAGTCAAAAAATGGAGTTATAAAATTTGAGGTAGACAAAATTTGAGCAAATAACACAGAACTAATAATCTGAGAACTTTTTTAAAATGGTTTTAAGTTAACATTTGTCAACATTATCAAAATCTGTATTAACTGCTGGTTTTGTAGTAGGTTTAGATTTGAGCAGAGATAATTCTATAAACAGGCTATTCTAACTCGAAGAACCACAAAACTAACAAATATCTTAAAACGCATTTATAGTCCATTTAATATAAGCAATAGTGAAAAATAAGCGCATTAAATTGTTCTGATAATTAAAGCAGGTAAAATTCACCTTTGTGTAATTTTCAAATAAAAGTAATTTGTAAGTGAAATAGGTTATATTTAATAATATAATTTATTTGGTTTAAAATTTTCTTGTAAGGGATTTATTTTCTGTTGATATTTACAAAACTATTTTAAAATGATTTCAGATGCATTTAACCAGTGTCATAATAAATAGATTGTCATTTAATGGATAAGTTGATTAATTATCTAAAACTTTTGAAATAGTTACAATTTTCTGTCAGCTGAATAAATACTAGAATAAATAGGTAGATTATGTTAAACGAATCTGTGAATAACAAGATAGAAGCAATAAAAACTGTTCAATTTAAATTATCAAATTAAGAAAATGAGAAAGATGAATAGAATTCACAATTTAGCCTATAACTGATCAAGCTTTTTAACTTTAAAAAAATTTAATAATTATTATTTTACTTTAGATTTACATCAAGTATAAAAAAAATAAAACAACATAGGTAGGCTACTATTATTTATAAGTCTATCCATTATTTTGGATAGAAATTGTCACTATTTATATCCTATAAGTATAAATCAAAAATATAAAATTTAACTTTTTCCAAGTCATGTATTTTGTATAATAAATATTTGTATTTAAATTTCAAGTAAATAATACGTTTAGAGAATCTGCATTCCAGAACACTATAAAAGAATTAGGGTTACTGTACATAGCAAGGGTTGTATTGATTTATCAAAACCGTATCTGCATTAGATAGTTTGTTTAATATTTGTGTTTACTTATAGATTATAAAAAGTGCAGATGTACAGTACAGTATTATTAAAACTTACTTACCTGCATAATGTAGAAAATAATAACAATTATCAAATGAATGACTAAATATCAGGTAAGGATTTGAGGAATTCACGCTTTTAAACGGAATTTTCTACAATACTACAACAAATCCTTACTTCTAAGGCTTAGCCTATTACAATGTGAGTGCGTTCAGACTTACCAATTATCAAATTTTAAAGAATTTTATCAAATTGATTAGCACACACCAAGAAAACAACTGACACAGTTTCGTCAATAACCTGTATTCAGACTTGGAACAGACTTTATTTTGACTCGAGTAGTCGACCAATGGGCTTGCCGTGATGGCCTCCCTCCCGCTTCCTCGCCTGGGCGCTAGATGCCAGCCTTGGATGGTCATAAATTGTTATCGGGTTTCCCGCCCATCGGGTGGGGAGAAAACCTGTCTTACGTCACAAAAAAATCGACCTGAGCGAAACAAAGATAGAAAACGTGTAACGAAGACGATGTTGGCGGGAAAGACACGAACGTATCCGAGCGTTGCGCCATTACGCCGTCAGGTTGTAGCCTAGTTGTGTAAATCTTTAAAAACCGAAACTTCTCTTTTTAATTAAATTTGACTCGTATTGTTCGACTCGTTTGTTTTGTGTTTCCTAATTTTCACAAAATAATATAAGCCTTGTACTAATTATATAGGCTACACTAGTTAATAAAAACATGGAATGTAAATCCCCTTATTATGGTGTTTAATTCTTCTCGGACGTTGGCGAATAGCTTAGCTATTTTGACTTTGTATCACACTTTTAAAAAATTCAACTGAAGAGAGCCCGCGCCATTGTCGCAGGTTAAGGAACCGCGAGTGTCTTCGTTTACCTGGTCCTGTTACTATTTGTCCTTGTTATGTTTGTCAGAGAAGCCTACTGCAACCCAGGTAGTCAAAATTCAAAATTAAACATACCCTACCCATTTTGACTACAAATTAAATTTCTCTTTCCTCCCAAATATAGCCTACTCAAGACACTTTCAGCAGTAAAGCGTCCGTTTAGGATATACACAATATTTGTCGACATAGGCCAACCTACTTCCTGAATACTTTGTTTTCTCAAGGTCGTGTCTGTGGTAGTTCGTATTTACTACACAAAGAAGGATCCCATGACTAACATAAATAAATTGGGAATACGTAGAATTTTGCCAGTCTGATTTTTGATTGAAGACATAGTCTCTACTAACAATGACTTCGTACTATTAAATGACAGCAGGAATTTGTCTGTTCTTATTTCTGATTGTAAATTATACCCAACTAGAATTTAAAAAAAAATGTAATATAAACGGCTTTTATTATTTAGAACAGTAATTGATTTAATAATCAACCTTTTCTGCAATAATGTTTTAATAATTGTTTGATTTTTTTTTTGTAGTGTTTATCGTCTGACTATTGTGCACACTTGGGCTAATGTAGACGGTAGGATGACTTATAGCGTATGAAAATGCCAAGCCCTCGCCGGGAATCGAACCCGGATCCTCGGGGTGAAAGCCTAGTACGCTATCCACTGGACCACCAAAGCGGCAATATTTGTTTGAGAATAACAAAAGGTTGACGTTATTGTTCACATGTTATTACAATGTACTTCTCACAATAGTATAGGAGGCACTTTGTTTAAAATATTTATATAAGCCTAGAATATGCTACGACACAAAAACAACATAAAAACCCAAACCAATAAATTTAATCTCAAATATGGCGATGACAAGGGTTTGCAAGGGTGGGTTCACCATTTACCCTCCAAGGTGTCAAAATAATACTGCATGGCGCATGCGTATTATTAATGACCATTTATCTAACAATATGTTCACCGCCGAATTATGTCCATTGACACTGGCAGACGTCCTACACAGGTGTAATTTATAGACTTCATTAAAGAGTGTTTTGTATTTTTAAAAGTCTTCTGAAACTATAATTCGTACCCTAACAGCTAACTATAGCCTATACTATTGCCAGTCACAATTACAAACATTATTTTTATCTGGTTCGACTTGTAAAAAACTTACGACGTCTTTCTATGCCCTTCGTATCAAACGATGCTGGCAAAACTGTGCTAAACAACACTGAACACGTTAAATGTTCAAAGCAAGCTGCCGGGTTAGTAACGAGCAAGTCTTCAAAACAATTCGCCATATCTGAGTAGGAACGTGCTAGATGGTGTTAGATAGTTCTAACTTGGGGCTTAATGCAACTTGAGTAATTCTCAAGTGATTTCACAAAATACTATTGATCTGCTTCAAACACTTTCCTAATTCTTCTCAATGCTTCAATGATCGTACGGAAACTAATATTTAAATCAGAAAAACTAACTGGTGAACACATATCTTAACTCGCGTCAGTGGAACTGCATGAGGATTACTTTGTGAAAATAAAAAAGCGAATCTTCCTCTTGCTCCTGGCGAAGGATCTGGCACTGCCCAAAATAACTGTTAAACCGGTCTTCAGTTCCTTCCAGCACTGAAAGCGTATTTCTTTATAGGTCGACTTCACTCGTGGTGACCGTTGAATTTATTCCGTCCTAATTGCAGCTAGCTGGCGTTTTATTGTTTTTATATTACGCAGCGATGTTATAATAAACTTCATTTAAACATAATAAAATTGACCTTTAAAAAACAATTCGACCCGAGATAATTAAAGTTTGTGTTTTTTTGCCAGCTGCCAGTTCCAACGTTAATAAACTTTTATTTGGATGACTAATCTGTTTTAGTTATACTACGCATGCTAAAATTGAATCCGGACATTTACTGATTATTTACACGCTTTATTAGTGCATTCAGATGTATTATATAAAAATGAAATATTTTCATAATAAAACCTACTGGACTAATTGTTGTGAATTTTATGTTCACTGTGATTTTAATCGAAGAATCTTGAAGAGATCAGATTGATAACATTTCTACTGTATTTCAATAATTTTCTCGATGTTATTTGTACAATAATATCCAGACTTTATCAAAATTACCTTTAACTACTCTCAGATTTTTAAGGAATGAAACTTGTATTATGTTGGAATAGTTTATTATTTAAAAGCTGCAAACATCTGGTAAAAGATTAAAAACTAATTGTTATTGTTTTAAAAAGTTTGCATTGACTGCATCAATATGTCTAAAATTTTCTTACATGTTTTTTTAACTCTGTTTTGTATGTCTAATTGTTTTATTTCTAAATGTGTACTCTAACTTAAGAATCTAAAAATAACATTAATTAACATTCAGCTATTATTTGTTCTATTTATAATATAATATCAGTAATTCAAAACCAATTGTTTTAATTACCGGGTGAATGATCAATTAGTTCTACTTATACTTTTTAACAAATCGATTTTGAAACCTCAAAACTTTGTTAAATACGCTCGCATCTGTAATGGTAATAAAGATAATTCAAAAGTTATCACTAAATAGTTGAAGGAATAGCTGTTTTAAAATTAGATATTTGTAACGGGTATTACGTTAGACAATACAAAGTTTGTGTTTCTTATGCTTTTAAATGGAGATTTTCGAACTTTAACTTTAAAATTCGCCTTAAAATAATATTTTTTTAAAAATCAACTGCTAATCTTTCCCCATATTAATATTTTAACTTGGCACAGCCTAATCTAAGTGTAAAATGGTTCAAATATAACATTTTTAGTAAAAGGCCTGTACAAAGTTGCTTATTTTTTAACAATGTAAGCTGATTGGTGTGAAGTAGTAAGTTACAGAGTATGTTCTGTAACCTGTTAAGGTATAATTTAGTTTTACGGAATTATGGTATACGAAAACTTTAATTTATAAAACTATTGTTTCTCCAATAATACTGTAATATAAATTTTCAAAATGCTAGTAAAAAAATAAATGACATAATTGATAAGATAAAAGTATGAGCTTAGTAAACTAATAATAATAACTAGTAATCTAATTCATATTATATTTCTGAAAGTTTGTGTGTTTGTTTGTTTGTTTGTTTGTTTGTTTGTTTGTTATTCAATCACGCTTTAACCACTTGACCAATTGAAATGAAATTTGGTACGAATATGGTTTAAGTATCAGAGATACATATAGGCCTATTCCCGTTTTACAAAACGTCATTATACTACTTACCTAGCCCAAAATAATTATCAGTTTTTAGTTTTGTGTCATGTGTTAATTGTAGTTATTTACTGGACATGTGATTTAGGTACCTGAGATGAACATAGATTCAATCCTATTTTAATAATCTTAATCTGTGTTTTATTTATTGCAAAATTATTGTTTGTAATGTAATATTTTCAATATTTTAGTTGGAATTTTTTTCAAAACTGACTTTAATTTGTTACTTTGTGTTGAATTTTCAATAATAAATGTATAAAAAACCCTACACAGAGTGCCAATTGTAAGGTAGTATATATATTTGTGTAATTACATTACATAAAAAAATAGTAAATATGCAGTGTAGCATAACCTATATTTTTCGATATTTTTGTTACTAAAATGCTTTATTATGTGCCCAAGAGCAAGAATCCAAAATATGAAAGCACGAGAAGTACGATAAAATCTAAAATAAAAGTGACCAACATAACCTCAAAATTGGTACCCGGCGAAAATCAGTAACGTGTTGTAAATCGGTAAAACAATAAAAATACGACTAACACGGGTTTTGGGTGATAAGAAACCAATTTTTTAAAAGAATTCTGCATAACCAAACTGACACGGTTGTTAGGCCTAACAAGGTGATTCATGAAAAACCTTTATATATTTTTTAAAATAGCCTACTATATATCCTGACACGGTTGTTAGGCCTAAAACGGTGATGCGTGAAAAACCTTTACATTTTTTAAAAATACTACATATCCTAACTGACATGGTTGTTAGGCCTAACACGGTGATGCGTGAAAAAACCTTTATATTTTTTTAAAGACTACTACATATCCCAACTGACACGGTTGTTGGGCCTATCATGGTGATGGTGAAAAAAACCTTTTTTTTTTTACTACATAACCTAATTGACACGGTTGTTAGGCCTAACACTGTGATGTGTGAAAAACCTTTATATTTTTTTAAAGAATACTACATATCCTAACTGACATGGTTGTTAGGCCTAACACGGTGATGCGTGAAAAAACCTGTATAATGTTTTAAAGAATACTACATAACATAACTGATACGGATGTTGAGCCTATCACGGTGATGTGTGAAAAACCTTTATATTTTTTTTAAAGAATACTACATATCCTAACTGACACAAATTGTTGGGCCTATCACGGTAATGTGTAAAAAAAACCTTTATTTTTTTTAAATAGTACTGAAACCTTAACTGACACGGTTGTTAGGTCTACCATGGTAATGCGTGAAAAATACTTATAGTTTTTTAAAAAGAATACTCCATAAGCTAACTAACATGGTTGTTATGCCTAACACGGTGATTCATTAAAAAAACCTTTATTAATTTTTTTTAAATAGTACTTATAACCTAACTGACACGGTTGTTGGGCCTAATAAGGTGATGCATGAAAAAAACCGTTATATTTTTTTTAAAGAGTAACTTAACTAACACGGTTGTTAGGTCTAACACAGTGATGCGTGAAAAAACCTTTATATTTTTTTAAAGAATACGACATATCCTGACACGGTTATTGGGCCTACACGATGATGTGTGAAAAAACCTTTATATTTTTTGTAAGAATTCTACATATCCTAACTGACACAGTTGTTGGTTCTAACACGGTGATGCGTGATCTTTAATGTATATTACGATTGCGGGCAAAGCCGAGACGGTTAACAGGTAATCAAATTATATGTCTGAAAGTTTGTTTTTGTTTATTTGTTTGTTATTCAATCACACTTTAACTACTGCACCAATTGAGATTAAATTTGGTATGAACACGGTTTAGGTACCTGAGGTAAACACAATACTATTCCAGTTTAATTGAATAATAGTGATTTTTTAATAATACTGTATTTTATTAAAATATGACAGGACCCTGTTTTAGAGTATCGAGTAGCAAAAATGTATATTTCTTGGCCGAAAACCATAAATCGTATAATATTGTAAATAGAAATATATTAAAATGAAATGATCTATTCTGATTTTGAAAATCGACTATAAATTTTATAGCCTACATTATAATTGCAGGCAAAGCCGCAACGGGTAACAGCTAGTAATTCTATAATGTTGTTTACAGAATTGTAGTATATAAACCTTTTAAGCTCTAAAATTATTATTTTTTTTCAATAATATTATAATAAATATTTCCAAAACGCTAGTAAGACTGAAATATATAATTAGGCTAATAAGACAAAAGACAGAGAGTAGTTTATTACGCTGATCCTTGTTTTACGCAGTTTAAATTTCTAACTTTTAATTAGTTTATTAATTAAAAGCAAGAAATAGAAATTTCCAACTCGAATATTTAATTATATAAATCGATATTTATTCTGTAACACTGTTTAGGTTACAGTTTGTTTTGGAATTGTAGTAGAGCCTATATGAACACTTTAATTTATGAAACTATTGTTTCCACAATAATATTATAAATTTTCAAAATGCTAGTAAAACGGAAACACCTAGAGCCTAATTGATAAGGCAAAAGTAAGAGCTTAGTAAACTAATTAAAATTTAGAAATAGGTATTGCAACTCGAATATTTTATTCTATAAATCAAATAATAATTTAATTCTATAAGTTAAATAAATTTTTTCTGTAACCTGTTAAGGTATAATTTAGTTTTACGGAATTATGGTATACGAAAACTTTAATTTATAAAACTATTGTTTCTCCAATAATATTGTAATATAAATTTTCAAAATGCTAGTAAAAAAATAAATGACATAATTGATAAGATAAAAGTATGAGCTTAGTAAACTAATTAAAAGTTATAAATATAAATTGCCAACTCGGAATGCGCTGGCCGCCAAGTAACATGTTAATGTAATTGCTTTGCCGACATCAATAAACATAACACAATGGCCGTACAGTGTTCAACGCTTATATGCCCCAGCGCTTCCATTTACATACATTATAATAAAGAAATATAATGCTAATTAGTAGCCCTTGAGTACGGTCGTATCTAATAATCATGAGTAATGTTTATGGGCGATAATTAAAGGGAGCGGCGAGAATCACAATGGGCAATGTAAGTATAAGAATCTGGTAGATTTATTTTTAAGTATTGATGTAAGTGAACACTTATAAATTAAGCGAATATGTAAGTAGAATTAGTGCAGAAAAACTTGAATGAGGCTTTTGAAATAAGTAAACATTTGAGGCAAACTTGAGTAATAAAAAATAATATATTATTATGAAAAATGATAAATTACAACCTACCAATTCCTATTAAAAGAATTAACAATTATTGTATTATTAGTTATATAATATTATCACAATTAACAATTATAGTTAGGATAAAAAGTAAGCAGATACCATTAAATGTTTTTAGCGATACATTTTATAAAAAGAATATTTATTTAATGTTGGGGAATAATATGCTTTCTATTTCCAGTGGGATGTGTTGTTATAAGTACCTAGACTATATTAAAAGAAATAAAGTACAATTGAATACAGTACTTCTCAAAAAGGTCTTGTTCAATTTGTGCAACTTTCAGCCTTAGTAAAGATAAGAAATCATTATTTTCATAACTTATTTACAGTTATTTTAATTTGATTGCATACCGAACCAATAAACAAATTATTTTGAGATGTTTAGTTTCTCAATATTGATTTACGAATTTCGAAATTTTTTATGTAGGCCCCTAAATTTTTTATAATTAGAATTAAAACTGCATTTGCGTGTAAATCAAAGAATAAAAAACCCAAAGATTTTCAGAATTTATAAAAACAGTATTGTTTATATAGGCCCTATTTAGTACATTCAATTTAGTTTTTAGGCCACAGAAAACATAAAAATTCGAGCTATATGTGTCCTTAGCGAATTGTGAGTTATTGGAGTTCAAATATTTTATGTTACATAATTTTATTTTTGTTGATGGTTTCTCTATGAAAACGTTTAAAAGAATAGATTTCATGTTTAACATTCGTTTGTTAAAACAGACATTAAATATTTACTGATTTTTGTTTAGGCAGACATTTAATCTAACTTGAAATTTAAAAAAATATATTTTATTGAGTTAGATCAAATAAATAAAAATAATACGAGAGAAATACAAGTAGGAAAAATAAAACCCGTCCTCTTCGCCAGAGAACTTTCCTGTCTACGTTCGTAGCTGAAAATTTGTGATGCTAAACAAAGGATAACCTCAAAGTTATACAAACAAAACCATTAAAAAAATTCCAAAATCAACAGTTAATTGACATTAATTTCTTGAAATAGTTTGCTTTTTTTTATTAGGACCAGATGTTGTAACAAATCTCATTTAGTTGTAATTATTTTGGCTTCCTCCTGTTACATTATCAGATGTTTTTTTACGAAAATACATTTTCATTTTTTAGTTTATAAAATTATCAAAGCGGTAGACCTACACCGTTACATCTGAGTGATAAATACATTCCAAGTTTGGAAATACAATCTATCTTTCGAATTTAACTGTAGCGTTATTGGAATCGAAATTAGTAAAAATCGTAAAAGTTATAATATAAAGAAACAAAGCGCTTAACCCTCAACAAACTCTTGTCAAGCCTCTTACTTTTTACATTGAGAGAAAAACAAACAGAGTATTTTAAAATATGTAAACTATTCAGCCCCTGAACTTTATATAGGCCATAACCGAAGAATCTGCGACAAGCTAGGTCCAGGCATTTTGCTGCCGATTTTATCGGCATATTTTACGGATTCCATCGACACTGCCGTATAAGTTACGCCGGCTTTGACGGAAAGTTGGATTTCTGGAGGTGTTAAACTGGAAATAAAGACGGGACATTGTGTGTTTACTGTGCAGAGGCAAGTTATGGCCGGCGTTACTGGGAGAAATGAAAACAATAGAGTAATAAACCTAAAGAAAGGATTGCGTAGAGTTAGAAAATTAAAGAAATATTTAAGACGGGTGATTATTAGAATTGATTTGAAAAATAGTTTACACGTTATTAAGGGCAATACCCGAAACTGATATAACACAAAAATACTATTTCTTCTAAAATTTATAAAATGTTATATTTAGTACAGTTTGCTACCACTCCTAGCTTTATAATCCTATCATTTTCAAATTTAGAAAAGCTTATTTTTATTACAGTTTACATAATTCGGTCTGCGTCATTTGTCAAACATCTTGAAAGTTTAAAAATTTTTTTTCAATAAATAATTTAATATTTAAAAAAAAAAATCTTGTTCAGAAACAAAACACATATTTTGGTTGAATAAACTAAAAATATTTAAAAGGTTTTTTTACTAAAAGTTACTGTTTTAGCTACATTGTTAAGAAATAAATTATGTATAACGAATAATTATGAATTTGTTTATTTACAATAAACAAATATTTTAAATTTCAAAATATTTTAGACATTTTCAATGTAGCCTATTGTTACATACGTTTTGCTCTTCAAGTTAAAATTTTATTACAATTTACTTTAAAAATTTAATTTAAACATTTTACAAATATAAACGTTATATACAGGTTAAAATAGCATAGGCTAAAAGTTTCGAAGGTGTTCCAATAAATACAGTTCAACTTCACTTTCCTGTTTAATTTTTGAAATATTATTAGAATAATAATGAAACAATAATAGAATTAATGGTTTTAATTTTTTAACTAAAATTTACCGTTTTGATTTTATCTACGAAATATAATACAAAATATTTATGAATAATATAGATTTTCTCTTAACAATAAACTGTACTTAAGTATGACGTTAAACTCACTAGTAAGAATAAGTATACAGTATATATATATATATATATATTTCTTAAATATATTTTCATTTCTTATTTTAAAATAAAAAACTTACATTTAAACATAAATTATTTTGTTTTAATAGTTACACTTAGGCCCACAAAGGTTTTAGGTTCCGACAACATATCGCCAATTGAATCAACTTTTTTTTATCACAACTGAAATTCCTTCGCACTCGTTTCGTTTTATCGCCCTCCAGGAGGCTGGAATGTTGTCCGTCCTCGTTTTTCCGTTTTCTAAATGAACACAAATCCTTTAACGATCTTTGTTTCAATAGTTCACTGTTCTTATCTACTTAAAGCATTTGAATCTCCAACTCTTTCCTTTGATTGACAGATTGATATTGTGTGATGCATTGCTTAGAATGAATGCGTGAATTCCGATTAATAAAGTAGACGAGTGACAGGATACATTAAGTAGACGTGTCCTGAGACAAAGAGGAAGGTTTGAAAAGGCAACAGAAAGATTTGTTCTCCAAATTGTAGCAAGAGTTATTTAATTTTTGATAAGAACATTGTTGCTGTTTAAGCTTTCGTTTGAACCGGAGAAACCTTACAGCGAGGTATTACAATTTTTAACTATTCGTTACCTTGAAAAAATGGAGATTTTTGTACTGGGAAACCATTATGAAAGACAAATCTGAATAAGGGAATAATGCCTTTTAAATCTTGGTCCGGATAGGATAATAATGAAGGTTTATTTTAGACGTTTCTATGAATTTTAACTAGACAAAAGATATAAACAGAAATTTTCCTTTTTCAGAAATTGGAATAAACCTATAATTTAAGAAGTAGGTTACTTATTTTATATTAGAAGTACTCGTATATTTTAGAAGCTCCTGTGAGTTTTAACTAGATAAATGTAAATAAAACTTAAAGAGAATTTTCCACTTTTCTGAACTTGGAATAGACCTATAATTTAAAAATACTTTTTCATAACTTAAGTTTGGCCAAAAGTAAAATAATAACCAATGGTAAAGGAATGTAATTCCCATATAAGCATATTGCAATTAGCATAATACATTCTTTGAAAATATAACTAAGTTTGGAACAAAATAAATCGACGCATATTGAAAAATTTAAACAAATTTGTTGTTTGTTCGATTTAGTGAAGGTACTTAAACACTATACATATGAATATAATTTTATTAAAATTGTTTAGCATATTTTAGTTATATTTAGGTTTCTCAGGAATTTACTAAAGTAAATTGACTCTTCCGAAACAACTGTCCCAAAATCGAGCAAACTACATCTACACATGCCAAATTGTACTTTAAGTGGTCATTTTGATAAGTATGCATCGATATACACAAACACATAAGGCGGAAAATCCATTTTAAAACACATTTTGTACTTCATCAAACACTGAAAAACTATTTTAACATGACCCATTTATTGTTCCCATATACAGTAATACAATATTTCGTATCTAAGCCTATACATGATATTATATTCGTTTCCATTAACTTCTTCATAAAACGTATATAACAGTGATAAATACAATCACATATCACAATAATAGGTAATCACAAAGTTCTGCAGCTAACAATTAGCAACGATTAAAAGCCCAAAAGAAGCACTCCCGATGTTTTATTAACTTGTCATTATTTGCGCCTGTTAATATTTTATATTTTCCCATTAACATTACAAAATTACACGTTATAAACAAAATTTATAGTGTTTTTGGACTTGCTTATCCCTTACACGGAGAGTTGTAAGTTATGTAAGAATTAAGCTGTACAAAATTATAGTGATAACTCACCATTGCGCCGCTATACGCAGGTGAATGTGTTGTTTAATTATTAAAATTACATCTAGCATCTTTTTAAAATTTTTATACGAACCTATTTTCAATTATCATAATTATTGCTTGCCAGTATAATCATAATGATTTTATTTATTTTAAATTAATTGTATTTGTAATCTTCAGTTTCTTCTTGTGCGGTTGTAGCTCGATAAAACAGCTTCAGCTGTGAAATGCTGTTGGATCTTATAGTGATGGTTTTTAAGCTAACGTGAGTTGAGACCTTATGATTTCAAAACAATGCTTTTTGGAGTGACGTCTGATCACTTTATCGCATACCTACCAGTACAATATTTTAAAAAATTTGGATAAATATAAATTTATTATTTATTTTATAATTTTTTATTTTATTTATTTATTATTTATCATAAATTTGGATATATTTTAGTATGACATCTTTAAATTCTTGTTCATAATTCAAAATTACATAGAACAAATTTATCTTTTATAAAAGATGAAAAACTTGTTTTGATAAAAAAGGTTAACTCAAGTATTTCGTTTCGGTCACTCTTGTTCCATCTGAATGCTTCAGAGAAGTAGTAACACATACATTTTTTAGAGGCTCTAGTGTTTTATTCAACATTTTATAAAGGATAATTGAATATGAGTTGGTTTGTGCATAGTTTATGAGTGATTTATTAATAATACAATTAGGCCAATATTTCAACACACACAGTTTGTCAACGTATTACTTTTTGTGGGTAGCATACAGCTAAAAAAGGTGATTCTATATTTTACGCTCTCTCTCAAAATAAAACCTTGCACAATAATCTAAATTCATCTTAAAACATCTTCTGTATGTCTGACGTTTAACAGACGGGTCCATAAATAATAATAACGCCGTCACAAGGGGTTCTAATTCTGACGTTTTGTGTGATGATTTACACTATACAGGGTGTATCTTGTTAAGGGTTGGTCACGGACTATAAATGTGAGTAGGGAAGCTTACTGTAAAAAGTATGTAGTTCTTGCAATGATAATAACAAAATGGAAAATTATAATTGGTTTTAAAAGCTAAAATTCATTATAACCAATTTTTATTTTAATCAACATTTCAAGAACGTATTTAATAATTCTAAACAGGCATATTAAAAAGGTTTCGATTAAAAGTTTTGCTGATAATTTTAGTATATTAAAAAAAACACTTCTGTTATAAAAACATTTACTTGTATGAGATGTAATGAATTATTAAATACTGTACTTGTATTATAGTGAACACTGTAGCCAACTCAATATTGCTTGACCATATACCTTAAGCCTAATGTTTTGTGTTAGCTACACGTATTGAAATTGTCGTTATCAAAATATCAAAGTCATAACTGTTTAGAATTAGTAAAATTTGTAAGTATTTACAAGTCAGATATCACCATGGAAATTATGTTGTTCTGATGTGTTTGCAAGTTGTTTTAAACAAAACTGAACTTTAAGTGAAATGTTTCTTTATAAATAAGAATGATGAGGCCCTATTCTGTAGTCCAGTGTAGGTGAGAAATGTTGTAGACCGGATGAAAGGCTGATCAGGATAAACTTATGCTAAAATAAAACAGGCAATTGGTTACAATTAGAGCACGCACTGAACTGAGCAAATATAAACATCTCATGTATTTATTTAACAAATAACAGTTATAAATAGAGGGAACAGTGTGTTGCTTTCGTTACGGGCCTGTATAGCCTAAACAAACCGTTTGCCGGATTTTAAATTTACAACTTTCACTATTTTTTTAAACGTATAAATAGTGTAGAAAAATATTAATAGCGGCAATTTAAGTAAAAAAAAGTTAGACAACTGATTGTATTATTTTGCTTAAAATTTATAAGCCAAACTAAAATAGACTGTATGTTTGTATATAATACCAGGTTTTGTGAGATTACTTATAGTGCGTTTAAAAAAGGTGACTGTCATTTTCTGATTATGTACATCGAACAAAAAATCTCAAGTAACATGAAATTGGGGAACAAAGTTTGGACGTAATTTATATAGAAGAGCGGGTTTAAACACCTTAACGGCATTGACAAGCAATGCAAGGATGCTGAGGGGTGCCTGAAGGTTTGGAGTCTCATACAATGCAAGGATCACTGAAAAGCAAGAAGTAATAATTTATATATATATATATATATATATATATATATATATATATATATATATGTGTGTGTGTGTGTGTGTGTGTGTGTGTGTGTGTAATTTGTATAAATTATAATAAAGACTAGTATAAACCGTTTCGTTAGACCTGTTTCCAAGAGAAACATTATTCCGATATTTGCTGGCCTATCTGGCATCTTCAAAGTTTTTCTCACTCCAATTCTGAAGTGTAATTCGTTTATTTTTCTATCTACATATTTATCTACTTTACCTGTCTATCCAAGCATCTATATATTTATCTATCATCTTTCTCGTCTTGCTCTCTTTCTTTCTCTCTCTCTCTCTCCTCTTATATATATATAATAGAATTACTTTTTTTAATTAAATACAATTTATTAATACTTATATTTATTAATATTAAATATTATTTTAATATTTAATATTTATTAATATTAAATATTATATGAATATTTATTACATATACAATTTATTAATACTTATTTAGAGTGCGAAAGAGAGAGAGAGATTTTTTGAATTGAGAGAGTGTAATTGAACCTTTATGTAATTGAGAGAGTGAAAGAGAGAGAGAGAGAGGAGGGAGGGGAGAAAAATACATTTACTAAAAAAAGAAACTAAATTGGAACTAATTTTATTTACTGTCAAACATACTTAAATACTTAGTTTAATCTAAACATTTTCTGTATTTTTTAGTGTTTGTACTATTATTTTTTTATATATAATAAAAGTATGCAATACATATATAAAATTTTCTACTTTTTTCCAAGACAAATACGTTTCATTACTGATTTTTTTCCTTTCCTTCTTCCTTTATTTTCTTTTTTTTACAACAGTAAAGAGAAAGCCAGACGGGATCCACGCCATTATTTGGCGGGCTTTGTTTAAGCCGGTGCCGAGAGAAAGTTTTAACTCTTCCCGGGATAACACGCGCAAAAGCACGGTAACATTTTCTTAATGAGTGAACAAATAAAACAATTTTTGTCTTTAAAATTAATTTAAAATTCTAATTGAAATTTTAACATTTTCAAGTATTTTAAATTGAAGAAAAACTTTGTTTAATTTGTGGCCTACTTACAGTATTTCTGAATTTTTTTTAATATTAAACAAACAGATTCTTTACTCACAAAAACATGATTATTTTTAAAGACCATAAATTAAGGCAAGACAGTGTTTAAATTTTAAAACTATTTGTAAAAACAAATTAATTTTCTTATAGTAAAATGATCAAAATAATAATAAAAAAATTGTAGGCCCAAAACGTTTTTAAAATATTAAGAAAAAGACCGTAATTCCTACGCCTAATAAAATCGCATCTTTTGAATGCGGTGTTATGGTTCGATTGAACAATAGTTTTAAACGTATCGTTTTTTAACTAAAGAGATTATTTTCAAAATATACCTTACGCACCTAAATGTCTTCAAAATTAAAACTCTTTTCATTAACTTGTTCGACATTACAACAAATATTGTTGCAGCATACTGTATTACTTAGAGAAAATAATTTTAGATGTATCATAAGAGGTATAAACAACTGTTTAATAAATTATAATCGATAAATCCATAAATATTATGTTTACTACTTTTAATTTTGTGTTTATACAGAACCAACATTAGGCCTAAGTTTGATTCAAAATTTCAAGGAGAAATTTTGATTTCAAAATTTCTTTATATAACTGTATTCTGTATATTAAAATAAAGAAAATGTCCCTAAAAACATTTATCCTAAATAACCTTAATTTTCAAACTTGAGCAGCCATTTATTGTACTTCATTCCAAATATTTTAAAATTCCTTTACCAGCTCAAACCACGCTCACTGTATATTGCGTTAAGTGCTACATGTATTTAGCGCAAAGGGGTGACATCTTACTCCAACTTGGTGTTCAATATCTAGTTAAGTTAATTTGCTAAGCAACCGCTAAACCCACAATGGCATCAATCAACATTTAGAGGCATAAATCCTTATCCTCGAAGCACTGTAATTACAAATAAGGAAGTGGGCTCCTGTAAACCCCTAACGGGCGTCTGGAGAGTGTTAGAACATCAAGGACCTGCTCCCCCTTCCCCTCTGTCTCAACCTCTAGTCCTGCTGTCAACATGTTTATAAAAACTGTAAAAAAATCAGGGGTTGACAGTGATGGTAGAAACAAAACAAATAAAGTTAAAAGTTAGTTGTTTGTTACTTTTTAAATACTCGTATCTGAATATTACTTTGTTGAATCTGCTATTTCAAACGATATCATGACAAATTCACAAATAAAATTAACATATAAATTAATTTTGGATCTACAAATTTTCATAAAACTAACATACATATTGTTCTTAAAGAATAATGTTGAAATAATTGATTGCAAGTTGTTTATTAAATGTTGAATTTTAAAACCTCTTTCTTAAACCTATTTTTTAAGAAGCACGTTGAAACATACTGCATTAACTTTAGTCACTATTTAACAAAACTAAATTTCATTAATAAAAAAAATAGTAATTGACATTTATTATTTGAAATAGTAAATTACTTTTCAATAAAATATCATCTTCTTTAATTAACATTATGTACTATCGTAACTTTTACATTTAACGTGGTACTATTTTAAAATTATTCAGCTGTTTTTTTAGGTTATTTGAACTATAAAATATCGTAAGCATAGCAAAATAAAAAATCGCCTTTGAAAATCGGATTTTTAAAATTTTTTACTCGCTAACAATGGCCGGTTTTCAAGCATGCGACTGTACATTGTACTTTGTTTAATAATCTCCGGACTGTACTTTGTCTCTAGGCTCCATTCTGATCGATAATACGCGTCTTCACAACTTCAGAGCATTTCTTCGTCTTGTGCTCACAAAGATGGCCGGTACTGTACTACCTGAGTTTATACTAAGTAGGCAATTGCTTGCATGTATGTCTAACAAATAGGCCTACTGCTGTTAATATTCATGAATTCGGAAAAGATTTTGTACAAGAAGTTTTATTTTTATTGACCAAATATTTCGTTATTTTTTATAAATTTTTACACACTGTGTAGCTTATAGAAGGTTTTTTATTTCTTAAATAAATATAAATAAAATTTGCTGAGTATTTGATAACCAAGTCTGTGTACAGATCACCTTATAACATGTTTTAAAGGTTATAACAGATCAAACATAACAATGTTTTATATATATATATATATATATATATATATATATATATATATATATATATCGAATTTATATGTGTACAATTTTATAATTGTGTACTTCTAAATTATTATAATAATTTATTACAATAACCTTCGAGTAAATAGTGTAGCATATCTACACATTACAAAATGGTGGGTGAATAAATGTGGATGTAATTTGGTATGTAGACAAAACTTTCTTATAATCAGATGCAATTTAAATTTTGTTGAGGAACATTGTAATTGTAATGATAAGTGAATAAAATAAAATCCTGCAAATTTAGTTCTCCTTTTTTGTAGAAACTAAAAACTTTATTTGGTTAGTTTATTTCTTACTTCGCGTTTACGAGCTGTCGAAAAATAAAGTTTAAAATAATACATTTTAATGATTTCCTGTTTCTTCAAATTAAAAAAAAATGCAGTAAATGGTGTATAAATTACAGAATTTCAATTAGTTTAGTACTAAAAAAAATTAAAACCCTAATTAAAATAAATTTAATAAATCTTTATTAGTAGTTTATTAATTATTAATCTACTAATTATTATCTATTTCTATTACTACTACTACTAATTATTATTGCGAATCTATGAAAATGTAAATTTAAAAATGAACCGTTTTATATGTAATTATATACAAGACGGTGCTATAAACAAAAAGAAAAATAAATATAAAAAACAACCTGTTTCTAAATAATTATATAAAATTAAAATCTGTCTGACTGAGTTATGATAAACACATGAAATATAACATTAAAATTTGAAATAATATTTAGTTGTTCTTATTTTATAATGACATTACCTTTAATTAGAAAACACTAATACACCATTAAAAGTAAAATTTAACTTGCCTTAGAAGCAATTGCCTCCAATTACAAATCACAAACTAACTATACAAATTAATATTAGCCCTTTTATGCTAACCAAAAATAAAATACAAATTTTACTGCCTCGCTTTTTTGAATGTCGTGATAGAAGCAAAATTAGAAAAAAAACCGCCAAAGTAAATGTTATTTCAACTATGTATATAAATTTATATAAAAGTGAAATATCACTGTGAAGTAGGCATATATCCAAATAACTGAACACTTAAAGTAAAAAAATAACTTTAATTGGCAAATACTGTTTAATAGTTCAACTTAAAACGACTACAAAAGTATATATATATATATTCACATACCACCAGTATTTGATACTGGTACCACCAGTATTTGTTACTGGTACCACCAGTAACTTAATACTGGTAAAATAAATTGATACCCATCTAAAAAAAATTAATATAGAGAAATAAATTTGTTTATGTACCCTAACTACAATAATATTAATTATCTTTATTTTGCAGGCACTAAAACAACCTCACAGGTATGAATACACCACCAGTCACCAATATGAAAGCCAAACACTAAATCACATTGCAATTCTCCGAAAAGCTTTTTTAGAATACGTTAATTAATTCTGTTTTAATATTGTTATTTAATTCGTTTTATTATTACTGTTTATTCTGACATTTTCCGTTACTTGTGAAGACAATATAGAAACAATGCACGGGAATTACGTTTTGAGCCCACTTTTAAGGGCCAAAATTTGAGCCTCATACCAATGGAATTAATTATTAAATACTAATTTATTATTAAAAAATCGGCAAAATAATGGTGGACATTAGCTCGATACCGTATTTGTACGGTATTTTGTAGCTTATTGTTTAGTTTTGTATGACTTGTGGTTGCCCTGATCCACAATAAAATAAACAAAAAGTTTCCCTCCACACAACCAGTGTGGTGGAGTGGTATAAAATAAAAACACGTCCAAGTTTTTATATTGCATGGTATGTATTGTTATTTTTTAGTTTTTTAAATACAGATCTAGGCATCTAAAATTACGTTTTATTTGCTAAGTTTATGTTTTAAGGTTAGGCACTCGAGAAAGACAAAACGCCGTTTAATGATTCTATATACACAAATTGATGACAAATATCAGAATAAACAACAATAATAACGTTACGTACATTAGATTGATTTTAATTTAGACTCAATAAATATAATTAATGCTCTGAAAATAAATCAATCGGACGAAATGTAAATGATTACAAAAATTATTTATTGTATTTTATAATGTTACAAATCTCGGGTCTAATGTTCAGTTGGTGCCTCGGCTAGCTTTCAAATTCAGAATCACTTAATGTTACTAAAACAAACTCTTAATGGAATCGCACAATTAAATTGTAAAACTATATTAACATTTCATTCTACGTAATAGCTAGATGGGTGATATGCAGGTAAAAGATCTGCAATGAGTTACGGATGAAAACAAAATAAAATTATGAATTTAAATTCAGTCTATTGTAGGCTACATCAGGTTGGTTTTAAAACAGTCTGTAAATTTTCACTAATTATATACAAAAAATAGTTTATAAGTTTTTTTGATTAATTATGTCCTCAAGTCTGATGATTAAAACCAATGGTGGAATTTTGAATTTTGTATTAAAAGTATCAATCACCAAGTTTATCAATCAAGCACTATCAGATGGGTTATTTTAATATTTTATGTAAACTGATTTTTTGAATCTAATCTAATTCATATTATATTTCTGAAAGTTTGTGTGTTTGTTTGTTTGTTTGTTTGTTTGTTATTCAATCACGCTTTAACCACTTGACCAATTGAGATGAAATTTGGTACGAATATGGTTTAAGTATCAGAGATACATATAGGCATATTCCCGTTTTACAAAACGTCATTATACTACTTACCCAGGACAAAATAATTTTCAGTATTTAGTTTTGTGTCATGTGTTAATTGTAGTTATTTACTGGACATGTGATTTAGTTACCTGAGATGAACATAGATTCAATCCTATTTTAATAATCTTAATCTGTGTTTTATTTATTGCAAAATTATTGTTTTTAATGTAACATTTTCATATTTTAGTTGAAATTTTTTTCAAAACTGACTTTAATTTGTTACTTTGTGTTGAATTTTCAATATTAAATGTAAAAAAATCCCTACACAGTGTGCCAATTGTAAGGTAGTATATATATTTGTGTAATTATATTACATGAAAAAATAGTAAATATGCAGTGTAGCATAACCTATATTTTTCGATATTTTGTTACTAAAATGCTTTATTATGTGCCCAAGAGCAAGAATTCAAAATATGAAAGCACGAGAAGTACGATAAAATCTAAAATAAAAGTGACCAACATAACCTCAAAATTGGTACCAGGCGAAAATCAGTAACGTGTTGTAAATCGGTAAAACAATAAAAATACGACTAACACGGGTTTTGGGTGATAAGAAACAAATTTTTTAAAAGAATTCTGCATAACCAAACTGACACGGTTGTTAGGCCTAACAAGGTGATTCATGAAAAAATCTTTACATATTTTTTAAATAGCCTACTATATATCCTGACACGGTTGTTAGGCCTAAAACGGTGATGCGTGAAAAACCTTTTCATTTTTTTAAAGACTAAATATCCTAACTGACATGGTTGTTAGGCCTAACACGGTGATGCGTGAAAAAAACTTTATATTTTTTTAAAGACTACTACATATCCCAACTGACACGGTTGTTGGGCCTATCATGGTGATGGTGAAAAAAACCTTTATTTTTTTTAGAATACTACATAACCTAATTGACACGGTTGTTAGGCCTAACACTGTGATGCGTGAAAAACCTTTATATTTTATTAAAGAATACTACATATCCTAACTGACACGGTTGTTGGGCCTATCACGGTAATGTGTGAAAAAAACCTTTATTTTTTTTTAAATAGTACTGAAAACCTTAACTGACACGGATGTTAGGTCTACCATGGTAATGCGTAAAAAATACTTTATAGTTTTTTAAAAGAATACTCCATAAGCTAACTAACATGGTTGTTATGCCTAACACGGTGATCCATTAAAAAAACCTTTATTAATTTTTTTCTAAATAGTACTTATAACCTAACTGACACGGTTGTTGGGCCTAATAAGGTGATGCATGAAAAAAACCGTTATATTTTTTTTAAAGAGTAACTTAACTAACACGGTTGTTAGGTCTAACACAGTGATGCGTGAAAAAAAATTTATATTTTTTTAAAGAATACGACATATCTTGACACGGTTGTTGGGCCTACACGATGATGTGTGAAAAAACCTTTATATTTTTTTTAAGAATTCTACATATCCTAACTGACACGGTTGTTATGCCTAACACGGTGATGCGTGAAAAAACCTTTATATTTTTTTAAAGAATACTAGGCTACATATCCTAACTGACACGGTGGTGCGTAAAAAAACCTTTATATTTTTTTAAAGAATACCACATATCCTAACTGACATGGTTATTGGGCCTATTATGGCGATGTGTGAAAAAACCGTTATTTTTTTTAAAGAGTACTTCAAACCTTAACTGACACGGTTGTTAAGTCTAACATGGTGATGCGTGAAAAAAACCGTTATTTTTTTTTAAAGAGTACTCGAAACCTTAACTGACACGTTTGTTAGGCCATGGTGATGCGTGAAAAATCTTTATATTTTTTTTAAAGAATACTGCATAAGTTAACTAACATGGTTGTTAAGCCTAACGCGGTGATGCATTAAAAAACACCTTTATTTATTTTTTAAAAAATAGTACTCCAGAACCTAACTGACACGGTTGTTGGGCCTAATACGGTGATGCAGGAAAAAAGCCTTAATTTTTTCTAAAGAGTACTCCATAACTTAACTAACACGGTGGTGCGTTAAAAAAACCTTTATTTTAAAAAAGAAATAAACCATAACCTTACTGACACGGTTGTTGGTCCTAACACGATGCGTGATCTTTAATGTATATTACGATTGCGGGAAAAGCCGTGACGGTTAACAGGTAATCATATTATATTTCTGAAAGTTTGTTTTTGTTTATTTGTTTGTTATTCAATCACACTTTAACTACTTGACCAATTGAGATTAAATTAGGTATGAACACGGTTTAGGTACCTGAGATAAACACAATACTATTCCAGTTTAATTGAATAATAGTGATTTTTTAATAATACTGTATTTTATTAAAATATGACAGGACCCTGTTTTAGAGTATCGAGTAGCAAAAATGTATATTTCTTGGCCGAAAACCATAAATCGTATAATATTGTAAATAGAAATATATTAAAATGTAATGATCTATTCTGATTTTGAAAATCGACTGTAAATTTTATAGCCTTCATTATAATTGCAGGCAAAGCCGCAACGGGTAACAGCTAGTTCATATTATATTTCTGAAAGTTTGTGTGTTTGTTTGTTTGTTTGTTATTCAATCACGCTTTAACCACTGGACCAATTGAGATGAAATTTGGTACGTTTATGGTTTAAGTATCAGAGATACATATAAGCCTATTCCCGTTTTACAAAACGTCATTATACTACTTACCCAACCCAAAATAATTATCAGTTTTTAGTTTTGTAACATCTGTTAACTATAGTTAGGTTTAATTACTGTTTACAGAACATGAGATGTAGGCACCTGAGATGGACATAGATCTAATCCCATTTTACAAATTTTAATCTATGTTTTATTTATTGCAAAATTATTGTTTTTAATGTTACATTTTCATCTAATAATCACAATCTGGTATTTTTCATTTAAGACTATTCAATGTTTGTAAAACAGAGCGCAAAATATGTATATTATATACAATTTTATTATGATACTTTAATTGTAAGGTAGTATATATATTTGTGTAATTACATTATATGAAAAAATGGTAAATATGCAGTGCAGCATCTATTGGAGTTTTCGATATTTTTCTTACTAAAATGCTTTATTATGTGCCCAAAAGCAAAAATCCAAAATATGAAAGCAGGAGAAGTACGATAAAAATCGAAAATAAAAGTGACCAACATAAACTCAAAATTTCTACCGGCGAAAATCGGTACCGTGTTGTACTGATTTTAGACGTATTTTTATTGTTTTACTGATCTACAGATCAGTAAAACAATAAAAATACGTCTAACACGGGTTTGGATGATAGGAAACCCATTTTTTAAAAGAATAGTGCATAACCTAAGTGACACGGTTGTTAGGCCTAACACGGTGATGCGTGAAAAAACCTTTATATTTTTTTAAAGATTATTTAGCTACATATCCTAACTGTCACGGTTGTTAGGCCAAACACGGTGATTCGTAAAGAAACCTTTATATTTTTTTAAAGAATATTGCATATCCTAACTGACACGGTTGTTAGGCCTATCACGGTGATGTGTGAAAAAACCTTTAAATTTTTTAAAAGGATACTAAGTATATTAACTGAAACAGTTATTAGGCCTAACACGGTGATGTGTAAAAAAACTTTTATGTTTTTTTAAAGAATACTACATATCCTAACCAATATGATTGTGATGTGTGAAAAAAACCTTTATTTTTTTAAAGAGTATCCAAACCTTAACTGACACGGTTGTCAGGCCTAACATAGTGATGCGTGATAAATCTTTATATTTTTTTAAAGAATACTCCATAAGCTAACTAACATAGTTGTTAGGCCTAACACGGTGATGCATTAAAAGAACCTTTATTTATTTTTTTCAAAAGAGTACTCCATAACCTAACTGACACGGTTGTTGGGCCTAATACTGTTATGCATGGAAAAAACTTTATTTTTTTTTAAAGGGTACTCCATAACTTAACTAACACGGTGATGCGTGAAAAAAACTTTATATTTTTTGAAAGAGTACTACATATCCTGACACGGTTGTTGGACTTATCACGGTGATGCCTCAAAAAACCTTTACATTTTTTTAAAAAATACTAGGCTACATATCCTTACACGGTTGTTAGACCTAACATAGTGACGCGTGAAAAATCTTTATATTTGTTTACAGAATTCTTCATTAGCAAACTATTATGGTTGTTAGGCCTAACACGGTGAAGCATTAAAAAAACCTTTATTTATTTTTTTAAAAAGAGTACTCCAAACCTAACTGACACGTTTGTTGGGTTAAACGGTGATGCAGGAAAAAAACCTTATTTTTTTTTAAAGAGTACTCCAAAACTTAACTAACACGGTTGTTGGTCCTAACACGGTAATGCATGATCTTTAATGTATATTATGATTGCGGGCAAAGCCGTGACGGGTAACAGCTAATCATATTATATTTCTGAAAGTTTGTTTTTGTTTATTTGTTTGTTATTCAAATACACTTTAACTACTGGACCAAATGAGATTACATTTGGTGTGAACACGTTTTAGGTATCTGAGATAAACACAATACTATTCCAGTTTAATTATATAATAATGACTTTTTAATAATACTGTATTTTATTAAAATATGACATGACCCTGTTTTAGCGTATCGAGTAGCAAAAATTTATATGTCTTGGCCGAAAACCATAAATCGTATAATATTGTATATAGCAATATATTAAAATGAAATGACCTATTCTGATTTTGAAAATCGGCTATAAATTTTATTGCTTACATTATAATTGCAGGCAAAGCCGCAACGGGTAACAGCTAGTCATATTATATTTCTGAAAGTTTGTTTTTGTTTATTTGTTTGTTATTCAACCACACTTTAACTACTGGACCAAATGAGATTAAATTTGGTGTGGACACGCTTTAGATATCTGAGATAAACACAATACTATTCCAGTTTAATTGTATAATAGTGACTTTTTAATAATACTGTATTTTATTAAAATTTGACAGGACCCTTTTTTAGAGTATGGAGTAGCAAAAATGTATGTCTTGGCCGAAAACCATATATCGTGTAATATTGGATATAGAAATATATTAAAATAAAATGACCTATTCTGATTTTGAAAATCGACTACAAATTTTATTGCCTACATTATAATTGCAGGCAAAGCCGCAACGGGTAACAGCTAGTATTAAATAAAATGAATGTTGTTTTTTAACAGATTCAAGTTGTTTTTTCAATTTGTCTGATGCTTAATTATTTTTTGACTGATGTGTAAAAGTGAAACTCATCAGTTTATACATCACTTTGATCCAGTATGTTTATATGTTTAGTTCTCTTTTTTTAAAAATGTTGAATTTCCCTCTTAAAATGCTTGAACCAGAATCGTCAAAATTAACAACTGCTTCCGCATTATGGAGTTTTTTTTTTGTTGTTATTCTTCTACAAACTATTGATTCTTATTTAACTTTCTTATTGACTTATCGTTTATTGAGGTAATTCGTTTATTTATGTTTTATATAAAAGTATCTTAGGCCACAATGATGGTTACAATATTATTATGAATATGATATTTAATAAGGACTGGAAATGAAAATGGGCTATGGGTGTTTTCTTTCTTTAAGGCTAGTTGAGGGTTCGATGATTATGAGGGGGTGATTATGTATTTATGTATAACTGAAATTTCGGTAGGCTATATTTACAAGCCTATATTTTAAAGTAGCGCCTACGTACGCTTTTAGCGAAGTAATTCCTTAACAATTGCTAACCAAACTTGAAGAACAGTTGCTTGTAACGACTTGACTTTCTACTTTAAAACTCTACTTACACAATAACGTACTACAATAAAATATTATAATGTTTACGGAATCGGGTTTCTTACAGAGCCCTGGGCACTTTGTAAAGCACTATAAACCCAGTACCTTAGCACGGCCGCTCTCGGCCTGACTGCTAACAAGTATATAGAAGAAACATTATCTCGTCCTTTGCGTTATCGGTACAGTGTTGCGACCTTATGTAAATTATTGACTGCAACTAGTACCCGTTGAGACAATGCTGTGCCTCATTGTAACCTCACTGAACTTGTCAACGTGTAGCATACTTGTTTTAGCGAATTTGAATTATAAAATGAGGTTTTGGAGCAGCCATCATGGTAAGAGCTGAAACCTTGAAATGAAACCGATCTTGACCTCTAGATAATTTTTTTAGGGTTTGTTAAAAAAAACCCTAATAATAATAATAATAATAATAATAATAATAATAATAATAATAATAATAATAATAATAATAATAATTATTATTATTATTATTTTATGATAATTTGTTGAGGGTTTTTTTAAGTTGTTTAATAACTCAGTACTTAGTGGTAAAATAGAGACTCGGTGGTCGATGTGGTTAAAGCACCGATCAGTCTGCTGCGTCTCTGAACTGCAAACCTTAAAATTCGTAGTTCTAGCTGTAGTTACTTTTCCTTTACCGTTTACGCTGATCCCTCATACTCGTTAGTTTAAAACAAATTTTTTTAAAATCTGAATTTGTATTTTCAGTGTAATTTAAAGATTTAAAATGTCTAATAGGACTTAATCCTGATTATGAAAGTAAAAAAAGTAGAAGATTAAATAAATATTTTATATTTTTACATTTTGATAACTCACTTCATCACTTAACAGATTGTAACGAATATTTATTGCAATTTACTGATAGTTTTCACCAATGTTTATTTCTAAACACTTCTCGGATATGTTAAACCTATTTCAAAAAAACGTTTGTCGGTTTTTAGTTATATTTAGTGTTTGAAAATGTTGATCAAGGTAGTATTAATTAGGATGTTTACTTTTAAAAAGTCTTTTCATTTGAATGTTTTCATTAGTAAGCCCATTCGTCTTGAGTACGCCAGGACATTCGATACACTTTGGTGTACACTTATTATTTATCTTCCTTGACACAGTGCATCGCCAGCTCTGTAAAGTTGCTGTGTTAGGACAAGTTTAATGATTTTACTCGGTTAATATTTTCCGCCGCCATCATGAAACTTTAACGATCGTTATAATAAAGGAAGGTGAAAATTGATGCTGTCCTTGTTACGAGCTCCTACATAACGGAATGAAAGAACTGTACATTTCATGAAAAAATATTCTATAAGAAAACTTTTAAAATAGATTTATATATAAAGAGACTTTAAAGGCCCATCGTACTAAATGTCAAGTTCGTAGTCCATTAATATTTTTCTATTTGAAAAGTAAATTTGTAGGTATTGCAGTGTATTATTTTTTCAGAAAAAATACTACTTTGTATTTACTAATATTTAAAATTTAAACTTAACTATAAATAATTAATATCATAGTGTGTATACGTGTGGGCTGCGCTTAATCTTTAAATAATTAGGGTTACGCACTACAGTCTTTAATTGCTGCTGTACTACCTGTCAAACTTTTCTCATATTTTTCCCATCCAGCTTCAGTTCTAATCGTCTACTTTGAATAATTTATGTCACCTTATATTTTGTGCTGTGCCCAATTTTTCTTCCAGAATTTCCCCCTCCCCAATTTTTCTTACAGAAAAAACCCAGCAACAAACAAGCCTGAGTACAAGAAATAAATTTAAAAATTTCCTTTAAAGGTATATGTTATTAGTGCTTTGATTTCTGCCACATTCTTTAAAGATCCTTGGAAATGTTTTATAACCTAAAAATATACTCTTTTTAACTCTTTACATTCAAAATGTGTCAAATTAAATTATAACATAACAGATGGTGATAAGGTAAACTGGCTGAATATCGGATACTTTTTGTTGAATTAAGTTTTGATCTATCAAACACACTCGTATCATTACTAAACTTTGCTAAATGTTCGAGAAACGTATTGACTACATGTACCTATCAACAAAATATGCAACATATGTATAAAAGAAAAATAATATTTTTTTCTTAAAAGTATGCATTTTATGATTTTATAAAAAAGCCGTCCTAATATCGGATGGGTGGTATGCCTAACTAATATCGGATAGAAGTTTAACATGGGAATTCAAACAATGATAAACAATCAGAAAAAAATATTTATTAATATGAATTATTAAAACAAAAACAACATAATAACTAAAATATAATTGTTAAAGAAAACTTCAGTTGTTAATTTTCAAGAGTTGAGCGTGGGACATGAAATATCTTGTATGCCTTTAGAAATCCCATTTCTTTGTTTTTAACAGCTTCGACTGCTTTTATCATATTTTCCTTGCTCCATTTCTTTCTTGGCGGCATCTGTAACAATTGTATTTAATATACGAAACCCGTATAAACACTGCTTAATATCGGATATCCGATATTAAGCATACCCAACAATCCGATATTAGGGCGGAAGCTACCTCGTGGAAAAAGGTAAACTAACCTCAAAACTAACTATGATAGCCTATGCCTTGTTTCGCTCCGTATTATTAATCTACACTAAGCTACAGCTATGTTATGCATAAAAAAATGAACACACATACCTTTTTCTAAAGGGTGAAAACATGAACCAAAGTTGGGCTTGCAAATATTCAGAATTTCACAAAACACAAAATTATAAACAAAACCGACATCCGATCTCACATGAGGGGTAAAGGAAGTAGAGGAAGACCTAGTTCGAGTGTTTTGAGCTAAGAGCAGCATTTACTGGCTGAGAAACAGCACTATCCGATATTACGAAGGTATCCGATATTCGGTCAGTTTACCTTACTGGTCAAAAAGGTGGCATCTGTTACTGCCCCCATTTCCAATTTGAGACGATAAACAAATCCGAGAAAAATATGTATTTAATTTATGAAAAATTAAGAAAAATGTGTTTCCGTCGTTGAGGAAACGAATTTTCTTGTAACGTTATAGACTGATAATGCGTCAGTTAATTCAATAATATCGGTAAAGTAGTGTCTTGCCAACGTGTGAAAATATATTTCCAAGTACACTGACAACATTAAACAAACATCTCCTAAACATTCCGATAGACATAGAATCGAATAAAGTGCTCGGTAGTCGATGTGGCTAAAGTACCGGTGGTTTCTAACCTACAACTTTACTCCCGTTGGTTTACCCTGACCGTACTCCTGATACCTCGTTCTTATTAGTCCAGCACTTGCTTAAAGTATGGATGCTAAGAGAAAACATCTAGTTAGATTAGAATTTAAAACTTCCAATTTTGATTAAAATACGAACAAGAACCCCGACACCACTGCCGTCATGCTCATTGTATGTAAATTGTTTAACGTATCCTACTGATAAGGATCGGTGCTCATTCCATTGTCTTAGGTCTAAGTTTCCAATAACTCATTTTCCAGTGGAAATTCATGAAAAAGACGCAACTGAATTAGATTAAAATCAGCTAAATATACTATCTAGTGTATAGTATCTATTAATATGTAGGCCTAATGCTTGCCACTTTGAACACACGTTTAGGCACACTCTTAACAGATTGTTCCTTAAAGTGTATTTACTTTTTACATAATTATTTGGCTAAAATGTCTCCTAAAAGCATTTTAACGACCTAAAAACATTTTAAAACGATTTACTGTTTATTAATTTGTCGTCGTGTGCGTTCTTTTTTTGAGTCTGCATTAACTTTCCAACGCCCCGCTCGCCATAAACAATGGCTGCTGATTTATATTCCGCAAGGTCGTGTACAACGTGATCGCAAGCATGTACGCGTTTTGTCTAACGCGCGCGGTTTATTACATTATATTATATGTCGTAAAATAAATTGTATTATCAATTCGTCTATCGTAATTTAAAAAAATACTGCAATAAATATTTCTCGTATTTGACGTTATAAGTGTTGTAATAATTATTTGAGAGCTTAACTTCGCAGTTCTGATTTCAAAAAAATTTATATTTACGTTTATTAGTCCTTTTGTATTTAGCTATTAATTGAAGGTAGAACTGATTAAAAAACTATTTTCTAGGTAAAATGTTTCTGGTTTTCAGACTGAGTTTCTTTTTTAAAAATTTCCTTCTCTCTTTATCCCCTCCTCCCTCCCTCTCTTTTTCTCCCTCTCTCACTCTCCCTTTTAAATAATTTACGTGCTTTAATCTTTACCTATATCTTTTTTTAAAGAGGAACCCTAGTTAAACTCAGTTCGTAAGTATTTTGTGTTAGTTTTTTTTAATTTTTAAAGTGGAAAATATCGGTCAATAAATAACAAAGCAGCTATTAAACAAACGAAACGAGTTCTTATTTTTAGCTCGATTTAATTAGTATTTGCCTGTGCGAGTATGTTTACTGTGCTTCCATGCATTGATACATTTTCTTTAAATTCTGACAGGTTTGTTTACTGTTTAAATCATAAAACCAGCGCTTCATAAATTTTTAAACAAACAGGACTTTCATAAATAATTAGCACGATTGCACAATAAATAAATATTCTAAAGTTCAAAATTAATAACTAACCTAATTAAACAATATTTGAAGCTTCCACTAAAATATAGTATACACTTATCACAAATTTTATTAAGTTGATCGCATATGTTTAGAACATAATACAGACTAGAGATGTAAAATGTGAATGACAACGACATCATAAAAAAACATTTGTGAGTTTGCAAAGTTTATTAATGCAAATATGAGCACGAAAAGGGCATCTTAGATTTAAACGACGACGTTTTATGCTGCATGAAGGTTGTTACTGTTTTGTATTTTTTAATTGACATAAATAATTATAAGTTAGTAAAACATAAATGAAGAATTTTTATAAATACAGCAATAATTTAATATAGGCCTACATTTATTCAGTAAAAACAACGTGACGAAATATTCAGAAATAAAAAAATAATATAAACAATAGACTAATTAATCAACAAATTTACAAATAGTTTAATAATAGTTATGTTTATAATATCTTTTCTGTATGAATCCACGAATACATATTTTTTCACGTACTTTCGATAAAACAACTCCAGCGCTTAAACAGAAAACATATTAAATTTGACATTTATTGCTATATCTTCCAAACAAGAACAATGAAACCTTTGGTCATGTTTTAAAAGTTTTGTTGCAAAAGATTTGGACCACATTTTGTAACAAATGTATCTTTATATATTTAAATTTTAAAAATATATATTTAATTTTTTTGTATATGTTTATAAAAGGTAATTTATTTATTCATGATTTTGAATAGGTACGTATTTTAGCTTTCAGAAGAACATTAGAATGGCGTAATTTTTTTTGTATAATTTTGGAATTATTCATTTTTCAAAACTAACTGACTTAATTAGAATAAAATAATGTTAAAATAATAGCCAGTCTGTTAAAGAAAACAAAATTGGTAAATGTGCTTGATATAATATAGTTCATGGGATATTCTTAAAAAACTAAAAACAATCAATAAAATAATGTAATTGCAAATATAGGCTATTGGAAGTACTCTGAATTAATTATTCAAAAATAATTGAAGTTCTATAAAGTACGTTAATAAGATTGATTTATGACTATCATATTCCACTTCCTGTTATTATTAGGCCCTACAGTTTAATTACAAATCAAAAAATATAAATAGGGACAATTTATAATTCCAAACTATTATTACGCATTCGAATAGTAATAACGTGAACGATATAATTCAATATTGTTAATTTACAGGCTACAAGAATAATAAAAATAGATTGTCAATAAAATAAATAGAATATAACGGGAATTAAGTAATTTAATGTCATTTTTGCATTTATTACGTGAACATAAGCGTATAATTTCTAATTTTTAAAACAATTGGATGAATTTACTTTAAACGACTGACATTTATAGTCAATTTTGCAAGAAAGGGGTTTACACTTTAAATTTACACAGGTCAACCTTAAAAAATATAAAACTAATAAAATAAAACAAAATATTTTTTTGTATACTATTTGTGCATACGTAATGAGTATTACAGCTAGAGCCCATGCAATAATTCCCTCACGCCATCTACTTTATTGAAGGTAATACTAAATTTAAAACAATTAATTTAATTTAATTGAAAGTAATGTGCAAATTATTGTAGAAACACATTACATATTAAAGGAATTTGAATATCAAGAACAAATTACAAACTAGTAACTTTTTAAAATTTTCTAATTTTCTTGTCTAGTAAGAGTAAACAAGTCATATTTAAAAAGTCCAAACTAAAAAAGTAAAAAATAAAACTTTCATATCAAGAAACCATGATTCTTAAAAAAAACTAAAAATACATGTGATCAGAAAAAACCACAAATCACAGAAATGAAAAAAATACATAATAGCTGGTAAATACAAAATCAACATGAGGTCTATTGATAGACTGTGTGGCGAAGAAACCGAATGTCCTTTCGTTCAAATTGTTAGCCTGTGCTCTGGTTGTGACGTACTAATTTTGTTTTCCCCTATTTTCGTTTTTGTTTGCTGATGACATATAGTTTTATATTTTGTGTGTATTTTGACCATTCAGGTTACCAGCCTTGAGGTTATTCCTGTAGGCCTGTTAGTGTTCCTTTCAACATATTTCTGCACATCTAGATTTATAGTTTCTAAGTTTTTATTTTTCAAGTTAAGCAATTAAGAATTATAGTAGATATACTCTCTCAAAAAGTTATGTTTTGTTTCTACATAGGTCTACACAAATGATGGTAAATAATGTCTGCTTAAAATTGATAACAAAATTAATGTTACATAATTAAATTAAAAAATGTAATATTCAGAAATAGGTCTTTAATATTGCTTTTCTAAGCATGTATGAAAATATGGTTTAATGATTCTACAATAGAATGTGTCATCAAATCATCAAACATAATTTTCTAGGCATTAGACAGCTAAGTCTTCAATAAATGTAAATTAATTACAAGGTAAATATAATCTGTTTAACATTACTTATATTTTTTAAACATGTGAAAAACGTTAAGTCGTCACTAAATCCTAACATGTAAGAGATATATACTTAACACTTTCTATTACTTACCAAAAGTGACGGGTAACTCATTAGGGATAATCTGTCTATGCATAAGGGATGACTCGTTAATAAGACTTACTTAGGTATGAGAGAAGGTAAGTTGGTCACTTATCCTGTACAAGTGAAAGATTAGCCCTTAGTAGTACTTGTACAGACATTAAATTGAAAAAAAATCGTAACAAATATTACATTGATCAAGAAGCACGCTTCGAAAAATTAATCAATAACTCTAGAACTAAACAAGTAGTGTTTCGGTAGTAGTATATGGATATCGTATAAGAAGATATTTACTATGTTCTACAAAGGTATGCTTCGGATAAGTAATCAATAACTCGAGAACTACAAACAATATAAAATAGTTCTTAGTAGTACTTATCTAAATTTCAGGTAAAAAAAGGCAAGAAAGATATCTTTACTAGTTCTAAAACAAACACGCTTCAAATTAGTCATTAAATACAGAACTACACACACAAGAGAATAATCACGAGTAGTACTATCTACATTTGAGGTAGAAAAGGCAAGAAAGATATCTTTACTAGTTATAAAACAAGCACGCTTCAGATAAGTCATTAAATTCAGAACTATACACACAAGAGGATAATCATGAGTAGTACTATCTAAATTTTAGGTAGAAAAGGCAAGAAAGATATCTTTACTAGTTATAAAACAAGCACGCTACAGATAAATCATTAATTTCATAACTACACACACAAGAGAATAATTATGAGTAGTACTATCTAAATATTTGGTAGAAAAGGCAACAAAGATATCTTTACTAGTTAAAAAACAAGCACGCTTCAGATGTCATTAAATTCATAACTACACACACAAGAGAATAATCATGAGTAGTACTATCTAAATTTTAGGTAGAAAAGGCAAGTAATATATCTTTACTAGTTATAAAACAAGCACGCTTCAGACAAGTCATTAAATTCAGAACTGTACACACAACAGGATAATCATGAGTAGTACTATCTAAATTT